>JALBCR010002426.1:0-340000 GCA_030710515.1 Abscondita cerata | reverse complement strand
TAATTGAACTACGAACGCGGACACTTACAACATGCAAACATTCAATATACCGGACAAGTTTTCTTTACTTCCATTTAAAAGGGCCCACATGTGTACTATCTGGCACACAACATCATAAATCTTAATTATAAAATATAACTTCTAATTTGGCAAATAAAATATAACAATAGGGTCTTAAAGGTTTTGAAACCGAAGTACTACTCTCATCTTATTTATAAATCTGGTGTAAAAACTAAGTATTTTAAGTTATAAGTTCCTATAAAACGTAAGTTTCAGCAATATGCTGATCTTATTCTATTCATTCTATTGCTCTTTCCGCTTTTTACATTAAATCAAAATCTCCCACTGTCTTGATATGCTCAGTCCATCTCGGAGGAAAAGTCTACCTCTATAAATTTTACCTCCAGCCCAATACCGTTTCAATTTGCTTATTTGTTCTACTCGTTTACCTACTTTCATTTTTATTTTGAATTTATGTATTATTCATTCTATCGCTTAAGTTACCAACCATTGTTCGTTCCTCTTTCCTCTTTGCGCTACTCTCACTTTTTGCATCTTTTTTTTACGTTAGTAATGTTAGTGTTGTTAAATGTATAGAATGCGTCACGCTAGAGTAATTCCCCATAACATACCACAAAATAGTTTCACTAAATTAACTTCTTTAAATTTCAAAATCAGTCAGTAACATACAGGATGAAATGTTAACGAATATTTTACCTTGAAATGTAAATTGAATGTACGTATACAGTGTGTCCCATGAGTTTTGTGCCAGTTTATTATTATCTCAACTACGTTACTAAAATTTGGCAATGATAAACAGTGGGTAGTTGTATGCCCATTGTAAGTAAGACATGAAGTTGTTGAAATATTATATTAAGGGCACGTTTTGTTTTATGTTAGTAATTTTTCTTTGCACTCAAATAAAAATAAATCTTCATAAAAAATGCATTTATCTTTTCTATAGTAACAAAAAACACTGACAAATAGGTATTGTATATAACTGCCAAATTTGAATATCGTAGTTCAGATAGTTTTCAAAATATAAACTGGCCAAAACCTCATGGCACACACTGTAATATTTCATCTAATTTTGAATTAATTGGGAAAATTCGAATTTTTAAACAAGAATAATTTAATTTTCGAAATAGAAGGTTATATTTTTTATTCCGCAATCAAATGCACAGTTCATTTATCTTCATTTTTAGTAAGATATGATATTGTCTATTTCTAACAATTCAGGAAATATTTGCAATTGTTAAATTTCTGTATTTACCTCTTTTAGTTTAGTTTACTTCTCCTTAGATTGTTCATATTTTTATGTGAGTATAAGCATTGTTTTTATATACTTACAATGGTATAAGATATGGAGGCTGGTTGTTTTTAAATGTCTTTTTAAAGAAAGTGTTCATTGGCCATTGCATAAGTTTGATTTTTTGGCTTGGTACGGTTATTGGTAATAGTTCGGCCTAATGTATCAAATTCTTTGTATAGTTCTGCTACTTCTTCATGTGCATGTTTACAAGTATACAGGGTGTCCCAGAATAAGTGAAAGAGCCCAGAATTGCATATTCTCCTGAGAAATATAATAATGTAGTTGAAAGAAAAAAAATCTACGTGGAATAGAATTTAATTTATAAAGGTTTTGGCTTGACCAATCGTGAAAAACTTTCTAATTAATTCTTTATGTGAAGTTATGTTGCCAAGTAATAACAGTGGATCAGATAAATAGTCATGGTTTTGTCTTCCCTCTCCTTTTTCGTTTCCTAGATACTTAAAAACATGTAGCGGCAAGGTATCGATCAAGGCTTTCGTAATTGGTCAATTCCAAACTTTTACAACTCGAACGTTTTTCACCCTAAACATGTATTCTTTCTGTACTGGGAATAGTTAACCTAATCGAAAATATAGCTAACGGTTGCTACATTTTCTGGGACACCCTGGGATACCTATATTATTTACACCTTTTCATATTTTCAATATTATGTATGTTAGGATGTGTCCCGCACTTAATTTTCAAATTTTGTTCTTCTGTGCTTCTTGTCTCGTTTACTCCAATTCTGTCCATTTGTAGTCCTTGTAATTGTTCTTCTACTTTTACTAATCTATCTTCTTTTCAAAATAGGACAGCATACTGTTACATTTAATTTTTTAGATATTTGTTAATATACTTAACACCAAAGTAATAAATGATTAAAAACACTACAAGGTTGTTCATAGAAGATAAAAGATCTTTCTATTGAGACCACATTTGTTATATTTATTTGAGACCAACCGCAACTATCGGAAGTTCAGAGAAAAAATTTCACAGATATAAGTGAACCAAAAATAACAAAAATTTTCTTTTTAAAAGCGTGAAAATATATAATAAAGAATTCAGCACCATTTATCTTTTCCACAATTTCCCGCTGTCTTTGATAGAACTTTGAAGATTAATGTTTTGTATATTATTGTAATGTTAAACGAATCTAGTCTAATACAACTTAGAAAGTATTGTAGGAAAATATGCACCACTTGATAAGATTTAGGTTAGGTCATGATTTTGGAAGTAAGAGAAAAACAAAGGTTGCGCGGATCTTCTCTGAAATGTATCCTCCACCAGGGTCGTGTTGAGGAGTGTCTACAGGCTACCCATTGTTTATACACAAAATCTAGTTGTTTTATATCAAGGAATTGTTACTTGTCTTTTTATAATTTTATATCCTTACAAGTTTTTATTGCTATGAATATATTTAAAAAAAAGCGCATTAAAAGAAACAGTTTAGTCCACCTAGATGACTTTAGAAAAGAAGTTGATACCGATGCGTATAAAGTTTCAATAGGTACGATTAGTTAGTGTAATAGAAATATTTAATCGTTTCCATTAATTCTCAATAGTTTTTTTGCTAAGCCTAATTGACCTTAATCATGTTTTCCAGTTATGAGTTTTTTCAATTTCTGTATTATAGTGCTCCGAATCCAAAAGGGAAAATTTTATTTTTGATTATTTTTTTTCTCCGCAAATTAAACATTTGCAAAATGATATGTTTTTAGCCGTTACTCGATCCAATTGAATCTATGCAGATATTTCCAAAATCATTGTAAAATTTTGTATTCGAAGTTTTTTTGTAACAACTTAGGTTTGATTAAATCTTAATCAACTGCAAGTTACGCGTTAGGTAAGAGTACTACCACTACATAGCGTTGACTTTCTTTTTATACGACTTATATGTATAAAAAAATGTAACTGATTGCGAAAATATTCCTTTATATTTATGGAAGGCATTTGGTGTATACTCTTATATGTTCTTCGGAAGTTGTTCTTCTTGCACATGCGTAACTAACTACAGGTTATTTTTGTTTATAGATATATTATGTCAGAGATTAATGACAAATTCTACCACCGGATTAACTAACAGAACAAGCCAAGGTTGTGTTAGCGAACACTGGTTTCAACTCTTTAACTCCATTTCGAAAAAATCTGAATTTGTTAAATTCATAAAGATACTTTTCAAGGTAAGTATTTAAATTATTTTATTACATTTCATTTTCAATCAAAATGTTGTTCATTAGTTCATTAGTAACTATAACGTCATAAACCGATGGTTTTCCACATTTACACCTATACATAAAATAAGGCTGCAGCTAACCTTACATAAGTCGAAACTTATTAGTTAAGTACTGATATTATATAGTTTTATAAGTATTCAGAGTATTGGTTCTCACCAATTTCGTTTCATTTTCCTATTACAATTAACTAATACGTAGAGATAGAACCTTCTTTTTACTTTTTGGGTAGGATTCTCCATACTGTTATGGATTGGAGCCTTACTCTGCTTGGGATCTTGCGGAATTCAATATATTTCAGATGAGGACATTGACTTTGACAACGTTATTTTAGGATGTGTGTTATTGTTTGTTGTACTACTAACTTCTGCATTTACGTACTATCAAGAGAGAAAGAATTCAAAGGTAATCAATTTTTAATACTTTTAATCAAACCAGGTATTGTTAAATTTTAAAAGACTTACCATAAATTGAAATGGGATTACTTTGTAAATAGTACATCACAGTACCTATATCTCAAAAACCTCTCGTTTAGAATTATTTAAATACTAGAACACACCAATGGAAACTAAATTTTATTTTAGATAATGGATTGTTTCAAGCAGATGATACCTCAAAAAGCCATCGTAATTCGAGATGGGGTTACAACATCAATCGACTGTCGGGACGTAGTTGTAGGTGACCTGGTTCAATTAAAATATGGTTATAGAATACCAGCAGACGTTCGCATAATACACAGCCAAAATTTTAAGGTTTGCCAGAAACAAAGAATTCTAATGTTTTCGACATCTACGTTTAATAGGTCGACAACTCGTCTTTAACTGGAGAATCTGAACCAGTGCTTCGGACACCCGAATGTACAAGCGACAATGTGATAGAAACAAAAAACGTAGCGTTTTTTTCAACAACAGCAGTTGAAGGTGTTGCAACTGGAATAGTTATAGCGTGTGGAGACAATACTATTATGGGTCGTATTGCCGGTTTGACAACACGTTTAAGTCCAAATAGAACCCCAATTGCAAACGAACTGCGACACTTTATGACAATTATAAGCGCTTGGGCGT
Source organism: Abscondita cerata (assembly GCA_030710515.1). Taxonomy (NCBI): domain Eukaryota; kingdom Metazoa; phylum Arthropoda; class Insecta; order Coleoptera; family Lampyridae; genus Abscondita; species Abscondita cerata. The sequence goes on along the minus strand of JALBCR010002426.1, from coordinate 335,393 downwards.
GTACGTTAGGAATAATATGTGGGAGCGCTTGTTTTTTTCTTCAATACTCTTGGATAGATTCATTTATGTTTCTCATCGGAATAATCGTTGCAAACGTGCCGGAAGGTACAAAATGAATCGAGTTTTAAATTTTTAAAGTATCCGTTTGGTAGGTCTGATAGCAGCAGTAACCGTGTGTCTAACCGTAACTGCGAAAGTTATGGCTTCTAAAAATTGTTTGATAAAAAATTTAGAAGCGGTCGAAACGTTAGGATCTACATCTACAATATGTTCGGACAAAACTGGCACATTGACTCAGAATAAGATGACCGTTTGTCATCTATGGTTCAATTTAAATATTTATCCAGTGGGTGGAGATGATAAAAAATACAGCGACAAATATAAATTACAAAAAGGTAAAGAAGTATTAAAGTCCGATACTATTGTTACAACATAAAACTTTCATTCTACAAACATACCGACATGTAAGAGACATAATTATTTGCTTCGTTTGGATTCTTCATTTTTGCAAAATGTGGTATTTAATTGTGCAAAGTGTAGATTACGACTCTTTAACCTTCTGATTGTGTATTTGTTGCCATTTACTTCCATTTCAAATAATTCAGTTCACATTTGAGGTTAGCAAATGCTAATGTAAGTTAATTCTACGCATTATATATCAACATGAAGAATATTCCAGAGTGAATTAATTGTGATGAAAATACAAATGACGACAAACATGACAGACAAAATTATAGTATATTTAGTTTATCTATTACTTTCAAAATGTTCCTCAATCCGTAGGTATTCTTAGAATCATCACAGCAATTCTCAAAATAGATCTAACAATTCTAGGAAATTTCATACCCTTTACTACGTTTCGATCTCCTTGCTGTTAGTTGTCTTCTGTTGATCTCAAAATCTCTTTACTTGGGTCTGCAGTCACGGACTATCTGTTGTTTTCGGCTCTTGAAACATGGCCACTCCATTCCTCTCTTATGTTTTTCGTTCATTTTACTATATCTCTCACTTCATACTCTTATCTTATTACTTACCAGTTATTGATCGAAAAGTGTTAATTTTCTTATATATTTTAACTGTTATATCACGTAAGTATCCGGATATTCTCGTTCCTTTCATAAACTGGTGTTTGAATCTTTATTACGTGTTCATGTTATTTTATATTTCCACCACCATATTTTTCGTTTGCATTATCTTGTCAATTCCTTCACATTTTTTTTTAATATTTCATCCAACACTTGTTAAACTTACTAGACTTAATGTATGTCTTTGTCTTATTCCGGAAGTGCCTTTGTTAACTTCCTCTATTAACCTTATTAGTTGCAACGATAGTCCCTTTTCCCTCAAGAATGATATTATGTCATGTAACCTCACTCTATCGACCTATCGATACCGATAGCGGTCTCAGCTACCTGATAATAAAATAAGTTCCGCAAAAGTTGTCGATCTTAATTGGATACTTTTATCAAGAACTATTTCAATCAACAATTTTTCTGTTGCACCAATAAAAGGATTATTCTGCGAAACTTGTGCCAGTTATTCGTGTTTCTTTTTTAAATAAAGGTATCGATTCACTCGTCTTCTATTTCTGCTATGTCCTGCCGTTGTCTAATATTTTGTTAAATAGTTTGACTATAGTAAAGTTCACGAATTAAAGTAACTATCATATTTTGAACAGGCAGTCTGCACGTGAATAATGGAGATACATATTTAGTGTGGTGTAAAGCAGTGTATTTGCCAATTCAAATCAGCCAATCGCGGAGCAACTGTGACTAGACCACGTGATTGTAGAATTCCATAGGTTGGTGACGAAGTATAGTCCTGTAGGTATATGAGTCTCTATATTTCTTGTAAAACTTTCAAACATTTGCTACATTTTGTTCTTAAATATAACGTTATCTGTCTGTACGATTGTTTTCTTCTTTTTGCCGATATTTCCCTAACTTTTTCCCTGAATCAGTGCGTCTTGTGCTTAATTCCAAATTAATTTTACTTTTTCATACCGATTGTTCTGTTGCTCTTAATGTGTTTCTTCGAATTGCTCTCCTTATGTAAAAATTCTTGTGTTTCAATGACTGTACCTATATTCTGTTGAACAGGAAATTATGGTCGCTGTCAATATTTGCCAAATTCGACGTTCTTATATCTATTATCTTGCTAGGCAAAAAAAGTCTACTTGTTATTATGTAACTATCATCGACTTTTGTCGTTGAGATTTATATTTAAATTGTGACTGAAGGAGGTTTTGATAATTCGCAAGTTGTTTTAATCACTTACAAACAAATAGATGTATGATTTGGTATGGAATAATCCTGACAAATTATTAAAGACATTAACGAAAGTTGTATGTAAAGATAATTTTGTTTTTTTAAATTCGCATTTTATAAATTACTGATTTGTAGAAATTAAACCCTTAATGAGATGCGCCATACTTTGCAACAGAGCCGAATTCGAATCTGGTGCGGAAAAAATACCCATCGGAAAAAGAAATTATAGGAGATGCATCAGAAGCTGCTATTTTGAAATTTATAGAGTTAAATAAAATATACCGCTCTTCAAAAAACTACAGAGCTAGGAACAGGAAACTGTTTGAAATTCCATTTAGTTCACACTCAAAGTACCAAGTGAGTTTCGTCTTAGCTTTTAACCCCGCCACCTTCAATTATTTTAGGTAAGTATTCATGGTTTACAAGAAGGCGGTTGTCTACTTGTAATGAAAGGTGCTCCAGAACAAATAATGGACGCGTGCAGCACATTTTACTTAAATGGAGAAACAGTTCCGTTTAGTGATCGCTTACGCCATCAAAGTGAAGATGCATGTTCAGAACTGGCGGGAAAAGGTAAGCATCCATAAATGTTTGATAACAGTTACCTTTTGCGTAGGCGAAAGGGTTTTAGGTTTCGCCGATTTAAAACTGGAAAGCCGATACACTTTAAATTACCCGTTCTCTACAGATCCGTTAAACTTTCCTTTAACGGATTTAAGATTTTTAGGATTTATGGCTTTAATCGATCCGCCACGTCCGCAAGTTCCCGATGCAGTTTTTAAGTGCAGAAATGCTGGAATAAAAGTTATCATGGTTACTGGAGACCATCCGGTGTTATTTCATAAACTTCGAAAAATATGTTTATGATTACATTTTAGATTACAGCAACAGCAATTGCAAAACAAGTCGGAATTATTACTGGTGATGATATAGTTGATCCTGACAATGTGTCCGGAGAAATACCACTAATTGGTGAATGTAACGCCATAGTTGTACACGGATCAACTCTACGCGAGTTAACGGCGGAAGAATTAGACAGTATTATTTTTCACTATAAAGAAATTGTGTTTGCTCGTACGACGCCCACTCAAAACTTCAAATAGTTGAGAGTTGTCAAAGATTAGGAGAAATTGGTAATATTTTACTAATGCTATTGATACGCATATCCCATGAATTAATTTAGTTGCAGTAACTGGAGATGGTGTAAACGATTCTCCCGCTCTGAAAAAAGCGAATATCGGCATTTCGATGGGAATTACTGGGACTGAAGTTAGTCAACAGTCTGCTGATATAATTTTGTTAGACGATAATTTTGCGTCAATTGTGGTTGGGATTGAAGAAGGACGAAGAATTTTTGATAATCTTAAAAAAACGGTGGCTTATATTTTAGCGTCGAATGTTCCGGAGCTTCTGACTTTTTCGCATTTATCACACTTAACATACCCTTACCATTGGGTAATTTGTTGTCTTTACGTTAAACTTTACTAAACATATGTGAATAGGTGTAATTGCGATTCTTTGCATTGACTTAGTAACCGACATGATGCCTGCAATTAGCAGCTTACGAAAAAGCTGAAAGTGACATTTGCAAAGACCTCCTAGAAACCCTCGAAGAGACAAATTGGTGACAAGGAAAATGTATTTTGTCGCATATGGACATATTGGTATGATCGAAGCTGCAGCTGCATTTTTTACGTATTTTATGGTAATGGCTGAACACGGATTTATGCCAGATCGCTTAATAGGTGTGTTACAACGAGACTCGTCCATATGACTTGGCTTGACGATCAAGCGCAAACGTCTGGACCGACTTATCAACGCTGTATATAAATGAATTTTAGGACTACGTAGCGATTGGGAAAATCCATATATAAATGATTTAGAAGATTCTTATGGTCAAGAATGGACATTTAGTGAGCGAAAGATAGTAGAATACACCTGTTACACGGCTATAATGGTATCTGTGGTTGTAACTCAGTGGGCAGACTTGCTCGTATGCAAAACGAAACGAAACTCTCTGTTCAAACAGGGTCCGTTAAATTATAAAAAAAAAAAAATATTTTTTTTATGAATAAACATTTAGGTATTGGTAACCATTTTTTAAATCTAAGTATTGTGATTGAAACTTTGGTCGTCTGTTTTTTTTCTTACGGACCTCAAATGCATGTTTTGAAATTCTATCCAGTACGTTTTCGTTGGTAAGTCTAAAAAAAATGAAATTAAAATGAAAATATTATTTTGTTTAGGTGGTTGTACCCTTTGCCGTTTGCACTCTTAATAATCATATTTGACGAATTAAGGAAATTCGAGATAAGAAGAAATCCGAAAGGATGGGTTAGAAGGAAACATATTATTAAATCTTATACATTAAATCAATGACATTCAATCGCAATATTTTCACATTTTACACTCATTATTATTATTATTATTATTATTATTATTATTATGTTGTATTGATTTTAAAAAGTACATTATGAATTTATTAGAAAAACGTACCCTTCACTATTAAGGATGAGTAACATCAAACTGGTGATTTTTGAATGGGTTTTCGTAACTCAGAAACCTAATTAGGTAATTTGGGGTAAAGCAAACTCTTACTCGTACCGACAGATACCTACTTCATACTTCTAATGAGCATCATCCTACCCAGAAAAGGTATGTTTGTTGAATCTCTGGGTTTGGAGAGGCTCATTAACTGTCGCTTTCACGTCAAGAAGAACACTAGCATTTCAACCTTATCTCCATAGGAGTACTGACAAAATAAGTAAACGTCTGCGAAAAAATCTTAAAAGTTTTTCTTTCTCCTAAGATAGTTTCCCTCACTATCCGTCTGCAGGTGTACAGTGTTATTTACGATATACGACACGGAATATTGTGGTGAAACTATTTATACCCAATCCCACCAACCCTACTTAAGGTGGGCACCCTAATGACATTAAAATAAGGTATCTTTTTTTAGAAAAAATGGTTTCATTAAAATTCTTGAATAACCTTTAATGATGATGTTTGAACTACGGCTCCATTTTTTCAGTTTTTTTTATGACTTAATAAATCAAATATAGGACAATTGTTCAGTTAGATAACAATTTATGTAATCGTACCTAATAAAAAACTGAAAACAGAGCCATCCTCTGTACCTAAAATTATGTTTGTAATAATGCTTAATATTTCGCAGTTCTTTATCAAAGTTTTGTTTTGACAATGGGAAATGTAATAATCTGTGAATCAAAAAGTTCAAAGATGCAAGTTTATGTTGCATACTATGGTTGGAACATATGTTATAAACCTCATTGTGTTAGTATCTTTACGATAAATATCTATATCTAGTTTGTTACCATTTCTTGTCACTAAAGTGTCTAAGAAAGATAACTTAAGGTTTGCTTCTGTTTCATAGGTAAACTTGATTGTCTCAAATTTTGAATTTAAAATTTCTACAAATTGATGAGGGCTGTAAAACATCTACATATCTAAACCAAATTCTAGGAAAGTAATCTAAATTATTTTTTAAATCAGTTTTTGATTCTTGTGAAAGTTTGGAAATTTTTAAAAACAGAAATTTGATAACGGTCCATTAGAATTTTCGTGACACGTGACACGCAGATACATAGTATAAAGCTTCCTATTATTTTTAGTATCGGTTCGCCGATTATGATAGCTTAGCTTTTGAAACACGTTCCGAGTAAAGTTTTTTGGTGGTTTCCAGTCTTTCTTTTTACAGGCATCTTTTGGCTTAAAATATTTATATAATTTTATCCAAATTGACGCTTTAATTAAAAAAAATTAATGTTTAATTATATGAATTTAATCTGCAAGCTCGAGTTTTATTTGTAGATATGCGGATTACTATATTTATCACTGCGCTCTATGGTTTTAATGAGATTTTATTCTGGATTCAATTTTATTCCGTAAGCTTTTCTCACTTTTCGATCGGCCTTCGTTCTTTTAGTGATGAACCTTTTATATATTACTTTCGCAAGTGTCTGGGTTACATTACAGTACCAGTAGATCCATTTTAAGAGCCATATTGTCGGAACAGAATAAAGCAAAAGAAAACACAAAAGTAAAGATGTCAACATTATTTTATCAAAAGTTGTGTTTAAGCTTGAAATTTTGTTTAAACCATTCCTAAAACTAAGTTTAATGTTTTGAACTGGATAGATTAATCAATCAATCTATCAGTGAAATAATTATAATACGCGGGCAATATTTTGAGTAGGTACGTAATAAACATATCGGTATTAATAAAAAAAAGGGTTTTTAAATGTTTACTTCACCATCAATTACATTCAGAGTCATTCTAACTGATTGTAAGAACAAATGTTGGTTATAGTCCTACTATAAATAATCGGTTGATACGCAATCATCACACATATCCCAACTTGTTTCACTTTCTTCATTATCATATTGCCCTTCATTATTCAAAATTTTCTTTTTCTCTTTTCTTTTATCTTTATCTTCCCATTTTTCAAGAACATAATGTTTGCATTGTTCCATAATCAAAGTTAAATCGCTCGGTTCTTGATCCAAATTGACGAAATTGTTCGCAAAATCAGAATTTATCATACTACACATTAATATCACCATCACGTAAACTATAAAATTTACCGCCAGCAAGACGGGAACTATAAAAATAATTTTTGAATATTGTCGTAGAATGTAACTGGTTGTATTAAATTTAATCTTTCCATTTGACTATAAACTACTGATAAATTTTAGCTTTGACACAAATGAATTTATGTTTTTAGCGCTATCTATCTAGATTTTCAAAATGTCATTAATATTGTCATTAAACTGTCCTGTGAACTACCTTGTTGATAGCAATTTTACAAAAACTGCTCGGCATGTTAGCAAAATTACACTTAAACTCTAACCAAACTAGATAATAGGTATACAAAATATTCAACAGAAAAATTTACATAATATGCATTAAATGCAGATTGAAGTAACCTTCAAATTGACAACTGACACTATCAATCAGTCAAAATTAATAAAGCGGCTTAGAAAAAAAATTTGTAAATATATAGGTATCTAGATCGAAATCATTAATTAATACATTTTGTCTTTAGGTGTACTCGTGGTAGTCGCCCGGAGTTTTTCTTAGCGACCTAAAAGTAGTGACCCCGACGAGATCTTCGAAACCTAGGAATTCTTGCACTTGCACTACAGAAACTGCAATAAAAATATATTCCTCCAACAATCTATATTACCCAACTACACAGCTCCCATGGGCTCTTATTCACAATTGCGTTTCAAAAAAACTAATACCTACATGAACAAAATGAATTACGCAACAACTACAAATTAATATTTATTTTCTTTTGCGAATTGATTAGTAACACACACACTTGCTTATTAAAAAAAATGAAGGTGAGTAACCACTTTAGATTGAGCAGGCTTACAAAAATGGGATTGTCTAGGGAAACAATGTTACACTATCAAACCCTCAAATTTAAGTCCAACGATTGAAGTTGCTTTGTCAGCTTAACTACAGTCGTTAGGGGTGAGTTTTTAAAGAATTGAAGCCCAACGATTGAAGTTGCTTTGCCAGCTTAACTACAGTCGTTAGGGGTGAGTTTTTAAAGAATTGCCTTGCTTAAGATGGTAAATTCTAATTTACAGGGTGTCTGTAAAAGGTTTTTATACACGACTAACACATATTTCTTACACCAAAACAAGTCGATTTAAGTAAACTTATCTTAGTCCAAAGTCGATTAGTTTAGGCGCTATATGCTGGCTTGAAGTTAAAATTTCGAAATCGTTTTTATATTATAAATTCAAAACGTCTTATGCGATTTTAATAAGATTTGGCATGATCAGCTAGTATTATTAGATAAATACTAATGTACTAATGTTTTGATAAAATTTCTAGAAAATAGTAATACCAGAAGCGAATGCAACACGCATAACCATTATGAAAATTAACATAGTTTTTTTTTATGTCTGTAGTAGACACAAAATAATTTTTATTCGATAAAGAATTCAAAAAGATCAAATTATGTCTCTTGTAAAATATATTTATTTTTATTCGTTTTTGAGAAAAATGAAAAAAACCTTATGGTAGTGCGTTTGAAAAAAGCATAAAATGTAATCCAGTCGCCTATGAATTATATCTTAAACAAAAGAATTTCGCATGGCTAAATCTACTGGTCAAATAAAGACTATAGGTAAAATAATAGGCTTAGTAAAATTTTACGGTTTCGGGTAGCTAAAATTTATACCTCGAAGGAAAATCAACTGTACTCTTTATGGTAAATAAGTTACCCAGAATCTCCGAAATAGTATACTTTTACTAAGCCTACCTGTAGTCCTTATTTGAACAATATATTTAGCCACGCGAAATTCATTTGTTTATGATAGGCGACTTGTTTTTTTAAACTCACTACCATAGCTTTATTTTCGTTTTTCTAGAAAAAAGAATCAAAATGAGAAAATTTTAGAAGAAACATAGGTAATTTGATCATTGTTGAATTCTCTGTCGAATAAAAATTATTTTTTGTCAGTACTACAGACAGCAAAAAAAAATTTGTTAATTTTCATAATGGTCAAGTGTGTTTCATTCACTTCCGGTATTAGTATTTTCTAGAAATGTTCTCAAAACATTCGTCCAATAATACTAGCTTACCATGCCAAATCTTATTAAAATCGTATAAGCTGTTTTAAATTTATAATAAAAACGATTTCAAAATTTTAACTTCAAGGCCACATAACGCCTAAACTTTGGACTAAGGTAAGTTTAAGTAAATCGGCTTATTTTGAATAAGGAATATGTGGTGGGCGTATTTAAAGACTTTTACAGACATACTGTATATACAGGGTGACATAAAAAAAAACTCAATGCATAGAACCACCCGATAGAGGACTAAAAATAATAAAAAGCCCCTATTCACTAATGTTCGATCGCTTTTTGTTTTCAAGTTATAGCCTGTTTAATACTTTTTTATTTAATTTTTGATATTTGTTCTGTCTTCTAAGGTTGAAAACTATTATGACAATATTAGCGTTGGAAAAGAATTGCCAGTAGTAGGTAGCAGGCTACGATTTTATACAATGAAACAAATGTTTGTTGTGTTCCAGATTACCTACGTATTTACTTCACTTGTCAGTCCTTTTTAAAGTTGCTTTCAAAAATGGTTAACTATACTTTGGCAGAATACAGGGACATGATTATTTGTTACGGTGAAGCTCGATCAAATTGTACCGAAGCTCAACGTATCTCTCGAAAGAGAGATATCCACTGAGACAAGTTCCTAATAAATAGTAGAAAACAATCCGACAATAAGCACCAGAAGAATCAGTGCAGCTGTACCAAATGTTAACCGTGAGTCAGTTAGGCAAGTCGTCAAACAATAACTTCTACACTCATTTCATTTTAAAAAAATTTGTCACCTTTTGGAACAGGATTTTTTTCCGCGTGTACAGTATTGCGAGTGGTTGCAAAATGAAGCGGAAAATTTTCTGTCATTAATTTTATTCACCGATGAAGCTGGTTTTAGTCGCGATGGTGTTTTGAACACACATAATATGCATTATTGGACGATGAAAACCTGCATCAAACCGTAATACACTAGTATGGGTTTTCTCTTAATGTGTGGACAGGTATAATCGACAATATCTAATTGGCCCATTTAGATTGACCAGGCGATTGACAGGCGAACTCTAACGATTTTTTTTTTTTGGAAAATGAACTTAACACTTTATTAGAAGATGTCCCATTGGATATTATTATAGAAGAATGTACCAGATCACTTCTCTCGAAGGGCAAAGGAATATTTGCACAGAAGATTTGGAAATAGGTGGATTGGTCGTGCGGGACCGATCTTAATTCACTCGATTTTTCATTTTGGGGGTTTATGAAAAATGAAGTGTATGTCGTAGAAATAAATAACGAAGAGCAATTATGGAAGAAAATTGTGGAGTCTACGATAGGTTTCGTAATAATCTGAATACATTGGAAATGTATATTCAACAACAAGGTCGCCAAATTGAACACCTTCTTTAAATGTTATTTAATTAAATATTTCATTAATAAAATTCAATTTAATAAAAAAACCTTCAACTTCAAAAAAAGCAATCGGGCATTACTTCATAGGGACTTTTTTTATTATTTTTAGTCCTCTATCACGTGGTGCTATGCATTGTAGTTTTTTCCCTGTTTTTCACCCTGTAGATGCCACCCAAGTTATCTGAAAGTGTCTTAAAAATTGGGAAAACAGAACACTCGAAATTAAAGACAAACAATAAGAAAAGTTAGCTTCTATTGAAATTTTAAGTCTAAAACATAGAATCTAATACCAAAAACCGGACAAGCCACATAATAAATGATGTGCAGAAACTTATAAAACATATAAACACGAGGAATTCCCGCGGACCCTGATTACTTAAAATACTTTCAAATCACAAATCCAATAAACGACAACTATGTAATTGATTTCTCAATATAATTTAATTCAATAAAACATATTACATAATCTTCATTCAACTTATTTGGTAAACTACAACTGAATTACCTATACCAACGTATACACTTTTTTGTCGGTTGAGATCATTAAGAACAAATGTACTTACGATATTTCACTATTTTCTTCGTTAAAATTCTTCAATGTTCGAACATAGATGACGAAAATTGACGAAAATGCACTATTACGATAAAGTTTTTGACGGGATATCCATATGACCAATTTAGGCTTTTCGACGATTCGAGAATTAATTCTTATTCCGTTCACAACGTTAAATATGGCAATGGCAACACATTCTTAGACTTTTCGCAATTGAGATATATTAGTCCGCACAAGCGATTTGCTGAATCGTATTGTTACAACCGAAAGTTTTTCTAAAAATAACGGCACGTAATCATTTGATTGACGGAAAATAATCTTTCGGAATACAAATACTTTAACCAACCATGACATCGTTCATTTAGTTAGGCGTTGCATAAGCATTTACAAATCCGCAACAATTACTTACATTCTAATTTATAACTCATTAAACGGTCTTCATTAATTTGAAGTATAATTAGGCCGCGAGCAGTAGTTCTAAAGATGAACCTTAAAACGTCAACGTTCAGAACGGAACTTAATTTAATTAACCAAATTCAGAAGCGCTTTCGTCCCTTCTTAATTTATAATCCCTTAACCAACCAATCCAAAACTGTTAACAACAAAGAAAAAATGCAACTCAACAAGAAGGTGTCGGAGAAACGTGTGGGTTTAAGGTTAACTAAAAAGTTTCCAAATGACGGAGTGAATTTCATCAGATCTTTAATGAAACCAGCGCTAGACAAAAACCCTTTTCCTTAAAAACAACGAAGATATCGAAAATTCAGTTGTATTCCTAACCACTACCATACAAACCATGGCCCGGAATGCTACACCAACTGTAAGTTACAATTAATCAACACACTACAATCTCCACCAGAGTGATCATGGACAAAATTGCTGAAAAAGGAAGATTTTGCAAGATATGACCTCACCCAGAAGAAAAATGAAGGTATAATTAAGATAATTAAGAAAAATTGATTAGCGGCTACAAAAACGAAACCTTTACACAATGCCTTAAAGGTCTTACTGCAACACAGATTACTGATTATTCTTTGTGGGCGGCAAAAAAATGATTGACGAACTGAAAGATAAAAAGCACCTGGATATACGAACTCGTTACGGGACGAGTTCTGCTAAAAAAAGGGATCATGCTAATAACATTAATTTATAACACGATACTAAGAACTTCTTTGCTAAATGGAAGATTATTCTAATGTTAAAACCAGCGAAACCAGCCAACCACGTAACATCTTATAGACCGATAAGTCTCTTGCCCATCTTTAAGTAAACTATTCGAGAAGCTGCTACAGAAACAACTAATGCCTATACTATACGAAGAAAAAATAATAACGAAATATCAGTTTGGCTTCAGGAAAAGCATTCGACGGTTGAACAAGTACATCGTGTAGTACGCTACATAGATGCAGCATTTTATTGGTATTACTCAGGCATTTGATAAAGTGTGACATAAGGGACTTCTTGTTAAACTTAAAAAATCTTACCTAATACCTTTTATTGTATACAAAAATCATATCTGCAAGAAACATATATTTTACTAGTCAAGCATAAAAAGGTAATGACAAAACTGGTAGAGATAAAACCAGGTGTTCCTCAAGGAAGCGTTCTGGGGCTCCTATTATATCTTATCTGTGCACCAGGCTTACCTACTGACATCAGTGTTATAATTGCCACATTTGCAGATGACAGTGATATCTTAACCACTGACTAAAATTCAATTACAGCACACAGTTTAAATACTTGGACTTTCACCTCGATAAAAACCTTTCGTGGCCAACTCATATCTGGAAAAAAATGTTTACAACTTAATCTGAAATTTAGAAGCTACTACTGGCTGATAAGTAGAAACTCCCAGCTGATTTACAACGTATATTTAAACCAGTTTGGCTAGATGAAATTTAATTATGGGGGACAGTGTTATCCACAAACATATCGCATATTAGAGATATTCCAATCCAAGGCATTAATGACTATCACTAATGCACCACCATTTAGTACCGATTCTGAAATAAACCACCTCAAAGTGAATTTAATAAAAAGTGAAATAGTGCGTGTATAGTGAAAGATGTTTAAATAAATTAGAACTGCAGCCAAAAAGTCTAGCGATAAATTTACTGGATTATAGTGAGGTCAGTCGTAGACTGAGAATTATACCCTAGATTTACCACATAGATTTAAATAATTAGAAAATTATCAGCATCTACAGTAGATCTAGATAACAGGTAAATATTTCCTCTTGTAACCTTTACTCAATTGAATGGTTCTTCTTTGAGAAGGGGCACCAACAACCACTATATCATATTTGATCAATATTAAATTTATAATGGATGTTCTATTCAAATCAAACTTAAATTTAAGATTTCTAAAAACTGACCTATAATTTATTTAAGAAAGCATTTAAATTTAGTCGTATAAATAGTAGCTTCGTTTAGTTGCAATAAATGGTTTAGAACGGATGTTTATTTTTGATAAAGTTTAACAGTGTTAGATATGTTGGATGGAAAAGTTATTTCTTAAATATCGATAGATGCAACGTTTGCAAAGTTTACGTGAGAAAGATTAAATTGTATTAGTGCAGATGTGAAAAACAGTAAGTGAAAACAAACCTACGTTCAAGGTTATATATTAATCATTGAACACCGGATGGCTCAACACGTAACGTGAAGGTTGAGAAGAATTCGAAAACAGTGAATCGACGTATCAAAATAATAAATAACTTATAGACAGTCAACAAATCAGAAAGGTGAATTATACAAATTTGTGAAAATAAACAATTAAGTGGCCCTAAATGAAAAATAGAAATGGAAAATCTTCAGATAAAAAGTGAAAATTCTTACCCAAGCAGAATTCGATGTGACTTTAAAAGGTTACTTTAGTTTAAAAATACAATTGTTATAAAAAAGGTTTTAAGTAGTTTTATTAAATTTTTTTTTGAACGTGCACGCGTTTTATAGTCTATTGGTAATAAATCATAATTGCTTAAAATAATTCTTTATTTTCTTGTGAAAGCGGTACTTCTACGGTTAAGTAAAAACCAATAAATTCTAACCAAAATGCGATCATTGTGCCGCTCTTGCAGCATATCGACCTATCTAGAGTCTGAGAACAATAGTTTAATCTGTGAAAACACGTTGCCACCAGCCCAGGTACTGACGAAACGAGAATCATAGCCGTAGATGTGGGTATTACACATATATACAAAAATAATGGTATATAATACGTAAGAAGTAAAATTTGTAATGTGATCTACTATACAAATAAAATAAATAACATATATCCACATAATAATTCATATAAAGGTAGATTTTACTATTATAATATATTTACCTACTAAAAATATGATTTTCCAAACGTATCAGGTACCTACGCCACTGCAATACGGGAGATTCGATCATTCTGACAGGTTTATTACTCCGCGCCAATAGTATACAGACTATAGTAGAGTACTAAACGCTACAATAGATGCATAAAAATAAGTTCTGTGGGGGTTTTGTTGTTACAAGCTGAATTATACATAAAAAAGAAGCTTATGTCCTACCATTTCAAAATCCCAAGGCCGTACAAAAACGTGCGGTTCAAAAGGGCATTAAACTTAAAAAACCAGTTAGATAGATGATCATCAAGAAGAAACGATTACAAAAATTTTTGTATATTTTTGCAAACCCGGCCTGGTCCGGCCCGCTAACCAGCAAATGCGGGGGCCCATTGTCTCAGGGGCCCACACTAACCCTAAATTTGGTATTCACTACATTTGCAACCCCCATATTTTTTAGCCGCCACCGAAATAGTGAATAAAAATATAATAGAATAAAATACAAAATTTCTCCTTCGTACTCTGTACTTACACCATAAGTAACAAAAAACAAAGTAGATAATATGCTAACAAAGCATACATACCCGCAGACTCTGTCATGGCGATGAGAAGATGGCACTGCAGGGGCCTCAAGTCTCTTTAAATTACAATAGAACGCGATAAATTTTACTACGTTAAAGAAATAACAACACGAACAAATAAAAAATATTTTAAAATCTTAAACACCGACAAAGTTTACCTGTAAACCTGCAAACTAAAAGGATTAACTATTTTAATCCTCGTTCTGCTAAACGAGTAATTAAATATCTTTCAAGGAAATTATCATTGCTTATACAAGAGAAGGATAACCAAAGTCTTCCTAACAATTTCGACGAAAGTAAAAAACATAAAGGGAACTTAACAGAGAATTACAATTTATTCTGAGTGTTACCTAAAATAACAAAAAATTTTCTACGTCACCACCACGTCCACTTCATTCATCAGTGTGGTTACATTGTGTTTAGCTTTTTGTGTAAACTTAAACGCTTAATCTTAAACCAGTTGATTAAATCGTGTAATTAAAATTAAATAAAAAATAGGGCGAGTGTAAAATTAGAAGGTGAAGGAGAAAAGTGTTTCCAGAGTTTGAAAGTATGTAAATGTAATATTTAGATATTTTTTGGTTTGTTGAATTAGGTACAGGTACTACAGTGGATGCTTGTCTGTAACTACATAAGAGCAATTGGTCAAAATTGATTTAAAAATAATTTAATCGCTATCGCCAGCAAACAAAATCTTCATGTTCAAATACATTTGTTTTCATTTGATTCATTTTAACACATAATCAAGTGCATCGTTTACACAGTGGCCAAATTTTTAAATATACTACAAAGATCTATGACCAATATTTTAAGTATACGCAACAAAAATAAGTACCTATTAAACTAATGTTTCTTAAAAACTTAAAAAGTGTCTTCAGTTCAAAGGAAAGCTTTTATTTTTAAGTTAATCTGTTTTGTATTTTCGTTAATTTTTTTTAATGTTTATTTATTCCATGTTGAGTTTTTTTTTTAATTATTTTTATATATTGATTGGTTGATAAATTAAACACGAGTTCCCTGCGAATGGTACTTTATATTTAATTTCGAAAACTTTGCGTCTTTTTAACTTCAAGAAAATACCTTTATGCTTATCTAAATCTTAAAAATCCGTTCTTATTAAATCTTAATTGCAACTAAACGAAAGTATTATTTACATGAATAAATTTATTGTTTTTTTAATCAGCTACCTTGATTTTACTTTCGAGTTGAATAGAATATTTAATATAAATCTAATTACCCAAATTTCGATTAAAAATATTTTTTGCGGCGCAGTAAGTACCTATATGCGTATTACATGTGTATCCGTTTTTGGCTGAAAACTTTCCTAATACTAGAGCAGACCACACCTCGACCTGTGGAAGCAAATATGTCTGTTTATGAAAGATGCATTTTAACTTTTACGAACCATTTTTGGCAAAATTAATACCCTAACAAGATCACGTGTTGGCAGTAAGTATTGTATTTTTGTACATCTAATGGGTTATTGTGTTCTATATTAATATACGGATAATCATAATACCGTCCTTTTCATCAAAACACACACCTGCTACAAATAAAACTTTTTAAGAAACGACTTTTAATTGATTCAACTTCTACGTGATTCAGCTGATGTATCAATAGAAATGACTTCTTATGTAATTCTAACTAGCGTAAAGGTTCAAATAGTAATTAAAAGTATAAATATTTCATTAAAATATAAACATTTATTCAATTCATCTACATCATTTTACATTTTAGGGAAAATATTCTTTAGCATCTCTGCCCACATGTTTCTTTACATCAGGTCTAAATTTTCTAGGTATATAAAAAGGTTTTCGTTCATCTAACTTTCTGTTCCACGGATTAGTAAACAATTCAAAAGGTCTACGCCTAGCATCCATAACACGTCTTTTATGATCAATCTTATAGATTTTTTCCCAATGGTAAATTTCATAAGGTAATTGAAATCGTGGTCTATTCGAAGTAATAAATTTATATTCTCTTTCTAACCATTGACGTTTATCGTTGTCCGTATAGTCAGCTATCACTTGTTCTTCTTTGCTCAAGAACGGACGAAGTTCAATACCGGAACGTTCTTTTGGAACGTTTGCATAGAATTTTACTAATAATTTTAATACCTCGTCATTAAAACCAATCACTTTCTGGTCTTTAATTTCTTCGTAAAGTTTGAATTCGTTGGTTGCCCAACATATATTTTTCTAAGATTTTCTTCATTAAACCTTCGATGCATTAACATAGTGTTAAGTTGATAGATATAAAAAGACCATTTTTGTCCGTTTGTGATTATAGTTTGTGTAAGTAAAGGGTATGTAAGGTCATTATATGTATTAAAACCTAAGAAGTTGGCCTGAGCATTCAACCAACTAAACGATGCCAACATTCCTTGTCTATGTAACCCGTCAAGATGATCATCAATAAAGGTTCTATCCGACATATGACCTCTTTTATGATATGATATCAAGCCAAACTGATGTGTATCTCCAGGCCAGAAACCTTAAAATAGAATTTAAAATAAACGTCAATTATGAAAATGTATTCAAACCTGGTACATTAACGATTCTTCTGCGATCTTTGAATATTCCCACCGTATGCGGAGTGTATTCAAAGCGAGGAACGTCAAAATTAGACTTCTCCGCTTCCTCCAGAGAGATCTGCGGTTCCAATGGAAGTTCTGAACGAATTGTAAGGAGGGGTTGACCAGAATAGTGAAATACTTTATCATTTACACCAAGATTCTTTTCAGCTTCTCCAGAATCAGAAACTCCACCGACATACCAGGATGATTCAATACGAGGATCAATGTCAAACTAAAAATTGATTACCATATTAAATACTTTGCTCTTATTAACTTTAAACTTTAAGATACAAGAAGATAAATTTGTATGCTGCATAATTTGTAATTTGAATTCGTTTAAAGAACAATTTCTAATTATTCTACGCATCGAGCATTGAATGATTCTAATCAATGCGTCACCAAACTTATTTCCCAATCTTTTACAATTTTCAACACGATTGAGCTGTTATTTAACTTTTATACACACTAACAAATAATCACAACGCATTAAAACATTTTAGTAGTAGAAATTTATAAAGTATAATAGTAAAAATTTCTACTACTTAATAAAATGGTGCTATGGACGGTTTATAAGTGGAGATAAAGTTTCAATTATAGGGATGAAGATGATTGTAGATAAAATATATAATAATATATGTAAATTTCGTTTAATTATTTTCAATAGTTTTGCAAACAAAACTAATTTATAATTCAAAATTTTTACCCTAAATCTTCGATAGTATAAATAAGGGGTAGAGGTTCAATATTTATTTCATCAATTATTTTTGGAGATGGGAATGCAATAACCAATGGGTCCAATGGGTTAGATTCTTTGGATTGATCCCTCCAATATAGCGAGCTAATGAAAAGTGAATATTATTATGGAAGTTTATTGTTTGAAATTATAATTATAAAATAAAACGATAAATTAAAGACATAAAAGGAGTTAATCATTTAAAATTAGTGAATTTTGAAATTAATTACTTAGTTTTTATACATAAAATTTATCCTTTTATACGCACACTAAACTTAGTTCGAAAAATATACGTCTTGCGGCCGCACCTAAGAACTACATACCTACGATTACGTTCTCCATACAAGAAAAAATTGTTAGGACATCCATTACCGTACTAATGAATTACCTACGCAAGGACTGTTCAATCGTTGAGTTGTTTTGTTATTTAGATATTTATATTCAAGTAGTTTTATCAGTTATTTTTAGAACTATTCGTACCAGTTTTTAACGTAACTGGCATTTATATTTTTGAAACCAACTCAATTTTATGTACGCCACTGGAATGGATTCACGTCATACTTCTCTGGCTATTTGTTTTTGTTTAATAGAAACCAAGCCTACTAGAATAAACCAGCT
The DNA here is from genome assembly GCA_030710515.1 of Abscondita cerata. Classification (NCBI taxonomy): domain Eukaryota; kingdom Metazoa; phylum Arthropoda; class Insecta; order Coleoptera; family Lampyridae; genus Abscondita; species Abscondita cerata. The sequence continues at coordinate 316,751 of JALBCR010002426.1, read as the reverse complement.
TGTTGTGATTTAACTAAAAACTGATAAATATCTCCATAATTGTAGGTGTTACGGTAAAAATTAATAGTGCAAATCGAAAGAGAATTCAAAAATACATTAGAAACAGTTTAAAAAAATCGAGGGTGCCATTTAAAAAAAAATGATTTTCAACAATTTGAAAAAGTTTTGTGACCATTTCTTTCTCATGATGAATTTTTAAAGAAATTGTTCAAAAATGGCGAGTGAAAACTAAACGCCCTGTATAAACGAAAATATTTTTAAAATATGCAGCTTTTCAATAGAAATGAGTACAGTGCTAAACATTTTATGCTGACATTTATACAAAGGCACTAGAAACCGGGACCGGAGTAATGACCAACCCTGTATATGGCATATATATGCATAGACCATAGTGAATCGACTCTCGGATCCCGGTGCTCTTGGATCTTTCGGGATGCATTGATCTTTCGATCTCCTTCCTAATGTACTCGTTAGCCTCAAAGGCTGTTTGTTTCATCGTTTTTCGCCATCACATCCAAGAAGACCGGTTGTTATTTATCTTCTGATTCCATAGTGTACTGGATACTGAACTATCAGTTTAATAGCACTTTTAGACTACATCGATGACACACCTTACTTGAATGGTCATTTATTAGAATAAAACAATACAATATCATCAAAATATGTTTTTATTAACCAGAAACTTTAAAAAATCATAAGAAGTTATTTTTCAAATCTTTCCGACGGATAATGATATGCCACAAAATTTTAAATCGTGCAACAAGATTATGTTTGTACTGGCTATGATTAGATCAACAAACATTGAAAATTCATCCAAATATAGCTACATTTTTACAGAAGTTGGCGTGTGACTAAATTTTGTTTGTTGCGTTATTGTGATTTGTCTTGGCTTTTATAATCTTTTTGCGTTCCTTCCTTGCATCGTGTTGTGATTGTAACGGTTTTTTCTCTATATTATAAATTTTTGGCTAATTAACTGTCGTTCATGAGAAATTTTGCGCCTCGTGCTTAGGCAACCAAACGTTTTAAACAAACAAAAATGTTTAACAATATTTCAAAACCTACGAGGGTTCAAATTCCAGTCCTTTTCTTTTTTATTTTTAATTGTATTATTATTTTAAAAAGAACAACTTTTAATTTCTATTGGCAAAGAGGCATAAGGTTTAATTTTTTTAATTTAATTAGAGAGATTTTTGATATCGTAAAATCAAATACGGTAAAACCTACAATTACGTGAGTTTCTTCTGCGCATGCGCAGAAGAGACTTGCGTGATTTAAGCGTTTACCGTATTTGTTTTACGATATCCAAAACTCCCTATTATTAAACTAAATGTTTCATAATGTGAATATTCTCATAAATCCATTTCCAGTTCAAGTAAAAAAAATTAACTTATGCCTCTTTACCGATAGAAATTAAACGCTGTTCTTTTAAAATAATAGTACAGAGTTTCTATAATGATTGCCTCAACCAAGTTTGGGAAGAACTTTTTCCTACATGAGCGCATTTAAAGCATCAAGCGAACGAAGTGAGCGAGTGCTTTAATAGCGCGAATGTTAGAATAATCTTCCCGCAAGAGGTTATTATTTCAATATCTGTGAATGCCAGTGTTTTTTGTAATTTTTCCCGAACTGATGCGGGAAAAATAGCTTCCTGATTGGCTACACACTTATATCGCCCAAGCGGCGAGTACAAAAAATAAGTTTTCGACATAACATAATTTACCACCCTGTATAGGCCGTGATCGATGACAATTCTAAGAAAATCGGATTAAAAACGAACAATGGTACAACTAAAGTAATAAACAAAGAAAATTAATATTTCTATACTCTATATAAAAACCACTTTGCCAATAAAATCCAAAAATTGGTTTGTGAACAGCAAATTGACTAGAAAGAAACTGTCAGCCTTAAAAATTTTGTAAAAGAACCTGTCAGCACCATGTTAAACTCTTAAAAATAGTTAGTTCGTGAGACTACTTCATAAAATCTCCTATTTGTTCTACAAGTATTTAAATGTACGAAAAACATAGTTCGAATTTTTCTGCAACTAACGCCATCGGCGGCCACCAATTTCTTTTAATGAATAAATTACGTAGAAACGGTGCCATACAAACTTTCTGTTTAATGATTTAATTTGGCGAATAAACTATATCATAGTATTTTCAACCCCTGTTAAGTTATGAAGGAATTACACTAGCTTGGTACACCCTGTGAAGAATAAAGCCGCTGATCTGGGTTACTAGCGACAAGCTATTTATCTAGTTTTCATTTTGTTTAATAAATAATTATTTATTTATTTGTAATAGAATCACCTTAAAGATAATACCGAGATTGTTTATGATTTATTGTCAGTCGCGTCACCCTAGCCGCCACATCAGAAGGGCAATCAGATAACAAGTGGACGACCATGTATAGTAAAGACAGTCACACATGTAGAGACAATGAGCCGAATTCACTACTGATTATTGTGCTCCCCCTTTCTTAACTTATAGCTCCTCCAGTAGGTTAAGTTTTCTAAGGAATCTCAGAACTGACCTTGGATTAAGAGGAGTAATTTCCTCCAGTTCGAGGAGGAAACGATTCTGAAAACAGTTCCACCTTTAGGAAAGCGTGGCTTCACATTCCGTAAGTAGGTGGGTCGGAGTCTCCTTGGATGCGCAGCAAAATCTGCATGTCGAGTTGGTTGTTACACCAATCTTCGCAAGATGTCCGTCAAGTCGGCAGTGCCCCGGCAGGAAATCAGTGAGAATTCTTAAGTGATTCCTGCTAAGTCCTAAGTAATCCCTGTGCTCTTTACCGGTAAAGTCACCTAGTAGATTGTCTCAGCCCTGGTAAATTGACCCAGTGTTCTGAATTTTCCTTCCGTTCTTCAGCCCCAAGTACTTCACATATTGTGTGCTTGCCAATTCCTGGCAAGGGAATCCGTCTGCTCGTTACCAGGAATCCCAGAATGTCCAGGAACCCAACCTAGGGTAACCTTATTGCATGCCCCCAGTTTATTCTGTTTCTTTTTTCAAGTTCTTACCATCCTTGAGCTGATGACACAACTGCTCAGCGCTGAGATGGCCGGCTGCCAAACTAGTTTTAGTAAGAATTACTTTTAACATTAATCATACCCCTGACTATGTTTAAATTGCAATTAAATTTGTCTGTAAATACAGTTTAAACATAGTGGTGAATAATTCAAATTTAAAACCGTTAGGACATCCTTATGATTTACCCGACGGTAGTGTCCAAGTGGTATTTAAACCATTACAAGGCTCAAACTATATCTATGTACACTCAGGACAAAAATAAAGCCGAATCTCCAAATATATTTTATAAAAAAAATAAAAACTGTACGTAAATTATCATGAAGCCTTTTTATAATCATAATTATTAAAAGAATGAATGTTTATTATACAGGAGTATTTTAAAATCACCGACAAACAAAAACTGGGGATTTTGTGATTTTCCAAAAAGGTTTCTTTACCGAGATACAGGGTGATTAAAAATTATATGTTTCAAGATTAAATACAATACAAATTAAGCAGATGCTACTTTGTATAAGGGTGAAGGACAGGAGGTCAATACAGAGTTGTGTAGAATGTAACCCGTTTGTGGGCCTAAAACATTTTCAAAAGCAAGTATTGTGCATAAGTTGCCAAAATGAAAAAAAATTGCGGACAGTATGAATTTCATGCTCGTTTTAAATGTATTTGGTGGCATATCTACACCAGCTGCTATAATATGACCAGTATAGGACTCCCGACAAAACCTTCATTATTGATCCCACAGCGCAAGTGTCAATTTTGGGTTAGAGATATAATAGTAAACAAGACTTAAGAATAGCAGATTGTTATTGACAATTAAACCACGTCTTATACAACTGGCCCTAATCTGACAGTATAATAAAAACCAAATATGTCAACATAGATTTTCGCAACCACCACAGATATAAATGTTAAAGAGTCATTAACTTAACAGAAACACTTACCTGGGTATCACGTAAATGTGGAAAACTGCCTGATAGATTATTAAGAACTGCTCTATGTATTTGTTGAACTAAAATTGAGCTCAACAGATTTTCAGATTGTCTCTTATTTAGCACCTTTTCCTCTTTAAAGTGACCTTTCCTAAAAAATAAATAAAGCCATTTGTTTCTTCAGTTTGTCATACGTACTTATAACCCTCATATCCTAATATAAGCAACTCTTCAATATCATCTCTTAGGCCTTTAAGATCAACACCACCCTCAGTCAAATCACCCAAAGGTAATTGATCATTAACGATCAAATGAGTTTTTATAACATGCTGAGTAAAAGATAAATTATCATAGGGAATGTCTTCCTCAGCAAGAAGAAAACACTTAAATCCGTAATACTTTGGCATATTCAATTTAATTTGCTTCTCTTCAATCGTTTTCACCGCTTTGATACTGTCGGCATAATCTTGCATTTCTCGTTTTCTAACGTGGAAACGAGAGAGATCCAATATTTTTGGATATTGCGGCGTTTTCGTGTATTCATCTTCAAGAGGAGAGATTACTGTGGAGTAACACCTCGAACGCTTTAATGTTTTTGGTATACATCGAACATTAATTCTTGTAACCGACATTTTGAGGTTATGTTTCGTTGCACTATTTTTATATTCCAAATATTTTATATTTGGTATTTGAAGAGATATTTCATTAAATAGTTCTATTCATAACATTTTAAATCCTCTATTTTTTTCCTTTTGAAATGGCAAAACTTAATAATTTTCAACTGTGTCTCTTCAACAACATACGTGACCGTAACCACCAGACTGAAATTACATTGGGATTTGGTGTTTTCATTAAATATATATTTAAGAAAATTATACTTCATTGTTTAGTCATAAACGTAAAAGGAAATCCCAGTACCCCAAAAAATGTATAATGTGTTCAGAATTAAATATTTTTATTTTAAAAATATCCAAAACACAGTCTTTTAAAATCATTCTTTAAACGCGTTCCCATTGGTCGTAACGTCAACACTCGTATAAATGGTGGTTTGTTTACGTTTTACGCTTGATTCAGTGGTCATCTCAGCTTTCATTTGTGTTTATCGAAATTAAAAGCGAGTGTTTATAAATGTATGACATCGGAAGGCTTGTTCGAACAACCTGCCGTCTATAACACATGTTTATGGTGATGGACTTTATTAAGAATGCGAACGATTCAATTCCGCGGAGATAAGAGGTGTAAAGCTATAGCGTAAGTAATACAAATTCACATTAGGTATAGACACCTGTTATTTCAAAATGAATTTGTGCTTCATATAATTACTACAGGGCGCCATTAAGTTAAATTGGCAATGAAGGATATATTCATACATTCAAAGAAACAATATTTTCGAAGTAAAAGTACTCGTATAATGTATTTTTATTAACTTACAGTGTTCTTTATACATTATTTACACCCGACACGTCATAAAAACACTTCCACCACTAATTTACTATTTTATGTTATAATACAAGGAATGACGTCACGATACAGACGACCTTCTATTGAACTGTTTCGGCTCTAATTTTCAGTGTTTGAATTGAATAACACTTTAAAAAATACACAGCAATTTAAAAAAAACTCCGCGACAAAAGTAACATAATTTTATTTAGTTTCAACGATAAACTCAAATTACATTAAAATTTGTATTTAAAAATTAAATCATAATATTTTAATACAGTTTAGGGCAGTTGCACCAACCTCGGTTAAATTTACTATGTTTAATTCTTGGATACTATTCTGTTTAACCTACGATTAAATGTAACCGAGTTTGGTGCAACTGGGCCTTAATCATTTTTATACTAATTTAATAATTAAAGGTTAATCTCCAAGTAACGTACGGAAGATTACAAAACAAATAGAACTTAAGTTTTTTTTGTGAAAAATATGACTTGCCGCAGCCAATCTTAAATACCACCTTAAAGAAGAGGTTTTCTCTACCAGGCCCTTTTAACCGTTTTTCATAATTTTGCATTTTATCGATTGTAATGAGACTTAAAGTTTGCGTTCTATTACATACGTACCGTTCAATTTCCATATAAATGAGGGTTAAAGTTAGTGATTTATTACATACTAGATTAAAAGCTCGTCGATCGACGGGCAAATTTTAGTGTATGAATTTAATAATGCTAGACCTATGGCGGACGGAGACGCCCCTGAATGTAAATTTCCGGTTTGAAGGCAAGACCCGTTGGCATGCCAAATTTCAAGTCTATACGACGGCTAGAAGTACCTGTTTAATTTTGGAGACAGACATGAAAAAATAGGCGCTTTATTATATTTATAGGATATTCAAAAACTCACAATGCCAACCGGTCACAACGTTAAATTCAAAACTGTGATCATTACGTCAAACGCATTATTGACCACATCGTCTAACCTGACCATTATGTCACCATTATGTAACCATTACGTCAAATCTTTATTTTAACCTTAAACTTGACCAAAATTCCAAACGACGCTCATTTCATTTATAAGCTAGTCGATATTACGTCGACTAACAGCATTAACAATAACGTCAAACTTTAAAGACAATGGCACCCAAAAGAGCCTGGATATAGGAAAGCCACTTCTTTAACGTCGTATTTAAAATTGGCCGCGGAAAATCCTCAATCTTTCAAAAAGAAAAATAAATCCAAAATTAAAGTACATATGTAATAGAACGCACACAAATGACATTATGACTTAACTTTTAAATACACATTTTAAAGAAAATTTCATTGAGTTTCTCGTTGAAACTAAATTAAATGATGCGCGGTACTTTTGCCAGGAGTGTACATCCCAATCCCCATGTAACTTCAGACTGGTACCGTAACCAGCAAATTGATTACAATTACAGCAATAACAAACGCATTATTACGGACGGGAAAGCAGAACATAGTATAAATTGTCTTTTTTCTGTTCTCTGCCTAAGTCAGATTATAGATATATAATCATAGTGATCTTAAAAATATTTGGGACTGCCTCTGCGCATACTATTCATTTATGAGTTGTTCGAGTTCGGGGGTCTAGATATTTTATGGGTGGCCAAGTTACTCGAGACGGTTTGTAGTAGACAAACGATACAACATTTTAAAAATATTTTGAGATGGGCGTATGTACGTCAATAAAGGCTACTTTCTTAAATTATTTTAAATTATACAGGGCGACCCAGAAAACTGTGGCCGATAAAAGTTACATATTTTTAAGAGAACACCCTCTATTTTATTGGTTTATTGTGATTTACATACAAAATGGGTTTTTGAATTTTTTAATTTTCTATCATTTGTAACAAAATTTTATAAAAAATGCAATCTGTAGCATCTCTTGATGTTAGACAAAGCAAATTCCATACTTCCTAAAAGTGAATTAAATTTGCTATTTGATAGTACAAAAATATACAAAGTGTTCCATTTTAGTTAACCAAGTTATTTATTTGTGAATATGGTCAGAATTAATGAGGGTATATTAAACGCCCTGTATATCATTAACTAAAACAAATTGAAGCAACATAAATCTAGTAGGATATCTAACAATTTACACTTGAATTTGGACATCGTGGATAGGCATATTTTGTTGTTACGAGGTTTTTTAAGAGCCTTCGATTTTATGAAAAATTAAAATCTTAAACTATAACAATTAATCATACAGAACCCTTATGGAATATGTGTTCATTTTGTATGTAAATCAGAATAAAACAATGAAAGAAGGTGTTTCATTTAAGAATATGTTAGTTTTATGCGTCACATTTTTTGGTTCGCCCTGTACAATTCAATATAATTTAAAAAAGTAGCCTTTATTGACGTACATACGCTCATCTCAAAATATTTTTAAAATGTATCGTTTGTCTGTTATAGACTGTGTCGAATAACGTGGCCCACCCTGTATGTAGCACACTGCTTCTTCAAGAGAAACTTTCTTTAATTCCCAAGAATAATAACTAATAATAAGCCTAATACTAGCGAAAATAACAACAAAATATTTATTTTATTAGACAATCACAAACATCAACATATTAATCAGCAATAACAAGTGTATAAATTAAGTAGCATAGAGTAAAGTATAAACTGGCGAGTTGAACGCTATCCCCCGTTTTACATTTGATAATTATTAACCAATTTCTAGCTCTTAAATAATTTGTCCAGTTAAATCTGTTCTGATGAAGTTGTAGAACTCAGTAGCTTGGAAGTTAAGCTGTGCTTAAAACATTTTATTTTTATCTAGACGTCGACCTAGCATAGATGTAGGACTGCTGCTGTTGCTCAAATAAAATATCTGCACTATAATCTGGTATTTCCTTTATTGCCGAGTATTAACTATCAAAGATTTTCTTAACCATTCACAGTTTTATTCATTTTCCCTAAGTACATAATTGTAATGGAGAAATGTGGTGTTGCGTTTAAGTTGTATTCAAAAATTCTCCTACTATACAATTTTTTTCAATAGATACTCTTTCGTGTCGTTTCAATAATTTTAAGAAACACAAAATATTGAATTTTGATTACTATATTTTGTGATCTATTAGAAAAAAATATGATAGCAGTGTTCAAAAGTAAAGTCTTAATCATGGGTTCTGCCACTTACAAATTGTTTGTTAAACTGAGAACAAACAGAACTTTTGAATCATATTTTTTCTGATAGCGAACCTGAACTTTTGAACCATATTATATTTTCTCTGTTGTAATAATAGGATAGGCCGAAATTTTAAACAGAAAAAACGAAACTAAAGCTCCTTCTTTCAAGGTAACTAAGTTAAAAGCATTTTCATGAAATAAAAAAAAAGAAATGTACTAATACTTGTTTATTTAATATAAATTATAGGTAAGAACCTTTTTGTGTGCAATATGTACAATATATACAATTGGACTTTTTGACTGATTGTCATAATTTAATTTTTACATTAAAATTCTGAGAGACGCTATGAGTATTCCTTATATACAAAACAATTAACAAATTATGGTATATAATACCACAACACAACTGTAGCAGATACATACGTAAACACAAAATTACACATCTGTATCATATGAGTATCAGCACAGTAAAATGAAGATTTCGTACAAAAAATTTGCAATAAAAAAATAATAACAAACACAGATTAAAAAAACCAACATCACCATCAACAATTTATTACCTACAATAATTGTATTGTTACAGTTACGATTTTATAAAGGCACTGCGTTTTTTACAAACATGTTTACGAATCTCTAAATAAATAAATGAAGACGTTGTGACTACTTAACTTAAAAAAAACGACTTTCAGCATGACTAGTAGCGATTAATTAACGCTAGTTCATTTTTCCACCAGTTGTGATTCTTTTCTAACACATAAATAATATTAACAGACGAAACATTTTTTAAGATTCTCGCACTTATTTTGAGAAAATAAAATATTTGCCACGCGTAAAAGTAACTGTCCTTCATTTTGTTTTGAATCTGTGTGGTTTTTGTTAATGATTAAATATAGGCTGGTGAGGAGTTCTTAAATGTTATTTAAATTTTCTTTAAATTCATCTTCTTTTGACCGTTATTTTCACAACATATTTAAGAATTCTCGAAAACAAAGTAGTAGAAAACAGAACACGAGGAAAGAATTGTCAACACAGAAACAATATACAATATAAAATGAAGGACAACTATTATTTTACGTCTGGCAAATATTTTATGTTCTCAAAATAAGTGCGAGAATCTTGAAGATTTGGACCAAAAAAATAACATTTTTTACTTAGTAATTATTATTACTAATTGTACCAAACAATTAATAAAATAAAAAAATAAATATTCTCCATCAAAATGTTTAAAAAACTCGACTTAAATTTCAAATTAGTCAATTTTGAACGACGAAAGGTCTAAGCGTAAATGCAATTGAAATTTAACAAAAAAGATAAAACAATGTAGAAAAATAGATTTTGCACAACTTAAATCAAGTTCAAAAGTAATTTAAGTTTACGTATGGTCCCTATAGGCTCTACTCGAAACAACATGTTCCGAAAGCACCAATTTACAGTATAACTGAAACCTTTTCATTATACATCGAAAAACGATGTAGGTAAGGCCAGTATCTCTCTATCCTAACTTACATGCCAGCAGTTCTTCCTATGTTCAATTCTTTTAATTTATGTATCTATTGCAAATTTTTAATCACTTCGATTTATTCACAATTTAAATAGTTTCTCGAAAATCAAAAGCTATAATTTTTAAATTAGTGTTAGCGGTCCAAAAGGGCAATTAATAAATTAATTGAATAATAAAGCTTTTTCGATTTGCTAAATCAAATAGTACTTCGCCGTCGAAAATTTTGTATTAAATCGGATTTGAAAAACAATAGGACGGAAACTGACACACTTGTATCCTTTATTTTAAAAAACTCAGCCTTCATGTAGAAAATTACATGACTAAAGTAATTTGAATCACAATAAGTTCCACTTTGTACAATAAAAAAGCCTTCCATATTTTCCAATCACCTACACGGTGCCAAAAGTATTTCTAACCAACAAGGGCACGATGTTATTTCTTGTCTAGAGTAATGTCGGCCCCAACCTTTTACAAAACTAATTCTGACTGAGTTTGGATCAACCGGTCCATAGCAATTGGGAAAATTCCATTCGAAGTTTTGGTAAGCTGCCTTTATCAGGTCAAAAACGCACAGGCAATGCTCAGCAGGTACTTTAGTTGGCGATGGCGAATCCGGATCCTCCAATGTGAGCGAATTAACGAAAATTGGATTATCTGAACGATTGTAAACCCAAATTCCATCTTCTTCGCGAGATAATGTCACACCTGAAACAATAAGAAAAAATTAAAATCTGTCGATTATAATATTGCAAAAAAGAATACATACCTAAACCTATTTTACATCTAGTTCGAGATACTGGATCAGGTGGACTAAAACTATGCAATGCCAATGTCTTTAACGACAAGCCATCGCCAAAAGGAATATCACCAAAAACGTTCACCGAAGGCATTTCGACTGGATAAAATGGTCCAACCCTTTTCGCCAATTCCCAGTATGCCAATTTACACCACTCCCGAGGATTCACCATTGCATCTGCAAAAAAAAAGATAAATTTAGGAACGGTGCTACGATTCGATCATTTTATAATTGGAAAAACATTTTCGTTTAAGAGCTAGTACTTAAAATAATTTTCTTTTATCTTAAGCGTAATATGATGGCAAGATTCCAATGCGATTACGATAAATCATTAATGAAAAATATTTCAAAAAACTTGCATAAAAGAATTTTGAATTTCAAAAGATAAAAATGTCAAGTGCGTGCCAGATAAATTGCTGAGAAAAGTAACTGGCGCCTCGCTTATCACTTAGTTTTTAGATTATTTTATTCTCAAATTGTTTATCTGTTATCTCCTCTCACAATGAAAATTAATAATGTAATAAAATATAATTATAGTTTACACGAAATGTGCAGAGATAAATAAATCAGGGATGGAACTGTCGGCACTGACGAGTATCGAAAAAAAAATTATCTTTTATATATCTACATTTTTTAGGGCAGGCAGGAGTTAATAAACTTAATGTTGATAAAAATTCATTGATCTCAAACTGCTTGAAATCTAAAAATGTAGAAAATTTATTTGCGGCTCAGATCAAAGCGGGTTCCAATTTTCTATTTATCGGAACTTGGCTTGGCGCCTCTGTTCAAGTCAAAAGTTCATTGAAAATGTTATGTACGTGTAAAGAGGTTACGCTTAATGATATGACGTTCGTCTCGTGTACAAATGTCTTCATCAAAATATAAAAAAAAATATTTGGATCATTCCAGAACAAATTGAGTGACTGATCCGTAAATTCAGAACAATTTTTCATGTTAGATCAGTTTCCTTTTTTAAACAATTGCGTGCGAACAAAAATGAAACTAATTGCTGTACAGGGTGGACCGATTTCGATGGGATACAGGGTATTGCGGTAACTATTACTGTTAGAGCAAAACTGTTCACGTAGCATTAGGCCAACTTTTTGAAACAAATTAAACAGCGAAAACAAAAATTTGCTATCTTTTTTCATTTTTGGCGCAGGGACGAAAATTAAATTTTTCCAAATTTCGATAGGGTTCCATATCTCATCTGTTGATAAAAATTCAGGAAAAAGTGTAAAGACATTTCTTGTGCAGTTTTAGCGTAGAATCAAATGGAGTAGTCAATTTTAACTTTGGTCACCAATAATCAAGATGCCACATAAACTTAATTTTTTTAAAGAACCTCTATAAACTATATATTGTTGAAAAACTTACAAAATAAGGATTTTAATGAAGTCAAAGTCAACTATGGTTTCCATTTAAAAAAAACTAAGTTTATGTGGCACCTCGACTATTGGTGACCAAAGTTAAAAATTGACTACTCCATTTGATTCTACGCTAAAAACTGCACAAGAAATGTCTTTAACTTTTCCTGAATTTTTATCAACAGATAAGATATGGAACCCTATCGAAATTTGGAAAAATTGAATTTTGGTCCCTGCATCAAAAATGAAAATGGATAGCAAATTTTTGTTTTCGCTCTTTAATTTGTCTCAAAAAGTTGACCTAATGCTACGTGAACAGTTTTGCTCTAACAGTAATAGTTACCGAAATACCCTGCAATCCCATCGAAATCGGTCCACCCCGTACAATTCGGTTTGAAAAGATTAATTGAATTATTCATTTATGGGTGATTGGAAGAGGAAGAACCTTATTTAATATTTTAATGTCATTTAACTTCATTTAGTTCATTTTAATTAGTTCTTTACCTACTAAATATTTTTTGCATAAGTCCTAGAAATGTTTACTTTACTACTATTGTCGTTATAAAACTTAAAACTCATAGCCTATGGCAGTAGTTCTCTAATTAAATTTATTGCAATTGTGAAAAATTAAGCTTTATAAAGGTGCTGATAACAACGTTTACATTACCCTTATGTTTAACGTTTAAAAGTAAGATACCTAAATTTTGAGAAAAAAAATAGGAAAATTAATTGATTAATTCCCTTAAAGCATCTCCACTGTCCATTATGCTAGAGCCGCATCTACGTTTAGCGTCACGATAATTCGTGATAAAACTGCGGAATATGAATTATTATTGCTGAAAGAGCGATCTCGGAACTCGCACCAAAGAACCTTAGCGCTTCTTTGGCGTGCTAAACTTTTAGTTTGTGTTCATATCTGCGTATGCATGATATTAAAATTAATGTTATTTTTCAATGATATTTTGAGAAGTGTGTAGTGTAGTGTTTTTTTTTAATTAGTAGTTTTTTTTTCATTTGTGTGAGAAAAGGTGGAAGGAGGTGAGCTATCAAAACTCCATGTGGTGTTGTTACCTGACGTTTCGACCGTTTTTTGTAGTACGGCCATCTTCAGGGGCTCTAAAAACTGTTGGAGTAATGAGCCCTTAAAGAAGACCGTACTATAAAAAATGGTCGAAACGGTGGGTACACGAAGTTTTGATAGTTCATTTCATTCAGCCCATTCTCCAAATAGAAGGTCTCACACGAGATAGATAGATAGAGATAGTTATCAACATTTACTTGTTTTTGTTAATTATGGATTTGACGAATCATATTGAAATGACACCTATAATAAGCTTTTAGTATGGTCTTCCATTTTTTCTTCTACACAACGAAGTAAATGTTAAAATTCATTTGTCGCCATTTTAGTTATTGCATATATTTCCGGCGAATATTTACCTCACCATTTAGCTTCAACGCACTAAAATATAATGTGCACGAAACAGGAAAATTTGCGCCACGCTGTTGCGGCCCTAGCATTAGCATAGCAATTTCAGCGAAAAAATTGTCGGGCCTTTTACCACTATATAAGTAGTTTCGTTCAATTCTGAACTACGTTGGAGCAAAAGAATTACCCCCTTGGATTTCAGAAACGAATTTTCTTTCAGAAAAAAATTTTGAACTGGAACTTTAACCACATCCACAGAGTGGCATTTCTGACTTAAAACTAAAAACTAAAAAGTGAATGTTGCTTTCAAACATTGTAAAAAATAATTTTTTGGTTCAGTTTCAATTTAAGATTTATAAACATTATTTACAATAAAAATGCCAATTGTCGTTCCAGTGCATAATAACTGACTGTCACAGCTCTCTATAATTGGTTTTTTTATTGATCTCTGTGTACAAGTAAGGAACAAAAGAAGAAAAGTGGGGCAAGAAGACAGGAAGTTACATTATGAAAGAGGAGGGTATGGAAGTGAGGAAGTAGACTGGTGAAGAGAGGAAGGAAGAAATATTGAAGACGAAATAGTTAGAAGAGATAAGGATAATAAATGAAGAGAGAAGATCAAAGATAAAGGAAGGCAAATAATATAAATCATATAAGAAATTAATAACTCAAGATACGCCAAAATACTTAATGGATAGAAGATGTCTACAGGATAAAAGAATAATAGCAAGGTTCAGAAGTGGAAATGAATAAAATTATAACAGGTACTGGTGGGAAGTACGGAACTATAATAAAACCTCTAACAGCGATAACTGAAAAGTTATGTGTCGAAGTTAAAAATTCTCAGTTTTTGTGGTCAAGTAATTACAAATTTAATTTATTTAATTTCCAGCACTACATTGCCTACTATAGAAGGTTGTTTACGATTCTAGTTTAAGGAAAGAGAATGAGGTGATGCTTAATGTGACGTTTTCTTCTACTAAAATCCGCCATTTAAAATTTGATGTAGGTACTATACCAACACCAATTTTCTTTTCAAATAATTCAAATTACTGAAAACATATTTTTTAAATTCACATATATTTTTCGAGGTTTTCAATATAATTCCCTAATCTTTCCAACGCATCAATATCCATATTTTACAGCGGAGATTGAAAAAATCCAAAGTCCTAAAAAGAATATAATTGGCGTACACGAACCCTAAAAAAATGTAGCGACTTGCAACAGAAACTCATCACAACTTAACTTTGTAGCAAAAATAAAACCTTTTGTTCCGGAGTTTTTTTGTAAAATTAATATTACAGAAAATAATGTAAACTAAAGTTTATCTAATTCTCGTATCTCAGTAATTGCTGAGATAATTGCTAATTCTTTAAAAAAAACTCGAAATACCTTTTATTTAAATTCCCATCCGAATTATGGGCAAAATTTAATCAATATAATTAAAAAACACCAATACATATTCGTGCTTTTCCCTAAAAGTGAAAAATAAATTCTATGTAAAAAAAACTAATTCGAATAAAAATTATAGAAAATGTAATTTATAACATTAATTTTATATTTTTGATTTTATTGAAGTATCAAATGCGCCTCATTGTATCTCAATAATTAAATATCGGATTCAAAAACATTTTATTTGAACAAACGAAGTGTACAATGCGTACTTTTGCAAATAGTCGACAAAATTAAATGCTTTTCTCTGAAGAGAAGAATCTGAATTCAGGATAATTTGTTTTGTTTCTATTAATTTTAATTCATGGGAAAAGTGAAAAAGTAAAAATGGTGAAACCATCGCATAACTCCCTATCTTATTTATATGTAATATCTAACCAGTAATAGTTATACCGCAAACCTAAATATATTGCAATTTAGACACAATCCGTAGCTAGAAACAAGAAGTAATTTTTTGGATTCATGATTTGTGGATGATTGCAAGAGCAAGAACCTTATTTGATGTCATTCAACTTGCATTACTTCATTGGAATTGGTTCTTTATAAAAGTGAAATTTTTTTTAGTGAACGAACCTCGTATACGAATTAATCTGCTCGTTGTAGGAACCGATAAGTACATTTTGCGTATTCTACTAAATTTTTCAGAGCAAAGAAAATCTTTTTTTTTGTTTTAAAAGAAGTATTGAAGTGTAATAAAATTTCCAATATTGGGGGTGGCGTGAAAATATGAATTAATTGTAAGCAGTTTCAACAGAGATTTCCTTAAAATACCAGCAGGTAAAATGTAGAAAAAATTGGCCGTCAACGAAATGGGAGTAAAAGTGAATGAAACGTCTACATAAGGCCGATGAATGACCCACATTCAAATAGCGACATGAATTTTCATCGTTTAATACCGTCTTATTGGCGCCAGGTTACTTGCGGTCTGTAAAATGATGTTCAAGTTGAGTCTTACGCTATAGTATTTGTACGTGCGATTGAGAAAGAAAACGAGTATTAAGGATTACCGATTTTAAAACAGTTAAGCGCCACCGTGCATACTTCAATATGGTGTGGCCGACGACCGACCCGCGCCAATGTCAGTCGGCTATTGCACTTAGAATTTTAATTTTATTCCCAAAACTAATTCGCACCACCTCCTTGGACGTGTTTCAAATACATGAAACATACTAAAATATATCTGGCGTTCAATAGGTTGTTACAAAAATTGAATGTCAAACAATTCGATGACGCAAAAATAATCTAAACCTTGAATTAACAGATTCCACCTATAAAGAGTTGATGGATGGATAAATGGATATTTTATCATCTTAACAAAATTTGAAATAAACCATATGTTAATGTTTGAAGCATTCAAGGATGTCTCGGATTCGACAATTCTTTAAATAAAACTAACTGGTTTATTATAATATAAAAAATTTAAATTACGACTTTATTTTGGTTTCATTGAAATTGTAATAAGCGTGACTGGTTTATACAATTAAATCACAATTATTTATAGATTGGTTTTGATCATTCCATTATCAAAGTTCTGCATTTTTTACAAACAACCATAAATGGCAGCTAGTTGATTTTTAATTGAGCTCTACTTTCAGATCGATTCCAATCTAAATCGTCAAATGGCGGAAAATAATTTTCTGTTTTCTACTCGCTTCTTAATTTTGCGATTGTTCTATGAATCTAAGATTGATCTAAATATACATCAATTCACTTCATTTTTTTTTAATTTTCATTGAAACAATTTCGGAAGTTGAATAGTCCAGATACTAATAAATGTAATGTAAGAGCATACACACAATGTACTATGCGAAAATTTTAATCGAAAAGTGAAAAAACGTCGCGTAGAAACATATAGTAGTTCAAATAAAAGTTGTAGATAGTGTAATTGAAAACTTTGCATTCGTAATTGTTAGCGACATTGTTAAACTAAAGGTGCACATAATTAATTTACAACAATTTTCCTATTAACTGGTTTTGTACAATTAGTATTCTGAAGATATTGTAAAAAACGTAATTGTTTATAGAATCAAAAAATTGTTTAAAAGCAGTCGTGTACGAAGAATTCTTAAATTTAATTTTTAAATGGGGCATTTAGTTCTAACCTTTTTTCATTTTGCAAAATCACGTCAAACTTGAAAAATTATTACACAGTTATTTGTTTCACAAAACGGAAAATGGGATTCAAAAAATAAAATTAGGTAAACTCTATCAGACCAAACTTATAATCCAATCCAATCTTACAGGCTCTCATTACGATCTGAAATTATTTTTAAATTAAATAAGTATACAGGGTGTTTAAAAATTCAGTACAAATATTTTAATGGGGTATTTTTGAGATGAAAATAAGGCTTTTTTTCCTATAAACATGTGTCCTAAAATACACCATCTTCGAGGTACAGCCATCTTATATGCGGAGAAGAATGTAGGGCTGTGTTGTAGCCAAAAAAAAACATTCCGAATCTGATTTGGTTTGGAGCGCCTTAGATGCGAAATATACCTGCCTATAACTAAAATACCTACATTCGAATCATGTGTTGGACTTCAGCAGTGGAATCATTTATTTAGAGAAAGCTTTGCATAGATATATTTCATGTTTCATAGTCGATCCATTTGAATTTGAGTTTCGACCTATAAAATTTACTGTTCTTGCTGAACAACGATTTCTTAGTAGATCGCCTTCTATTAAGAACGTTATTTGTACACGGCCATTCAATTGATATACACAAGCATACACTCGCAAGTTCAACACATGAGAGATCAGGGTTAGCGACCAAGCAATGTGCTCATCTTGACGGGATAACTTGTTCGAGATCTATCGGATTTGGGCAAATTGGAAACACTTCCAAAAACTGCTTGAGCAGTTAGAAAATCCATATCAGGGTTGGTAGAATATCTGTGAGTAAATGCAGGCATGTTGACAACAGCTTCGCGTGTCGCTTCCCTACATCTATTCTACTTCGTACTTTTATAAACACTTTTTGAATTATATTATTCATAAAATAATTGACAAATTTACCGCTTATATGTATTTGAAGGGTAAATGATGAATATGAAATGTGAGAAAGAAAACAAATAATATATGAATACAAGGTGTCCCAAATTGAGTGGTTTGTATATCTTTGTCATTAATAAAGATACAATTTTGGTTAATTGAGGAATATTCGGAAAAACATGAAAAACTCTGATTTCGAAAAATCCAATATTTTCGTTACCGTGAAAGTTATGAAAAAATTTTAAACAAAAGTTCCTTGTTTCGTTAAATCAAACTCATAATAATTTTCAAAAAAAGAATTACTCTCTTAGTTCTTGACATAGTGCTATCTTTTTTTTTCTACTTTCAATTATGTACTATAATCTAAGTTTCAGGTAATAAATTCCTGCACATTTCAAAATTATTGCATTACGGTGAGTTGGCCAAATTAAATTAAAGTTTTGATCTGTTTTTTTTTTAATAAAAATTACCATTTCTCACTAAATCACTTTTCAACATAAGGTGTATGTATACAGATGCATGCATAATAAATAACTAAAAATTGTCAGTTTAAACTTTTATTTCGTTTGACAAGCAACTTTTGTTTCAAATGTTTTTTCATAACTTTCGCCATAACAAAAATATTGAATTGTTTCAAAAATAACTGCTCGGAATTTTCAAGTTTTCTCAGCAGAAGCTGAACCAGCACAATTAACTGTACATAATTTACCTAACTAAAATCGTGTCTTTATTAATAACAAAGATAACCATACAATCCTATTCAATTTGGTACACACTGTATAACAAAACTTTTTGGCCAATACATTTTTGATGTTCTGACCAAATTGATTCCCTGTACGAAAAAGACACAGCTATGATTAAAAAATCAATAATTCCATTACCAAAAGTCTTTGTCATGCAATTTTTATCCATTACTTAAATGCGATTCGCAGCATTTCTATGTCGACTAATAATTTAATATAAATTATTATTTATTATATCAGAAATGATTTAACAAAATTAACTAACTCAAGAACAAGTTTATAAAAATGTTTTTTTATCTTGTAAAAAAATAAGGGTAAACACTAAATTTACTTACAACATGGATTCCTAAGCACCAAACGATTTCTCACAACAAACATAATTTTAATTGCAAAATGTACACAGCGCAGCGTTAAAGATCCCACGGTATATTGCATATAGCAATAATAATTAATAGTGTCGCACAAATTGAATATTAATTTATAGCAGAAATAAAATTTTATAACTCATAACGTAACCAAAATGAAAATATAAAATTGCATAAAAGTTAATTGCGTTAAAATTGGATAAACAAAAAAACAAGATTCGATTTTCTTTCCTTCTTAATTGCAATAATTCATTTTTCTATTTACATATGTATACAAAACAATATTATTAATTAACTTCAAATTTATACAGTAAATTCTATTGTGAAAAGATTCTCAACAAATAAAAACTGACTTTCTCGTTTATTTAATCAGACAGATAGAGATGTAATTATTAAATTACCCATCCGACTAAACTAACAACTATAAATTTAAATCTCGCAGCACAGATATATTATGGGAAACTATTATAGGTGTAATCATTGGCTACCATAAAAATTACTGTTAAACATGGATGTTCTGCAATTCTTTCTTTACGTAATCATGAGCGGAAATTCACACTCTCTAGTTAAGCTATTTTTAGAATTGTTAGATTGAGATCGCTAATTAAGAAAAGAAATTAACATTAGTAATAGGAATGCGTCGACAGCTTTTCTATTTTCAGAATGTTTTCTTAGATTATCCAGATTTCCACTTGTGACTTGTACGGTTTACTTTTGTGAAAGATTTGAGATTATAACTACGACGATCGAAAATAGTTACTCCGCTTTTCGAATTCTAGTCGAATTTAAAAAAATTAGTGGTAATTTCTAAATCAGACGAAATTGGTTGGTTTTATGAAGTTACGAAAGCTGAAATACTTTTAATTTAATTTTACACTCAATTTGATTATCCGAAAAATTGACACGATAAACACGTTATGAAACAAAAGATGTTGTAAATTACATTTTCTACAACTTTTGTTTGAACGTTTATTTTCTTATAAAACGAATGTCGTGCGATGTGGAGTTCTGTAACGCAACATTTCTTGTGCACTAGCCTATAGAATTAATTTTTTAAGTTACAACTGATAACACGATGTCGACCATTGCCTAAATTAATAGAATTGAAAATCAAACCAAATATATTTTAATGAAATAAAATACTCGTAGGTGAAACACATTTTCTGGACTTTTTAGCGGTTACATGAAAATTGGAAACGCATGTAAGAAACCTTGAAAGTAAGTGATGTCATGAAAATACTGATCGAGATTTTCCTGTAGGCAATTGCATAATTATTGTTGATGAAACGTCATCCGAATACTTTCTCTTTTGACTATTTTTGATATTATATTTTGTCGATTGATTTTTTGCCTCTAATAAATTTCCAGTCTAGCTTTCGAGTCTACATATTTTTATATACTACTACATGGATACGTGTAAATTTATTTCAAAAATAAACCTCTACTAGTTGTCTACGTGATTAACAACCAAAATAAATTTATCGCAAATAAAATGTTTTTGATGTTAATACCACTTAATATTGCTCCGGTTTATCTTCACACCATATTAATTGCAAGTATCTAAGCATTGAGTATTCCATTAAATAAAGAACAAAGGTATTTATATTAAAAAAAATAGTTTGGTAAGAACAGGAGCGCATTCATTAGACAATAAAACCAATCATATTTAGCACACGAATGCCAGTCTGTCATTGACAGGTGCAAGTTGCGGAACATCGCACAGGTCATGACGTCATTCATGTGGCGCCAGGCGTCCATCTGTCGGCGCCACGAGGTGCATGTTGATCGATCAACACACCTGTCCCCCCAACCACTTACTTCTTCTATATAATGCCTCTCTTTCTACCAAAACTCTATAAACGTTCAGTAGTCATGCTATATGTAGTGAACTATAAAAAAGAAAGCAAAAATGCCGGATGATTTATCTCGCAGGTGAAATTGTCCACATACTTACTTAACGGAATGATCATAATTAAACAAAATATTTATACATCCGCAATCAATAATTATTTATAATTCGTTACGCAATTAATACAATAAGCGGAAAATTTTACACTTGCCAATCAAATTCCGTGCAAATATTTTAAAAGTGAAATTAGATGTTTCATATTAAATCTGTTCGTGCATATACTTTTAAGTGCCATTGCCAAGCTAATCCCCGAAAATAAATTAAAATTAAAGTTAAAGTTGATATTACAAAAAAAAGTTAAATCGTTTTTCCCAAACAAAGTATAATAATTACACTACCCTAATTCGTTTATTATATTATAATATTATTCAAGTATTTGTTGTAATTAAAAACTTGGAAACAGAATTAATTAATTCAACACAATTTTCAAAGACATACTCGGAAGTTTTCTGAGTATTTTTGTATCCAAAATGACAAATTTCGTTCCAATTCTAAGATTTGAATGCGCATTGATTTATGAACTACGATAATCAGATGAGACAAAAGTAATAACTGCAGTGTTAATCCGAAGAAAAATAAAACAGAATCTGTACTGTGAAATTGAATGAATACAAGCCTAATGTTAGAAAAAAAACTGAAAAAATTTTGTTGTACGTCCAAAAAGTTCCCCCCTCAAGACATTCGATGACACGATTCTATATTAAATCAGTAACACAGAGGTGCGTTTTCAATTTGAATCTATTTTGTCGTAAATCCTGAGATCAAGTCAAACCAGTGGATGGACAAGTTTTTAGGCTTGCAGAGTTTTCCAACAGGGTTGAGAAATTTTGGACGAAAGTTTTCAATGCAATTAATGGTGCATGAACTACAGTATTTCCAAATGAACAATGCTAGTGATCTACTTATTACTAATTTCTCAAACGTATCATTTATTTATTATTAAAAGTAATTTGTTTACCTAGCCGAGAAAGTGTGTATTTTTCGGGCCGATGGAAGAGATGGATGGCTAAGGAAACCTCTAGAAATCAAGACTCAAAAAAAAAACAAAAAAAAAAAAAAAAAAACCAAAAAAAAACCCCAAAAACCCCCCCACAAAAAAAAAAAACAAAAAAACAAAAAAACAAAAAAAAACCCACAAACAAAAAAAAAAAAAAAAAAAAATCCAAAAAAAAATTTATAAAAAAAAAAAAAAAACACCATCCTAAGTTCCACCATTTTGGCAGACTAAAAAATAGCGTGTTCCATTTGACTTAAAAGGTTATTGCTTTTTGAAGAAGTCAAAATGTAACAGCAAATATGAAACACTTAGTATTACATTTTTAATCTATGGACACATCTTCGTTTGCTACAGTCCATTCTCTTTATACAAACCAAAAATTAATCCAATATGGAATTCCTGAAAAAAATTATTTCCGTGAACTTTTGCATCTGTGAACATTTTACTAAAAAAAATAATATCTCGAAATCTATAACTCCTAGCTACAGAGAATGTTATAAAAAGTGACCCTAAAATTTGACGTAGAATCCGAAAATGCAATAATATATAGGGAGTTCCATTTAAAATAACGAAGTTGATGTTGACTTCTGGTACAATCGGAAGGGTCTAAATATTTTAGTTGAGTTTGCCCTATTGGTTTTTAGTCATTCTCCAAATTTTCAAGTTTTTCCAATACACCTTCCGTATACGGCTAATGGCAGTTCCCGGTGAGACACCCTGTTTAGTATAAGTAATAAAATAATGCCATACATTAAAAATTAAATGATAAATATAACGAAAAACAATTAGCACAACGCGACTATTTTCCGCACGAGGAAAAGTTTGCAGAACGACTGAAAAGAAATTTGATATCGTTTCTTAGACTATTGCCATAATACTGCAATGGAACACATTATCGCACTGTGTTGCGAATCAGTAGTGCATCGCACAGTGGTCAATCGAAAATATGGTTTTTGTTTCCTACCTTAAAATTGGAAACTTAACTCAAATGATACAATGAAAGTCATC
Source organism: Abscondita cerata (assembly GCA_030710515.1). Taxonomy (NCBI): domain Eukaryota; kingdom Metazoa; phylum Arthropoda; class Insecta; order Coleoptera; family Lampyridae; genus Abscondita; species Abscondita cerata. The sequence goes on along the minus strand of JALBCR010002426.1, from coordinate 293,639 downwards.
TCTTCGGAAATAACGAGGAAAATAGCAACCGAAGGGATCAACAACGACACTACTCAAGAAGGATACTCAACTGTATTGAATACTTTGGAGCGAATTTACTCCAAGATTGTTTTTCTAACTGCCTCCACAATTCGACGTCTTTCTTCCTGTGCGTTTCCTTTCATTTAGGTGTAGTATCAGTTATTATACATAATTTTGTGACCAATCCTCTCCTTGATTCTGAAATAGTGATTTGATATCCATATTTTGTGTGAAGATGATTTAATCCAGTTTTATTTATACCCCCAAGATTAATTTTCGTTAGAAGTTTTATGATGAAATTTTAATTCTACCATTTCAAATACATTAAAAAAAGTTTAGAATGCCGACATTGCTGGGACAAACAATATTTTATCCCTTTACTATCGCTATAAGAACTATAGTTGAAGGTGAAATTCTGGAAAAGATTGGTCATCTTCTACACTGAATAACATTCCCCACATTAATTCGTGTGAACTGTCGTATTTTGAAACAACAAATATAATTAAAACTGTACCCGAAGGGTTTGGAAATGCCAGTAGACTCACTTCACTTCATGTAACAATTTTGATCCATCTAAGCAAGTTTCACATTGTAAAATACAAGTTTTCAATCACGTATTACGTGAACAAGTAGCAAAGTTGAAGAAATTCAATGAAATACGCCTGAAGGTTGTTACCTCACTGTCATATATACAACTTGTAGATACTTAAATGCGTAAATACGACCAGTTAATGCAACAGGTTTTTCCTAGTTTCGGTAGGAAATTTTATTTATTTTTCAAAAAAAAAATTGACTGTAAATTTTAAAATAAACTTTAAATTTGATTAAGGACATTATTGTGTTCGGTTTTCAAAGTTGTCCGAGATCTTCTTGAAACAAGTGTGATGCAATTTGCAAAGCACTTCGCGTGTGGTCTTAAAATGTATTCTTATTTCACATCACATTTTTAATTACTTAATTCGTTAAAAAAATTGAATACGTAAGAACCCCACAGCAAAGTTATTAAGTAAGGACCACAAATATTTAAAAAAAAGCTTACCCTATATTTGTTGTGCTTTTGGTGCCAATAAATTTAAATACAAAAAACAGAACATTTTAAATATTCGACCTACATATTTTTGAAATTACCGAATTTGTGGCGCCACAATATTTTAGTTTCGGGATTTATTAACCTATTAGTGTTTTAAGTAATTAACATTATTGTTTTGTGCGATTATTTAGAGCGGCTCCTACGTATAATAGCGAACCAGTCGTTAATTAAATAAAACATCTTTCGTAACTCTTATTACTTCCTTATGAGAATCCTTAATCTGTACTTCTGCATTTTTACTTCTCGTTCGGTGATCGAACTTCCAACTTCGACCGATTCTCTGTAATTTTCCATTTGCACCAGATACTGTTTAATTTAAAAGAATGAAAATATTTGAAACGAGATTCTTCAATTCCATAATTAAATGTTAATACATAGCTATGCAGTATACAATTTATAATATTTAATGTGTTAACCTACGTAAGTCGCGGTAACTTATAAAACACACACTAGCAGATGGGGTGGATTACCACCCCACAATATCTTTCTTGTTTTAGTATACCGGGTGTAGCATTTTATTCCTAATTATTCTAATCATATGCTAGACAAATTGAGATCCCGTCAAAATAACTAAGTTATGTGATTTATGAGTAAATTAAGCTCATCAAAATTGTTTTAGGGTCAAACTCAATTTTTACAAATGGAACCACATTGGTACCGTAGTACCATTTATTAGTACTATTAATAAGGATTTTTTCATACCTTGTTTTAAAATGTGCGATAGATACAATCAAAAATACAGCTAAAAGAAATTAAGAAGAATTTAACGTTAAGAAGCTACTAAGGTGGCTTTAGGTAATACAAAACTCAATGCTGATATATGAATCGGTAAAATTGTGACGACTTTTTCGTAAAATACAAAATATCTCAAAACCTTTAGGTTTAAGTAAGATAAACCTCTATAAAATCAATTCTTATTTTAAACGTAGAAACTGAAAATGTATGAATATACAGGGCATTCTATAAGTAAAAAGTTTGATACGTTGTGTGTATTTTGGGACACCTGTATATTTCGAAAGTAATTTTAAAATATTCCTCCGATAGGTCTCTATCCATCCCAGATATATTTTTCCAATCTTATCGAATAGTTTGGCTATAATATTCCGTGTCGTATACCGTGAATAACCCTGTATAAAAAAAATTTGGTCTGAGCAATTTGATTTTCAATTGTAAACCAAACACTTAAAGTTAACTACAAAATTAATTATTATTAATGGATTGTAAATAAATGCGATAAATGTTTATTTATACATGGTCGCTTGAATACTTTTACAAAATAGTTCATTTACTACTAGTGTAAAATCATTAATACTGTTGTAAATCAAAACTATGCATAAATAACGCTTGTCGCATAATTTACGTTTTCATGCAACAATAACGCCAGTAGAAAAGCGATCGAAGCTATATTTTTTGTCTACAATTCAGTCAGTTGTGAGCTTATTACAAAAAAATATGTATGCATAACATTAGATTAAATTATTTTATAAGCATTTACTGGCATTATTTATTACACTCTTTAGATAATCACACATTTGTAGTAGTTAGTATTTAAATTTTCTGTTTATAAAATTCAAACGATTGAAATGGAAACCAAATTAGTCAAAATTCAAAATGAGAACTTTCGTTCGTTACTTGTTGCTTCCAACAAAATAAATTACATTTTGAAGTTGCTAACAACAACCACAAACATACTAACGCCACTATAAAATGAATTCCTTTTATTTTTGAATATAAATTTTAACTTTAAAAATTATGGCAGTAGTTCAATAAAAAGGATCATTTATTCGAATAAAAAAACCACGGAGTAATAGGGCAACTTGGCAAGCGTTGAACTGTTTTCCTAGAATGATCTATGTATGTACGTTTTCTGCGAAAAAAGGTTATTATTTTCCTAAACGTTTCCTTTTGAAATTTGATAATACTACGAACGTTATTTTGATCGAATTAAAGTCATCTGTCAAGAATTTCTGTTTCGATCGCAAAGTATGTATTACACTATTATATGAACGCAGTGAGTATACCGAGTGTCCCGATAAAAAATAATAACTTTCACGCTCTATATTTCGGAAACTATCAATTTTTGAACTAAGGTAATTTGGGTTAAATCGGCATATTTTAGTCCCAGAAATCTACAGCAGTTCTATGTACACGGAATATCAGGACACCCTGTATTTAGTATTCTGTGCTATTGTGTTCAATAAAAGCACAATGAGTATAAAAAATATAAAGATTTGTGAATTTATTTACGAGCCAAAGATACATCTATATTTTTTTGGTATGCACGAAAACCCCACAAATAGATTGTGCAACGTTTCATTTTATGTGAGAAATATAACATTTAAAAATATTAGAGTATTAAAAAATCACTTCTTGATAGTAGTCAAACACACCATTTTATATTCATTTCCTTAAATTCTTGATTACAGGATGGTTTTTATAATTACCCCAATCTTACACTATTACAGACTGAAATGTAAGTTTTATTGCTTGACAGTAAATAATTTACACTATGCTATTAAAATACCTGAATAAGCACCGTTTTAGGTGCTAAAATGGCATTGTTTTAAACACGAAATAGAAACAACAAACAGTTATGTAGTAGCTCATATGCATCTTTACTGAACTACATAAAAATGAATGAATGAAATTTAATTTAAATAAATGAGAAGAAATTAATAAGTGGTTTATATTCCAAAAATGGTAACATACAGTAAAAACGAATAAAAAAACTTATTTTTAAGATTCGATTTTACACCAACTACGTAAGTTTCCAAAACTTCCAAAGTTGCCTGGAACAGTAAAGATCTGAATTTAAATAGTATAAATATTTTAAAAAAACACATAATTCCACAAGTGGAAAGTTGATCCAATTTACGGTAATGGTTGTTTTCTTATTTTTTTTTTCGTTTGAATAATTAGTATAAACCAAGGTATATAAGTCATATGATTAACGTACCTTCGACATTAAGCATTAGATCAAAAAACTGGTTAAACAATAGGTGTGTAGGTATTATTATATTAGAAATTACGATTTAATTACATAATTAATCATTGTTATGTATGATACTTAGTTTAAACCTGATGAAGCAATTACTTTAGGTTGCGAAACGTTGTGTTTCACCAATAACCACAGTTTTTGTTGAACGCGCCCTAACTTCCATTATAAAGATCAAACTGGGTCGGCACCGAACCGTCGTCCTGACGCCGAAATGACCGGCACCGAAATAGTTGTACCGAACTGTCCTAGATCTTGGACCAGGATTAGTTACTCTTGGAGGCTGCACTGCTTGACTATCATAGTAAGCCAAAAAATCTCAACCAAAGCGTGAACATAAAACACAATTAATACTTGAAAAATTCCTATGTCTTGTCATTGTCAAGAAATTATGGAACTATGTTAATTTTTTGATTTAAATGTTTTAAAATCCGGACTTTTATTGCACATAAATAAATTGTAGTAGGTATATTACAATCATTAGATTGACATACTTTTTATTTTTTATAAGTGGGGCTTATAAATCACTCCTCGGGGACACATGAGAGGATCAATAACAATACTGTAGGACGAATCGAACAAAAAGTCTTAAACAATAAGAGAGAAATTAATAGAGGTGTGTAAAATAAAAATCTCAAGATATGATAAATACCAAAGGATTAAAGATGTAGAGAAGACAAGGGGCAGAATGTCGAACGGATTATTGATCGAATCTGTAAAACATCCAGGAAAACATAAAATCTTGTCAAGGAATAGGTAGGTAGGTACATTAGAACAGGCGGATTAAAACAACACCAAATATGAAAGAAGAATACATATACAGAAGTTCAGGAACCAAATGGTAAAACTACTACTCTGGAGGAGTCTCTAACTTCGTTTAGAACACAATAATATATTGAGTAGAAGAGTTTAAACGAGGACATATGAACTCCTGAGCACCTCGCTAGAAATGGTAAAGACGTTGGATGATTTTCGTTGACTAGGAAAACAATCTACGGCGAGTATTATGCCAACTTATTGCCACGTTTGGGTGAAGAAGTAAAGAAAAAACGACCGCATTGGCAAAAAAGAAACGACAATTCACTAATTGATACATTCTTCATCGCCATAACTAAAATCAACGGTTCGAAATACTTCCCTCACGGACCCTATTCGCCAGATTTAGAACCCTAAGATTATTTTCTGTGTCTAAATTTGAAGAAATGGTTTGATGATAAATGATTTGGCAACAATGGAGAGCTGTGGTTAATGACTATTTTGAAGACCTCGACTATTCGACTATAAACAGGGCACCGGAGCTATTTAACATCGCTGGAAAAAGTGTAAGCAGTTACAAGGAGACTATGTAGAGAAATAAAGACATGTTTTTTCCTTGGTTGGGTGGTCTACTTTTGGTACTACCCACTTACTAAGAAAGAACAAAACTGAAATATACACACTTTACGAATGTAGAAATAAGAAATTAATAGCCTAACCGTCAAAAGAATGCATGCACAATCACAGAATCAAAAATTAAGTTTGTCACATTTTTAGATTAAACGAATTTTAAATATTAGACATTTCATATTTATCTGAATAAGGATGTAGATTCTGAGATATGAAGAAAAACCTTTGAAAGTATGACAAATGACAACTCCAATTTACGGTACTTAAAAGTACTTCTCAGTAGTTCAATTAGTAGCCGACTTATTAATTTACTGCTCATTACTGCAAAACTTATGTTTTTTTTATTTTTTAGAACATTCTAAAGATGTTCTTTAAAATTATTCAGTATTAAAAACACTAGATGTATAAACTGATTATCTTTTATTTATAAAATAATGTTTGTGGTGGAATGTTTTCTATCAATTATCAAGTTCATAAAAAACTCGACTCAAAATTAAGTCGGTTGCGTAGAATGATTCCGACTTTGTAGTGCGAGTTATCAAGTTTGTTAATGATTAGATATCAGCATGATTTAGTTTTGCGATTATGATGATATTGCAACAAAAAAATGAAGTATCAAAATCGCACGTGTTTATTAAAATGATGGGTGTGTGCCGGTATATCGAGTGTCTGTTGTTGTGGTTGCACTAACGATAGATGTGGCCGTCCACGGTTTAAAAATAAGCATTACGAGTTCAGAGCTGGCGCCAAGATTGCGAGCAATCGCGGACATTACGTCACATACTCACACTCACACACACACACACACACAATCACATATATACGAAATACGGCACCGACAATCAGCCTTGTGTACTTGTATGATAATGTGTTATTTTAAAACATTTTGTGTACCTACTATGCTTCTTTACCCAAATCGTAAGACCTTAAATTCATAAACACCAACGCAAATAGTCGTGGGGCCACATTTTATCTCTACTCGCACGTACATCCATCAATTTTCTAAATTTACCTACGAAAACAAATCGAATAGGTATCGGCATCGTTTAAAATTGAAGTAATCCTAATAGCCACATCATTTTCATACGCTTAGAAACTATTATATAAATATAATACATTCAAAATAGACACGTTTTATGTTTTATAGCTCAAATGAATTATTGTAACGATTTCTGTTTAATATTTATCAAGTATTTACAATGTTAATATACCTACTATAACTATAAATTTCACTTTTATTTTATGACACGTATTCGTAATGAATGAAAAGAAACAATTTGGTTTAAATCATAAAATGAATATTTTCAGGTGAAAACAACTTTTGGTAACATACAATTAATTCTTTAATTTAGAAAGAAAACAAGAACAAGAGTTAACGTGCACTTGTAAAAACGATGAAGTACTGGCACTTAGCCAAATTAAGGTACGGTTCTACTTTTTCAAATTATTGTTTCAACGTCAAATGGGTATTGTTCGGTATATACCTACTCACAAAATGCTTTTCGGTTGCAAAATAACTTTTTCTATTTCTTTACACGTGCATTCGCTCTATTGAACTATAACCACATTTTTCCAAAGAAGAAAAAAAGCCAATTGAAATTTTAAACAGTTACATTGAAAAAACAAGACTTTTGAAAGTACGTGCTGTCAGTTGTGTTATTCTATTCATTAAGAAAATTTCGGCATAATTGCACATCAATACAACAGCGCAGTCACAAAGGAATGATTTCAGTCACACCAGCAATATAAAAACATGGAATAATTTGTCTGACTTGAGGTACAGAGAAAGGTAAAGACGCTTGAAGAAGTAGTAAGCACAATGACGACAAACAGGTCTGCAAATCCAGGTAAAAGATAAGAAGCAGTGCAAAATTATTTGTTGATGTATTACCAGAAGTATCCAAGAAACTTTAAACATATTGATGTGTTATCTCACGGCAATTTAATTAATTATTTAACTTAATAAAATTTTAGGTGCTAATAGTTAGCATAATACATACACTCTGTATCGTCCACGCCAAGGTGTCCGCTTATCGGTAGTATGTGCAAATACCAACCTGACTCAAATCGAAACCAAGACAAACTACATTTCTCTACCTCTGTAGTCTTGCTATTATGATTGCATGTCCAGTGTATGTTGAAAATGCGGTTCGCATATTGATCTATATCTTCGTGAAGATGCCGTGTTAACTCAAAAGGGCGTATCAGACATTCTTTTATCTGACAAATTTGCCTTATGTTATCCGATATAGCACAATACATCATTCTGTTAAGAAAAAAATCCGTATTTTTTATAGTATCACGTGAAATACATCAAAAGAAGTGGCCGTAATTGGATTTTTGTCATGATGTTAGTATAAAACCTCTTTATTCTGACTTCGAAAAGTCAGATACACGACAGATTAGATCCAATAGAAAATGTTACAGGTCGTTCCCAGGCTGGGGAACAGATTGAGACAGTTTCACAATGGAAATACAAAATCAATTCTCATCGTTCACGTTTCATTTGTATGTCAAAAGAAAACAAGTAAGAGGTCACACAACATTGTAGTGCTACATATGCCATGAATTACAAAATGCTCCATATGAAGTGATGTGCAATCAACTATTTCTATGGCTGTTACTTTCGCGATGGTTCGGTCGTCATATAGCACTGCTGATTGCCTAACACACGACAAATATTCAGCATGAGCGATTCTCTGACGGCTGTTTTGTACAATTTCAAAATCGTTGTACACTGCTGAATTTTAACATACCTTAAATCTGATTTTGATGCCACTGGTGGCTGGAATTTTTTTGTCAACTCACACGAGAAAGAGCCTGTCAACGGTATTGGTGGAACTGTGGAAAGAACGTTGTGATTGAGACTCCTATGAACGAGTAGTAAAAGTTCTCGCTACTTATCAAGTGAAGAAATGAGTTCTGAAGACCAAACACTTGGGTCGAAAAATAATTTCGCAATCTCAAGGAAAGAGAGTTAGTAAATGTAATCCAGAGGGTAGCAATCTTCAAACAAACATCACTTTGCGTAAGTAATTGAGGTTGAGCAATTGTATAGGGGGCTACAACTTCGTATAATGTTCATAATAAGGAAAGGAAAGTGAATTTGTTTTTCGCCACGGAAATCAAACATAAGTTACTTGTCACACCCGGAACCATGGAACGACGCTGAAGTGTCAAACGTTTCGTAACCTGAGAATGGTTTCAGACGGTTACACTTCAATATTAGTTGTACCAAAGGAAAGGAACACCAAGTGCAGCGTCTAATTATCGGTATCGCTGATGATGACAGCTTAGCTGTTGAAACACGTGTCCGAGTAAAGTTTTTGGTGCAATTTTTTGGTGTTTTTCCGTTGGTTAAATGGCAATGTAGGCAAGACAATCAAACAAATAATCAGTACCGGGAGGAAAAAAGGACGGATAGTTTAACCTAAAACTAGAAGTTTAATTCTTCGTCTATGTATAGCAATAAAAAAACTCCATTTTTAGAATATTTATTTTGGCTAAAAAGAACCAGATAAACGTTTAATATCAGTCAATTATCAATTAAACCTTGAAATAAATAAATAATGATGCTGTCATTTCCATATTTACATTTAAAATTTAAATAAAAAAAATAAGAAAAAATTAAAAACCTAAACACATTTCCGTGTCCATTATGTTTTTACGACGAAAAGTTAAATTTAGTTTAATTTTTTCTTAGCTCATTAATGGAAATTACTCGAGATCTGTTTACTAAAAAACAGCATTCGACTATTAAAACGTAATAACAAGTTTAATTATTCCAATTGTTGTCGATGTTAATGAGCATGTTAATTTAAGCAAACAATTTTTATTAGTCCAAGGCGCAACATCAAACGACGAGATTTCCTAAGAATAAAATACCAAGGAAACTATCGGAAATATCTTGCATAACTTCGGTGATTTATTTAAAAATCCGATTTTATTTTTAATATTGATGTAAGCAACGAAGATGCGATTGGATCGGCTGTACAGTTTTAAAAATATTTTCTTTTACTCTTTGAAGGACCCCTTTATTCAAGCTCCAATTAAAAAAAAGTTTATATGCGCGAGAAATTATTTTTGTAATCAATTACGTTCGTGGCGCCAATGCTGTGACCGAATTGATTGCACGTACCTAATTTTATCCATTCGATAACAGTTTTCTTTTCCCTACGTCCGTTATTTAAATGTAACGCGGAAATCCTCTTAATCCTTGAAAATAAGGTAGGGGCAAGTAGGTTTAAAAGTAAGAACAATGGCAAAGTTCTTACAATTCTAAATATAGAGTAAAAATGCAATGACAATCACTTTAAAAGAATGTGCAAATTTAGGAATAACGATAAACTGAATTTATACATCGCACAGAATAGATGCAATTCTTCCAAGTTGCCGGAAACTATTACATTATTAGAGGTCAACAGTCTTCTTCAAAATAAAGTGCAAAAGGAACTTTGAGTGAAGTTTTTGCTTAAAACCACTTGTTGAACGTTAGGGAATTTGAGACTTCCTGGAACGTCTAAACATTGACTTATTAATAAAAATTGTGGTTGGCATTCGAAATGATACTGTTAATTAATTAGATTATTGTACTTCCTTTTGGGCCAAAAATTTTTTCGTCGCCTAAACTTCCTTATTGGTTTGTTTCAGAGACGTAATAATATATACCATGATAATAGATTATAACAAATTCAATGTTTGTAAATTAGATTGATAAAAATGTTGTTTTAGTGATAAAAATTACAAATAGTGGGTTAAGCGCCGGGCGCCAGTGTTTTGGCGCTTATCGTAATTCTCGCGAAGGTCGGAGAAGGCCGTACGAAGGACAAGCCGTTGTGCTGACAACGACGTCGTCGTTGGCGCACCTCGAACTCGCCCAACCACGTACTTTATGTCCATTAATTAATGTTCAATGATATGCAGACAACGTATTCATATGCAACATGAACATCGCACGTACTTGCAATAATATTTGTTTTTACCAGTTGAAATGTGCTTCTACGATTTCCTGGTAAATGTTTACTTAAGAAGAACACTAATTGAATTTATTTAGAGATTATATTAATGAAGTGTCAATATAGCGTATTTGAGAATGGAAGATCGAACGATTTTGTGATTAAGTACCTATGTACAGGGTGTCCCATTTTTTGTATGATACACCCGATTTGAGTAGTAAAGATACAGCAAAATGATTTACGCAATCGGATTTTCGAGAAAAAATGATCTGTATCTTATTATTGTTACTTCAGCAGTTTATAATGAGGATATATGATTTTTTTCTTTACTATCTACAGAGTTTGATTTAAATTGACAACCATAGGCATGACGACATCGTTCTTAGCTTTTAAAAAATATTCAATTTACAAAACTTAGTTTCTTAGAATAATGTTTTGACAATTAAATAACAATCGTAAAACAAAAAAATCTAGACAGTCATAACTTATTAAAGTAAGCAAAAACAAATAATTTGTTGCCATTCGTTTTTGTTGATTTGAATAAATCATGTCTAACCAGATTTTTTCATAATTATTGTAAATTAACAAATGTTAGATACTATGTTTTTGGAAATCTGAGATTCTATGATTCTCATTTAAAATAATGTTAATACATACAAAAAACTGAACCAATTATATTTTATCTTGATTTTAACCTTTTTATGTTTTGTTGAACCTCCGCACTGGATATGTGCCACGAGTCTCAATATAAAATAAAATAGCTAGTTTTCATCAATCAATATTTTTCTGAAAAATATGAAATGGATCAATTTAATTGTTTTTACAGTGTCCACAAAAGTACAGTAAAGTAGGGGTGGCGTGTTTAAACGTGACAAATATAACCTAAAAATTGAAAGAAACGGAAGTTTTCTCAGATACCTTACATTCTTAACCTAAACATTGTATCAGCTGACTACTTTGTTAAAAAAATGCAAATGTCAATAAAAATTCCAAGACTTACCCGTACTAAAGTTTTTTATTCGACCACCCGTTACTTCCGGAATTTTCTCGAAAAGCGTAATCAGGTTAGTCGCAAAGATATTACAAGCTAGTCATTATAAAAGATGCAGAATAAAATATAACCTGAAGAGATTTAAGAATTATAATTTAATGTTTATACCTCAACACTTTCCAAAAAGTTTAAACAAGACAATATTTTATAGTTTTATTGCAACTATATTTGCTAACGTTAAAAGGGTAACCTAACATAAGAAAGAAAAATTATCATTTCATTAAGTAAGAAGTACATCTATATTTAGTGTAAACTTTATTAAAAATTATAGTAGGTATGTGTAAAACCGTTAAACAAGTTGATACGTCACAGAAGAAAATGAATATTCCAACTTTTTGTTAATATTTTTTTTGTACAATTGTACCTTGTGAGTCAAAACATTTTTCATCAAAGTGGACCATGAAAAATTCAGGTACGTCCACTCTAAATGCATAAAACTGGATGTGTTGGACCTACCAAAGTACTATTGAACTACTGAAGTTTTCTGAATTATTATTCAATTAATTCAATTTAAAGTAACCTTTTTAATTCAACAAATGTATTCTAACATGCAGCGTTTATGGTGGTCAGTGAAAGCCATAATGTCAACACAATCATAAATTGAAACTAAATCTGTCAGAATTGACAAATGTACAAGCTAAGCTAAGATACATCTGTTATATCTTGCATTGTCGTTCATGGCAAAGTTTGATGAAAAATTTTTTGAATCACGCGTTATAATAAGTATAATTGAAGTGCCGTGATTATATCACGGTGTATTAATCGCACAAAAATTGTGTAAAATAAAATTTCTCCTTGAAGGTATCCAGTTCTAAAAGAGTGGTTTGTCACAGTTCTCTATTTTCCCGGTTTTACAAATTAGAGATGCGGACATCCTGTAGGATTTCTCAGTTTACTTTCCTCCATTCGATAATAATTTCTTTTCAGGATATGCCCTTCTGTTAGTTTTCTATACTTTGTCGTACTTCTTCATATTTTTCTTCTGTCTTGTCTTTAAAATCTCATCGTTCGTTCTTCTTTGAATGCAAGAAATATTTAGTGCTCTAATATAAATCACTTCACATTTCAAACGTCTCTATTTTTCTTCTGTCTGATGGTGTTCCAATGGTTCATGTTTTGTACTCATATGAGGGTATGCACCATATGTATGTTGCTAGATCCCCAACTGGGCGCCTCCACAGGTGGCGAATTAAACTACCAAACCAAATTACTTAGACCATTTAAGATAACAAAGAATTGTGTAAAGACCAAGCAAGGGAAAGTGTATTGACTGAAATCAAAGTGTGCGGATACCCGACAGCTTCTGTACTCCTGTGAGACGGCTGATTCTAATCCTGGCAGAAAGTATAAGACGCGGACGTCTGGCCAACGTGGAGTATTAGGCCAAATACCTCCAAAGACAGAAAACTCTTGAAGAAGCATACATTATACAAACGATAGAAATAAGCAGATATATAGATACTATTTTATTATAAAAAGGTCTTTTTGATTTAATCGGTTGTTTATTTCTTTGTATTTCTGTAATCTTTAGTAATCAGACTTCCCAGATGTGTATGTAAACTGTTCTACTGCATTTATTAGTTTATTATTTACTATAATGTTTTTCATTGTACTATTATGTTTTGAGTGCAACATCACTTTCGTTTTTTTTTCATTTTATATTGTAGTTGTTGTAAAATGTTGTCTCCATATGCGATAATGCTTCTTAAATTACTAAACTTATACTTGAACAAAAATATATAAGCTGTTGGACGTGGAAACTGTTCAACTGCAGAAAACTTCGCTTTCGTTTAAGTTGAGAGCAACAGTATCACGATTTCGAACTGTATTAAAATTCACGAAGCAAAATATTATCATGTTTTGAACTCACAGTGTGGACGTGAGAAGTTGTATTTACACGAAGCATATGATCTCGAAACGTTAGGATGAAATTCCAATCATTAGATGAATCTAGACGACACTACTGGTCGAATGCACCAACACAGCTTAAACTTAAAAACTTAGATACAATTGTTAAAACCATAACAAAGATTGTGAGTAATTCTTCTCGAGAACTTCTCTCGTTTTGCAAACTTTTCACCGTTGTTTGTGTTTGGAATGCAATTTCACGAATAGAGAAACTTGGGTCATTTGTGATGTCTGTGTACTTCATTGAAATTTCTTTTTTCTATTTTCGTAGAAATTTGTCATCAAAATTTTCCATAATTAAAAAACTAATAAATTAGTTGTAATTAACAAAAAAATATAGAAGATCTTTCAAAAAGAAATAATATTGACGAAAAACAGGAAAAACTATTAGGTTCCAAGCTAATTCGAAAATCATACACGTTAGTAAAAAACCTTTTAAAAATAAATGAAAAAAAAAAAAAAATTTCTTCAAAGTTCAGTAAATTGAATGAATTGGGCGCTGCCATCGGTTTTGTCAAAGTTTTGTTATCATTCATCTTAATTTAATTTAAAAAATTAAAAAAAAACAATCAAATTCTAGTTCGTAAGATTCAGTTTGAACCTAAAATTTCACTTGGTTGTTTGCAGCCGGTTGCTATTGGCTGCGGAACTAATAGTATATTGTTTATTAAGAGTACAAGAGAAAAAGTAGTATCTATTCAAATTGTTTTTAATGTTCTAGGGTTCCATTGATTTTTACCCAGAATTACTAAAATTGACAAAGCTTTAAAAATACCTGGTCTGTATGAAGCTCAGTAAATTGAAGTTCTTTGATATCATAATAAATAAATACGATGCTACACACACCGGTTACCGGAATTTAAATCAAGAATATGTGATACATCTCTTTCAAGAAAGAATTTTTTTAATTTTAAGAAATGTATGGTTTCCATAAGCGATTTATTTTGTAAGTATAATACAATAAATTTATATAACTTCCGGTTTCTATATTTGATAAAATTTGAAGACTACAGAATGTTAAATTTTGTAGCACAACTACAAAAAAATACAAATAATATCACCCCATGAATTAGACAACCAACATTACTTTAAGTCACACGCGGCTAAAATATAATTATAAAATTATAATTTTCACTTTTATAACAAGTTAAATAAGTGCCAAATGTCTAGTATAATTCCATTAAATGAACTGGTTGAATGCTAGAGTTAGAACGTCAATAAAAATTGGCGGAAATTGTGTTTCATTTTTCAAATTTTATATAAAAATGTTATAAGTGAGTTTGGTTCCGATTTGAGATTAGTTCTGTTTTATTTCCCTTTGTATTGCCTAGAAGTACTCGTAACTTAGCAGTTAAAATTGTTGACTTTTCTAGAAAGTGGCTTATAACGGTGTCTACAGAGCAGTAATTCGCATAATGCTGCCACTTAGAAGATTGACCTTAAAGAAACCTTCACACGACGAAAATAAAAGAGACGTTGATAAATTAGCATTAATGCGAAAATTTTATTTTTAACGGAAAATCAGCTTTTGAACAAGAGTCGAGATATGTAATTACAAAGTATGTTTATAGCGCGTGTAATTTTAAAGGTGATTTTTTTTGTTATTTTGAAAAATTATATAAAATACCATGTATGGAGACCCCCTTTTGCCTTAGGCAGGTGTGCGACATTCAGTCGCTGTCACCCTGGCGCCCGACATCCGACATTTGCCCGTCTGATAATTCACATCGGCGACAACAATAGCTAACAAATTTAGTTTATCAACGGTTTTATGGAGCCAGACACGTGCGTTTTACTGTGTGAGAATTCCGTTCACAATTAATTTTTATTAAAATTATAGAGGCTGATGGTCTCATCTGCATGCGCTTCGTCTCTCATGGTCAACTGTTTATATGCAATTTAACTTTTGTTAAAAACCAGAACGTTACATTTAAATGTTGATTCGCGTCACGTGCCAGTGAATTCAGCTATTAGAAAAAGAGTAAACAATATGAAGGGTATGGGAATGCAAACTATTAAAGTTTACCGACACATAACATACAACAAGGCGTCATAGTTTAAGCGCCAGGCGCCAGTTGTTTTGGTGAAGACAATACGTTCTATAAATGTTTATTTTTAACCGTCATCGTGACGACCATGAGTTTATAAGTCTATTTTGGCGCCGATCAAATACATATGTCTGTTGTAAAATATGCAAGACCTTCGTGGTATACGTGCAACACATATTTTCTCATCTTTGATTCCATCATTTTAATTAGACATCAGAGGCGAATATAATTTTTGAACGGTGACTTACATTTTTCTTTAAAGTTGGTACACGATATCGAATTTAAATCATTCATTAATGTTTGAACGTCAGCCAAAGCTCTCGCAGAATTGAAAGTTTCTCGTAAGAAGTCTAGACCTAATGTAATTAAAGGCACCACGAAGTAGTATTGTTTAAGAAATTTAATATAAAAATCAATAATTGTAAAGGAATTAATGTTTTCTTTTGACACCTGCTGATATCGCGGCCTTGGACCGAGAATAAAGAAACCGATATTTATGTCTTTATCGCACACGGCGCCAGTTCTAAGATACATGCCGACGTCTGGCTACCTACCATATTGCAGTCATGTCACATGCATACCTGAAAAATATTCACGCAAAACACTCTCGTAAATCGCATTGAACATTCATCTTGTATAATTAAAAAAAAAAAACCCAAACCGAATATTTTACAGATTGTGTCAAATTGAGCAGGTGTTTGAATAGACCTTTCGATCAATTTTCCTTTTCGTTTATTTTCTACAACAAATACTATAAACATTATTAACCTATTAAATTTTAATTGGCAAAACTAAGCGTACATAAAATTCAATGTTTATTCAGACGTAATTACATAATGTTTAGAATTCCTACATGTGTCCCACATCTAAACATTAATTAGCTTTTCAGAATTAAAATAGGATAAATGGTATTAAGTTGAAGATTAATTACCCACTGCCTTCGGACACAGACCGTCAAAATATTTTTGCTTTTGCAATAGATAATAAGACAATAGGTGCTTCGATATCTACCTAGATAAAGCATTTTATGAAGTAAAAGTGGTTTGTGGCATTTGCTTTATCTCGATTCGACGAACACGTTTTCCTCCACAAAAAATTGGGGAAGTGCAAAAAACTATCGCTGATAACACAAAATATCTTGAAAATTACTGGCACGTAAAACAATATAATTTTAAGTGTAAAAGAAAATTATGTAGTAGATAAGATTTAAGTATAGGAAGAACTACTGCCTATCGGTAGCTTAGCTACCCTAAATGCTTTATAAGAGTGTTGGTCACCTTGAAAGAGGCCCGTCTGAGAGAGCGGTACTGCTATGATGTCATTTATAGTGTATAAAGAATTTCCTATACCTATACCTAAATTAACTTTCTAAAGCTTCTATAAACGATTTAAATCATATTGCGGATTTTCACAACGACGAAGATAATTTTTAACGTAATAGCTAAAGAATTTAGAAAAACAAGCCGTAAAACTTATTTAGTTTTTATACAACGTGTTATTGAATTTCTTATTTCTTGTTCAAATCTTATTAACGATATCGTAGATATGCCTTTAATTTGCAATTCCATATATAACGCATCCTCCTGCGTCTATTTCGTATGCAAAGATGGTTATCACCATCAAAGAGATCGATTATTCCTTATTCTCTATCAATAAAAAAAAAGTTCGTACCTTCTCCATCAGTGGTGAGTGACCCTGGAAATGTATCTCGGCATACTAAAGGAACTTCACTTGGCGCCCGATCTGTAAACAGAAGAGTTTTAGAATTAAGAATAGACGAGGCCGGTGCAGTAATTTAGGGATTACATAAATAAACTAATCAAAATACCAAAAACGATTATGTTTATTAAACCAAATCGGCGATGAACTTCTGTTAGTCCTAGTCCAAAATATTTGTGCGCGCAAACCGATCTGCGTAAGACGCCAACAATTGTCAAAGTCAAAGAATACGTCGGTTTCTGAACATTCCTTTACTAATAGATTTTTATACTTTTAAACAAGTGGAAAATTTATAGTGATGTTTGACTTTTGACCAACAGGCTTGTTCAATAACAAACACATTCCTAAAATACTGGCGACGAGTTAGTCACGACGACGCGACGGTGCCGACGCCTCGGTAGGGGCACGCCTAGCGCCGGGCTTCCCTCGATCCCGCAACTATCATCATCTAACAGTCGTTATTATGCGATTTAGTAATGCTATTAATTCGTGATATGGTCGTGTAATATATCAACATCACATTGATTTATAGCGATACTCTTTTTAGATGTCCGTATGTTCAGTTGCTTTTCGTCTACAGATATTGTTTTGGTCGTAAGAAAGTTCGATGTAAATGTCACATTTAAATTTATTTTATTGTTTTCGGGAATTCTAGTCGCTCATCAAAAACGAAAATTTACTCAACGACACCGCTATATATTTTAGTATTTATCTTTGTAAAAAATGGCATTCAAAAGTGTTTTGGAATAGATTTGCTGGTGTACCTAAATAGAGATAGGACCAATTATTATTTTTTTTAAATAAGGAAATTATTTTCGGTTACGAATTGTCTACAAATGAAGTTAACCTTGATGGGCGCCGTGTCCGATTAACACGTGTGCATGAGTAAAAAAATGAAACACAAGAATAAATACATTGCAATTATCCAATTATTTCGTATCCTCAATTTCAAGAAACAAAGTTATCATAATTAAATGCTAACAAAAATGTCGTGCGAATAATGTTAATTTTTTCCGAAGGGTCTTGTAAATGTTGAATGGTTAAGACCGACAATGGCTCTTTTAGTGGCGTCATGGCATGGCGCCTGTCGCAGAAGGGGTCTGTTCAACACCTGATGGTTAGTCGGCAAGGGATGATCTAAGAGGGAATTTCATTCAGTTTTCTTTTGTTAGGTAAAAGTTGGCACAAAGTAAAGGACCGTTGATTTCCAACGTTCATATGTTAACAGTAGGTCAAAGATAAAACGTGACACTGCATAAATATTTAAGAAAAGGCGTCGATAATAGTTTTATTATGACACTGATTATCTGGCGTCGACGGTTGGTATTGGTCTTAAGCCAACTACAAGACTTACGAGTTAAATATGTAAATAACAGATTTAAGGATTACAAGTACTATAAGAATTTGAAAACCAACAATTTCAAATGACCTACACAAACATTCATCAAATTACGCCGCATTTAGAATTTCAATTTGGCAGTCTAAACTGACAAGTCTGTTAAGAACAATGGTTGGCGACATTAAAGGCATTCTTAGAAATGCCGAAAATACCACAAGTTGACACATAATAAAAAATGCATAAACCCGCCATGATTTTTTTTAAATGTTACTACATAAACTTATAGATCCACGAACTTTTATTAACAACTTGTTTACAACAAAATACTAATAATACTGTTAAAACCACCTACGAGAGTAAAGTTTTATAACTTTTGTCATAAATCCCAAAAATGGAAGCCTACCTTCATAACCCAGTCTGACAATAATATTAATTAACTGTTACTCATTTTATGCCCCAATTGCGAGTGTGCTAATCACTATTAAGCGCTGCTTAAGTGCCCCAAAAAAATCTTCATTTCAATTTTTGTGGCATAAGATATGTGGGTGATTAAACTGCAACATTTTGGATTTCACTACAAACCGTTTTCGTTTTCCGTCTTTGCCTTAAATTTACATTCCAGACAATAAAATTTTCATTCCACCATGAATAAACAAACAAATATAATTGATAGCTATTCCTTTATTTAAGAATCTTTCTGACCTGGAGGTGAAAATGAAACTGCCTTTATAGAAGTAGTGCCGACAGTTCGTACCAATAAATGGGAGCTTTATCAAGGCGAGGCGAACTATACCTTTTAGGCATTTGTTAAGGACGAAACGTCGACACTACTGGTATAAACCTTATTTTCCTTACAAAATCTTTAAAAAAAGGAAAAGTGGTTGAGACAAGGGTGCGTAAAAGAGGACATTTTATACAGTGACCGGCAAAGAGTTTGCAACAAAGTACGTCTCAATATTTCTTTAAAAAATGCCGGAAAACTGATATTTTTGAAAAGTCGTTAATTTCTTTTGAAAATTTGCACATAGACGTATAATCTAATTCTGAACAACTTTTCTCTTAGGCATTTTTCAATATCTTGTCTAACCTCACTTTTTACATATTTAAGGGATATTTTTTTAATTTGCCGTCATGACCGTGGTCACATGACATTTGTCAAAGTGCTTTTTTTATCATTCAATATGCTGAATTCATTTGCCAAAACAAATTTTCGGATATCTCAATTACAAAAATTTTTCCCATTTGATGCAAACTCTTTGCCGGTCACTGTATAAAAAAAACTTGATTATTAATCCACAACCATGTGAACCTAAAAAACTATTTCTAAAAGACAAAAATTAAGTAAACCGATCTCTACGATATTACAAGAAAAATATACAGATTGTACACGAGATTGTCGTATACAGGATGGGCCACTTTAGTCGAGACGGTCTGTAGTAGACAAACGATATAACATTTTAAAATGGCGTATGTACATAAATAAAGGCTTTTTTCTTAATTTATTTTGAATTGTACAGGGTACTCGACAGAATTTTTGACCTCTACCTACTCTCATGTGCCATTGGGTATCGCGTTTTTAATAATTGACAATTTTTCTCATCAAATTGCTAGACAACAGATTTTCTTAAAAACCCAAATTTACTCGGCAAAATACAACCCTCTTGTGCAATTATAAGTGAAAATATAATTACACAAATCATACAGTTATTATTACTTCGTAAATTTAAACAAATTTTAAGAAAATACAAACACCATATTTGCTATTACCTACACTTATGAGACCTTTTCTTAAACTTCTTACTTGTCTTTGATATAAATTATATGCCATCACTTTCAAAGATCAGTAACTTAATTCTTTCTTGTTCTTTTCAACCCATATCAATCCACTCCTGGGTAAAAGTCTCTTCAATGTTCGCCATAAGTTCCTTTTAAGATCCGTATGGAACGACTTTTTACCCGCTGAGCGTCGTTTTTGTGGTCTTCCTACACTCCTTTACGTACACTAACTCAAATTAACGGTTAGCGGTAACAGAATTATAGTTACCCACTAACAGTATTACTGCAGCATTCCAAATGACTGTAGGGTGAACTATTTATTATACAAAACTGTCCAATAAAGCTTGCATATCTAAAACTTGCTATGTTCTAACATAGGTACAAATAAGTAAAGTAACTCGACGAGTAATTTTCAAAAACTGTTTGAAATTTAAATGAAATGTTCAAATTTACCGCCATTTTCAGCTAGGCTATCCTAATCTGATAGGTATATAAAAATTAATTCCCGTTTCGCTTTGTCACGCCATAACTTGAGAACGACTTCACAAAGTTCATTAATATATTTTTTTAAGTTTTCTAATGCTTCATGGAAGGTTTTTAGCGAGACAAAATTAGAAAAATTTCAGAGAAAATTCAAAAATTTCAGAAACTTAAGCGCGTTTGATAGTTAACGCGCCACTAAGTTTTGAGTTTGTTGGGTGAGTTTTTTGAGAAATGTTTGTTTATTGCAAGTTAGTTCATCAAAATCACGCCTTATATTAAATGTCTAATTTATTTTATCGACACAAACACTCCGCTATAAAATTACTTACCTATATTATCGGTTCGCTGATAATGATAGCTTAGCTATTGAAACACGTGTCCGAGGATAGATCTTTGATGCAGTTTTTTAGCGTTTTCCCGTTCGTTTACATTACATTTATTGCAGATTCATTATCAAATACTATATCATCAAACGGGTTCCTTATTGCCAACGACAGTAATACAAGTCCATCAGCGTTGTGCACACGACAATTCGGTGAAAAGACCAATTGTGGAACAACTCCAAACCCTGTCGAACTCATCGAGAAGGTCAGGCCAGCTAGTCGATCGTAAAATTTATTTCGCTGATGTTGTATAAATTGTGTTTTTTAAATGCCCTCAAAGAAAGAAATCATTTGGTATCAGATTTGGAAAACGTGGGGCCAACGACTAATCCAGGCATTTTCAAAATGAAAACTTAAAATATAATAATGTCAGGGAACTCTACCCTAACTGATAAAAAATAACCTCTTCATTGTCTTTAGTTAATAGGTCCAGATATCTTTCTCCCGTTAGACTGTCGTTAATAAAAAGATTTTATTGCTATCGAAACTGGGTTTTGCACTCAATATAAACATGAGGATTCTCTCTCATATAATTTTGAGTATTTGGATGATGACTTTAATGTAAATGTGCATTCATCCGTAAAACAAAAATTATCATTGACATTACACTTCTCCATCGTAAGGTCACAGAAGATACAGCTCGACGTAAATGTGTTTGTACTTGTAAGGCGTAAATTTGTGTCTTCAAAAATTTTTGCACCTGCATGTGACTCGTATTTCTTTCTCTTGCTACACTTATGCTAACATTCGAATTGACTTCAAATGCTCCTAGAACGTCTATTTCTAAGTCTTCGTCAAATACTCTTTCAACTGCATTTCACGGCATAAACTATTCATACAACCCTTACTTTGAAATATATCTACAACGCCCCTAATGGTATGTACTGTCGGCACATTTCTGTCTTGACAAAAAGACACCAAACAAATCATGAATCCTCCACGTAACCATTTTAATTTTTCCTCCTTGTATAATAGTTGTTCATTTTTTGAAATTCTAAAATCTAAGTTTTGAAAAATATCGTTTCCATTTGTATAGATAGTTGTCAGTTTTCAAATGTAGATGTGATTTATCCTACATGAATTAGCTGGGAAAACTTATTTAAATTAAATCGAAAATATGAAACTATGCAAGAGCAATAAAAAGAAGAATCTGAATTTGTGTGTGTGTGTATTTGTATGTATAATCAATGTTAATAATTTGCAAACCAATGAAATTGATTTACAAGCATTAAAATCAAAATCGAAGCACTAACCATATTTAAAGTAAACTTTTAAGAAAAAGTGAATCTGAAGTTATTATTGCAAGAAAATAATAAAATATAGAAAAAAGGAAGCCCCGTTTTTCGTTATTCTCATGAACATTCTTCTATATTTTTTTAGAAAGACGTTCTCTGTCACATTCATTAGATATCCCAGAAATATATAACTTAACAATAACAAATTATTTACCGAAGAACTTGTTTCATGTTCATTTTTCAAACTTGTATTTGTATTACCTAGAATGTAGGTGAGAAGATCACATCTCATTGAAATAGTTTCAAACACAGCAGAAACCCACAATGTAACCTTTACAATCATTTTCTTTTGACAAGTTGTAATACGCCCAAAAATAGCAAAAAAAAACATCGATAACCATAAATGATGACAAACACGCAAAAGTTATGCGAATAATAAATAGTAAAAGATCATTCGATAATAAATTGGCGTGATTGCAATAATAAAGATTCCGTTATATTTAATTTATTCTAATATTCATCTTCACAAACACACACGCATAGATTTAATAATATACTTAACGAACTGAAATTACATTTGTAATGTAAGTGTCATAACACTTAGACGTCAATTGAATTAGAAAGAAAACAGCAGTTAACTAAGCGATACGCTAAACTATATTGCAAACAGAGTTTCAATAAGATCTATTATATTCACTGTGCAACAAGTGAGTTATCGTAATAGTTTAGATGCTGGAGGCGGAACTTTGACAAAACAAACATGAAACTAAAGTTAGAAGAGATTCATTCGTTTCTTTTTATTTCACTAAATTTGTGCGCTCTTGTTCTTATTTTTATATTGAAAAGTATGTTAATTTGATGACCATTATATGAATCAACATTTGTTAAGAATGAACTTGTGCCCACAAGAATAGAATGAAAGTGCTAACATCCCACTACCTACAATGAAGGGAAAGGTGTACAAACAATCCTAATCATACAGTGTAGTAGTTAAAGGTGCGGTTAAAAAATATGACAATATGTAAGTGTTAAAACGGTTAAAGTCTTACGAAAGCGTGATCTTGGCCGGCCCTGACTATTAAGAAACTCATTCAAAAGACATTCTGACCTACAACCCCACAAGCACCTGTTATGTTGTAACTAACTTCGTTTATAATAAATAACAGTAAAAAATTGCCATTCTTTATGAACAAATTGAACACGTTGTTGTGGGCAGGTACAAGAGAAAGCCGTCATATCCATTAGCAAACGGATTTCGTCGTATTTAAAAAAAAATTATTATTAACATGAAAGACGAAAGAAGTCAGACAAAAGCGTAAAGAAAACGAGACTACATAACTGTTCTAGGTATAAATCTTTTTTTTAACCGTGAATCATCGTTATCTAATTATGTACACATTTTTTCTTTCTAGGTTTAATTTAATGAGATGCTCAAACAATGGAAATCTCGGCTTGCATATTTATAACCAAAATCAATACATCACAAAGACCTTTACAACAAACATAATGTCTTGGCGCCTTTCCGTTTCTATTCTTTAAACAGCCGTAACCGTTACGGTCTTTATGAACTCGTAAAATGGACATGATCCATCAAGTCTTTGTATTCGAAGCAAAAGAGGGTTAGTTTTATTAACAATTACGTTTGCAAAAGAAATAATGGGAATTATGGCAAATCGTGGGAAATTAAGTACAAGGAAGTAAATTTCTATTTCACAAACTGGTTAGGTCTATTGTTTTACACTAAAACAATGAATAGGTAATTTGTGTCTTCTTCTAAAAAAATAAATATGGCGACGGTGTTTATACTGGTAGCATTGCTCGATCATGTCTTTTGCAAACATGGAGTTTGTTTGTTTAACGCACGATAAAAACTGTACATTTATTTTACAAACAAGAGAATGTGTCAAGTATTTATTTAAAAATCAATACAACAATAATCCGTTGCTACTAGTGTTGATTTTATTTAACAACGTTAATTGAATATTTAAACACTTCTTAACCATAAATATTTTCATTTTAACATTCACTAGTATGTATTAATCATAATTTTTAATGAAAATTAAAATTTATACCAAATCATACCAACTATGCAGAGGGCGTTAAACTAGAGTACCTAATTCCACGTTCTCAAAACTTAATTTTTTCAAATAGGACAGTCTCTATGTATCATTGCGGTTTTGAATTAAAGAGGCTGTTTGGTAATCTAATAAAAGGAAATTGAATGTATTTCACCCAATTTAAAATTAAGTGGCGAAACTCAAGTTTTATAAAAATTGTTTACCTAGATAATTCAATAAGATACACTATTTTTTTTTCTAACTGTTTTCGACAGTTTGCTTATAAATTTTCGGACAGTCGTCCTACCGTATGTAAACACGATATATCAAGGACGGCTAATTCGACTTTGATATCAAGCCTAATATCATAATCGACATAATTCTCCCTATTCTGATAATAAATTCGTAACCAAATTCAATCATTGGTCTCTCAGTGTCGGTAGATTCTAAATGTCTAGGTAACCATGGAAATCACATCGTGTAAAGGACACTTAAAGAGTAACTATTCTTCAAAACTTTGACGAAATTCTAAACATTTGTTGCAGCATGATGAAATTTTTCAAATTGATTGGAAGTAAATGACCGGAAGATTAACAAAAAGTCTACATGCGAATAATTAAATTAAAACAAAATTAAAATGTAAAATACTATTGTGCTTCCGATGCTGTGAAAAGCTTTGAGCTAGGAAGTATTAACTCAAAAACGAAATTATGGGAGATGTGAGATGTTGGGTACTTTAGCTTTCCAGTAGTGTCCACTACCGACATTTCAAGTGTCATTAATAATTTGCCTACCAAGAGATTTTTAACTTTATTTGAATTAAAACATCGCTTAGGGGAAAACAATTTGAAACTGAAAAAACAGTCAATATGGCTGACATCAAAAATTATTTAATGATGAGTCTATGTTTCAGAAAAAATAAATACCTATTCGACATAATTCTTTCAATTCTCACACTACTGATATTTCCCGCCAAATTAAATGATCGGTCTGTCAGTGTCGGTCGCCTCTAAATGTCTTTGGGGATCGCCCTATTTTTTTAAAAGACACTTAACGGGTAAATGACACTGTGAATTTTTGAAATTCCAAACATTTCATGCAACAGATGAAATGTTCCAAATTGATAGATTGTAATCAAAATGGTCTACATACATGCGAATAATTAAAGTTAAACTTAAAAATTTAAATAACGAGTTTTTACCGATTCCGATACTGTCGAAAACTTTTCAAAGAAAATTAAAGTAAATGAAATTGGGAAGAATGTGAAAAATGCTAAGTGTTTTAGCTTTTCGCCAATAGTCTCAATCCAGGGGTTGACCACTTGATAAATGTAGTGTAGGAAATGTTTTGGTAAATATTTTATTATTGTTGTAAATGTTCTAAACATTTTGTACTGCAGTAGAAGTTTGGTAAATATTTGGGAAATGTCATGAATAGAAATCGGTGGTCCGTGGTTTATGGATGGGTTGATTGAATAAGCTGTTTTCTAAATACCTTGTAAATGAAATAACCGTTTGGCAGCTACAGTCGAAATAATGTTAACAATATTTTCATACGCAAAAATTCTCAAGAGAATTACATCATGTAAGTAATAATAAGAAAGTAAAGCTATAACAGTTATGACAATAACAATATGCTACTGAATATAATAATTTAAGGTCGTTTAATAAATTCACACTCGCTTGTAGGAGACGTGACGTGACGTCTGCAAACTTAGTGGAAAGGTCTAGTATCAAAAGTGTGTGGTGACATAAATAATTTAATTGAAAAATAAAATAAACAAAGTATAGAAAGTGCATCAAAACTGACAAAAATTTAATAGACAAAGTGAAAAAAAAAACCATACCATAGTAACTGTTTTAAGTATAACCTTTAATGCGGGTCCAGCTTGGTTGAATTTCGGCGCGAGATCTACCTTTAAACCTTAAGATTGGAATTCAAACTTAAACTTTGTTTAAAATAAGAAAAATTGCGTTTTCGAAAAAATAATTCAAATAAAACTTCCAACTACTTTTTTCCCATAATTTTTTTGGTTAATTGATTAAGAAATTGTTAAAACAATTACTGTCACCTAATTGTCATATTTTTGACCTCAAATTTTGAAAAAGGTGGTTTTGTGGTTACAATAGTGTATTAATTTTGGTATGTTATATACTGATATTTTTGAGAAAAAAGACCTGGAATTCAACAACACCTTTATTCAATTAAAATTTGTTATTTATCATAGAACCAATTAATTATGTTTTTCATTGGAAAAAAGCAGCCATTAAATGTAATTCCGTTTGATGACATTTTTGTTGTAGAAAATTCTTTCAAAATTCCATCAGACTTACACCCAACGTGTAAAATTGTCGAGATTGAACGAACTGTAGTATGCCTTTTTTCCATTTTTATTTCACTTTTCCCGGCGAAAAAAAGTTAGTACGTTGTAATGAAGCAAAAAAAAATGTCTGTCTGGTACCAGTTCCGTCCGTATGTAAACACAATATCAAGAAAACAACCGGCCCGATTGTTATGAAAGTTATAGGGAAAAAGTTATTGGAAATTTGATTGTTGGCGTATAACTTTTAATTGAACTATTTTTTTCTAAAAGGCAATTTTCTTTTTCTTCTTTTTTTGTAATTAAATTTTAAGTTTGAATTAAGATACCTGAAACAGTTACATTTATCGTATCGGTTGTTGTTGCGACACACTTTCTATACGCTGTTTATCTTATTTTTCTAGCAAAATGTTTTATGTTACTGCATTCTTTCGATACTTTTTTACATGAAACGATTTGCAATTCTACGCAAAACGTTTGTTTTATTTGCAAATCGTTTAAGTGTGATTGTATAGTTGCATTTATTCATAAAATAAAACTTCAAGTGTTTACTGATCATTATGTTCGAAAGTGATTGTAAATGAAAAGTAAAAAACCGACAACTAAAATAAGGCAAAAATTATTTGAACTAAATAGTTATTTGTGTACTAAGTTCGCAAAGTAACTTCACTTCACCTCACTGAATTGTCGCGCACCAAACTTTCAGTTCGTTCGGCAATTGCTTATTTGAGCTCGAAAATACACATACAATTTTTCTACAATTGAAACAATTACAATACTTACGTTTGATAATTTCTATAAGAGGTAAATTAGTACAATTAGTTATCACAATATTAAATATTAGTGACGTCATGACTAAAATCATCTTTCGATTACGATAACAATCATTATAATTTGAAAGTTGCGTGCGCATCCCGTGCGCAAAGTATACATCGTTAAAAATTAGTAGTAACTGGCTATTAATCCATAAGTAAATATCATGAAAATGTCTCATAAATGTAGTTAATGTAGTATAACATGGGGTAAAGGAAGTAAATTTTTTGAAAATATTGTTAATATTTTGAAAATGAGGTAATTGTTTTGTAAATCAGGCAAATATTTTGTAAATGTGGTGTACATAATTTTCCTTAGTGGCCAACCCCACGGTATCAATACATTAATTTCAATTTTTTGTTTACTTTTTTGTTACTTTCTATATAAACAGGATATCTCCAACAGGAGACTTTTTCGGCGACATATTAATGTATGTCATGTAATTTACATAAAAAAACACGCGCTAGTTTGATACACCCTGAATAGGTTCAACTAAAGTTTAGAATATACTTTGAAATCCCAATATACAAGGTGACCAAGAGCTATAAAATTTAAAATATTTTTAGTTTTACAGGGTGTCCAGAAATGCGCGGAACTAAATTTATTTGTAAAATTATTTTCGTACGATGTATTAAAAAAGCAATCAAGAAATTATTATAAACCAGAAGTTATTGTTATTGCAGTTTTTATTAGATATGCCGAACGAAATTACCATTATATTAATTATCTATTAAGTTATATTAATGTAAAAGAAATAAATTGCTTACCTTCAGGTTTTAATCTTTCCATAGCGAAGCGAGTATATGGAGGTGGTGGAGAATCTGCAATAAAATAAACAATAAATATTTACTTATAACAAGAATCACAACTTCTGTACGAATGCACCAAACTACTCAACAGATCAAGTTCACACGTACGTATACATACATCCATATGAACCACACGTGTGGAATTATTTTAAAAATTTGAAATACAACGTTGGATAGACATAACATTTTAGGAAATATTTAAACATCGAAGCGCCATGTGTTTTTGTGTAAGTAAAACTATACGTCTTGTGTAAGTGACAGACATGTCATTTTTTTAAAAGGTAATTTTAAGGATTGCAAACATTTCTGCGAAGATTCTTACTTTTTTTTATCGTAGAATAAATATTGAATTACTAAATTAAGACGTGATCCATTTTTCCAAAATAAAAGAAAACACCTACTACAACGCACTATATAAAGTGTCAAGTGGCGTAGTTTAATAATAGTTACTAATATAAATAAAAAATTATGCAAGTAATAATTAAATTAAACATTATTGTGGTACATTCAAACATGTTTTTTGCACAACATGTTCATTTTCTTAGAATATCGTAAATTAAAGCTTACAAGTAGAAAAATAAAATGCTTCTGAATAATATTTACATTAAAAAAATCGGTAAAAATCGAAGGTAAAGATGCCACCTCTCCATTTCGTGTAGTTACTTTATGTCATCGGGGCTTATTTGTTAATTATTATATTCCACATTGCAGGAATATAATCATTTGTGTTAGCATATAAATGTACACCTACTTACATGCCACTTTAGACTGGAATAGTATTCATATATCACCAGTAACGATATTTTAAAGTTGAAAGTACAAAAATAAATGAATATTGAAGTGCGGCGCCTAAAGCGATAAATGTTTGCATATACCGGCGCCTGCATAAACTTAAATTGGTTTATTTATGGGGGTTTCAACCAACTGCAAAATTCCTACTACGTGTATTAGTTATTAATATTTATCGCTAATATTACTTATCATTGTAAGATGCAGAGGAGTGCCGCAAGACGCTAAATGACATTCACTGTTGTAGCTACGCTTTATGGGTCTAATGCAAATTTTAAAATTTAGTTCATAACATCACAATAATTAATTTCAAATATAGAAATTTTAATCTTACTTTATTAGTCTAGCACCTGACATTACCATATTTGCGAAATACCCTGTAGGGATGGCGCCTAACAGCCGCGTGCAGCGGTACGTAAACGGGTGTTGTTCCAGGTTAACTACACTGGAATCCGGTTTGAAGAACATTTCCGGTATTACTGTGTATGTTCTATACCCACATTAAGTGTATTCTTATAATAAAACAACTTTTTAATATGCATGTTTTAGCACCGTTCTGCAGCTAATCTTTTAATACAAAAAGGATTTCTTATTTGGGCGATAATCTTAATCTTGTTTCTTTAAATTTTTAGTCAACAATTTTTTTTTAAATAATGCTCAACGCCCAGTAAAAATTAATTAAAAATCACCTTACTCTAATTAATTTTTGGCATCGTCTCAGGTAACATTCAAAAAATAATTTAAACTTATCAACCGTGTTATTAATTCAATTAAATTTTGCTACCGCAACATGTATTTAATCATAACATTGTTTATTGAAGTAAACTGATTTCTATTTACTTTCATTGTCTACTCAAAATTTATCGGTAATTGACCACAAATAACTACAACAAACAAACCTAGTTGTAATAAATAATTATTAAAATAATTTTATCTGAAAACGGAAATGCATACGTGGGAATAGAAACAATAAGTTTTGTTTGATAAGTAAGTCATGAAGTTCAGTGCACAATTAACTACGCCATAAATTTTAAGAATTAAATGATAGATTAATAGAATTTAACACTTCACAACTATTGACTTCTGTCTATTACGTATTTAATTATGCCTCATTGTACAACATGGTTCTTTTACTAATTTTACAATTTTAATCTATTAAGATCGCAATTCTTTGAAATTGTTGTTACAAACTCCGACATTATTGGTACGATTAATTTAAATAGAACAATATGTGTTAATTATTTAAAATATAACGCAGTTATCTACACCACGATTTTTACTTATTATTATCTAAATCTCAATAATAATTACATTAATCAGACATAAACAAATCAGAAACTAATAACGATTTCAACACTTGTCTCACAAGTTATGACACACATAACAACTGGATGGATACTGCTCGTTTTCTCAGAAATTATTCAACTTTCAATTAAGATGGGTTATTAAATCCTTATATAAATGATTAAACAGCTAAACGTTTAGATTCGCAGCACGTTTAACAATTAACCGATTATGAGGTAATTACATTTTTATTAGTCGGGGAGTAGCATTAATAGTAAAATTACTTAAACAGTAAGTAAAATCATACTTTATATAATATTTGTCTTGATTAGGATATTATTCAGCGATGAACCCATAGGTTAAATATTTAAGACCTTTTCATTGACCGAAACTTATTTTTACGTTAAATCGATTGTGATGCAATAGTAAAAATTAAAACAAACAATGATAAATCACCATACGCATACAAAATTTAACTCGGACAAAATGGAAAATAATGATAATTTATGAAAATAATTTTTAGCATAAAACATTCCTAATAAATGTTATTTTATTATCAATCAAATTATCTGAAGTAAATGACCAGAAACTTTCAGTACAAAAAGATCCTATGATGGTAAAAAAAAATTGTAGTTGTCTTTATGACAAAGCTAAATATCAATGATGTCAATTAAAACCCGATCGTCGTATATTACCATAAAATACAAGTTTTAAGAAATTATAAAATATCTGCATGTGGTCATTTTACTTCTTAGCATCATGTTACCGGATACATATAAAAACATCAACTTAGGTAAAATAACCATGTTTAAAAAAAAAGGGTATAAAGTTATACTTAACCTACGCATCCTGCCTACATTCAATTCGAACCCATTACCGCGGAGATAATAAGGAAGAGGTTAGAGAGATAGCTACTCATTATCGTCTCCAATAAACACTAAGAATTTACAATTAATGCAAAACTCATGTCAGGGGTCGGCAATATGTAAAAGCGCTCAGATAAACGCCGCATTTCAATTCATCATCATCATTTCAGGCGGAATCTTTTTATTATCAATTTACAATTACAAAAATGGTTGGATCAACGTAATTAATGCTTTATGATAAAACTAATTATCTTAAAAATACAGTTTTTAAAGCGCATTTTAGCTTTCGTTTTTTGAATGAAGGAATCATATAAAAACACGACGTGTAAATGATCATTTAAAATAAATTTATAAGTAAACTAAAAATTAAGATAAATAACCAAATAATTAATAGTAATTAAGATGTTTTAGATTATACCTAAATTAAAAAACAAATATTTCATTGAATAGTGCATCTAAACCTCGTTCTATACACTAAGAGAATAGCTATTTATGTTACTAGTGACGAAACGCATGATTTTTTGTAACGAATGTCACATGAGTACGTGCATCGAAAACTTACCCGTGTGAAGTTAGCCATAAATCCAGCCATAAAAATGAATTTTTCTGTAATGCTATGTTAACATTGTCTATATTGAGTTAAATGTTTATAACTACTAAAACAACAATTAATTAACACAAATAATTCTTATTTTAACATTCCTTGTTTAAACAAATTTGCAAAGTTCATTGAATTTTAAGAGCTTATTTCATAGTGTTCGCGTAGATTAATTATTATGCAAATTCAGCAATAAATAATTGTTATAATTATAAACAACATATCAAAAAATAAAAATGCTAATATTTTTTAAATCGAAAATACTTGATTTCAAAGTTATGGCTACACGCGACATACTTCGAGTATATTCGAGGGTGAATTTGAACGTGGCGTGGATCAATTTTAGGCAAAAGCAATAAATAGTTTATATAATTATAAACAACATATTAAATAATAAAAAATGCTAATATTTACTTAATAAAAAGGAAAAGCGTGAAAGAGAAAACCGGTGTTTCACGCTGGAACATACTCTACTATAATGTCGCGCGTAGCCATAACTTTAAAATCAAATATTTTCAATTTAAAAAATATTAGCATTTTTATTTTTTGATATGTTGTTTATAATTATTAAAACTATTTATTGCCTAAAAATGGATCCACGCCAACACGTTCAAATTCACCCTCGGACATACTCTATATAGTCGTGCGTAGCCATAACTTTGAAATCAAATATTCTCGTTTTAAAAAATATTGCATTGTTATTCTTTGATATGTTGTTTATAATTATAAGAACTAGTTATTGCTAAATTTGCATAAAAATTGATCCACGCCAACACGTTCAAATTCACCCTCGAATATACTCTATTCATGGTGAGTCATAATTAGGTTTAAAGTTTTTAAGGGTGTATTTCCTGGCCCAAAATATTTAAAAAAGTTCTTATACAATTTTGTCAAAAAAGGTCATCTGTCGGAGTTATAACCGTTTAAAGATGGCGTCCAAAAACTGATCAAACCTGTATTTCTACTTTATCAAATTTTGGCACATTTCATATTACTATTACGAGCTATCAGCTGATTATAAAACATGTTTAAAATTACAACCAAAATCGTACATTCATGGGGCGTACTAGGAAATATTGGGCCCTATTATATAATCCGTTCAAAAAAAAAAAAACGATCGTAGTTGAGATGTTTCTAACAAATAAACTGACATAGGTTGTCAGATCCACAAATACAGGTTTGATCAGTTTTTGGACGCCATCTTTAAACGGTTATAACTCCGACAGTTGACCTATTTTGACAAAATTTCATAAGAACTAAATAAATATTTTGAGCCAGAAATACACCCTTAAAAACTTTAAACCTAATTATGACTCACCCTGTATAGTCGCGGATAGCCATAACTTTGAAATCAAATATTCTCGTTTTAAAAATATTAGCATTTTTATTCTTTGATATGTTGTTTATAATTATAACTAGTTATTGCTAAATTTGCATAAAAATTGATCCACGCCAACACGTTCAAATTCACCCTCGAATATACTCTATTCATGGTGAGTCATAATTAGGTTTAAAGTTTTTAAGGGTATATTTCCTGGCCAAAATATTTAAAAAGTTCTTATACAATTTTGTCAAAAAAGGTCAACTGTCGGAGTTATAACCGTTTAAAGATGGCGTCCAAAAACTGATCAAACCTGTATTTCTACTTTATCAAATTTTGGCACATTTCATATTACTATTACGAGCTATCAGCTGATTATAAAACATGTTTAAAATTACAACCAAAATCGTACATTCATGGGGCGTACTAGGAAATATTGGGTCCTATTTAATAATCCGTTCAAAAAAAAACGATCGTAGTTGAGATGTTTCTAACAAATAAACTGACATATGTTGTCAGATCCACAAATACAGGTTTGATCAGTTTTTGGACGCCATCTTTAAACGGTTATAACTCCGACAGTTGACCTATTTTGACAAAATTTTATAAGAACTAAATAAATATTTTGAGCCAGGAAATACACCCTTAAAAACTTTAAACCTAATTATGACTCACCCTGTATAGTCGCGGATAGCCATAACTTTGAAATCAAATATTCTCGTTTTAAAAAATATTAGCATTTTTATTCTTTGATATGTTGTTTATAATTATAAAAACTATTTATTGCAAAATTTGCATCAAAATTCATCCACGTCAACACGTTCAAATTCACCCTCGAACATACTCTATATAGTCGTGCGTAGCCATAACTTTGAAATCAAATATTCTCGTTTTAAAAATATTAGCATTTTTATTCTTTGATATGTTGTTTATAATTATAAAAACTAGTTATTGCAAAATTTGCATCAAAAATTCATCCACGTCAACACGTTCAAATTCACCCTCGAACATACTCTATATAGTCGTGCGTAGCCATAACTTTGAAATCAAATATTCTCGTTTTAAAAATGTTAGCATTTTTATTCTTTGATATGTTGTTTATAATTATAAGAACGAGTTATTGCTAAATTTGCATAAAAATTGATCCACGCCAACACGTTGAAATTCACCTTCGAACGTCCACTAAGTATTTACTTAATGTAGCGCGTAGCCATAACTTTGAGATCAAATTTAAATATTTAAAAAATATTAGCATTTTTATTCTTTGATATATTATGAGAAAAATAAAAATTTTTTTTCGATCGAGTTGAGGTTATAATGACCGAGGACAAAAATCAAACAAGGACTTTTTGGCAGTGGTGCACACAAAACTGTTTTGGAACTGTTATTATTGTCAAATATTTATGATCAATCTATAGGGTAACTATAAAACAAAAATATGACATTGGCGGTAATGTTGATACTATTATGAGAAAATATCCATGGATGGCGTCGAGAAACACTACTTATAATAAACGACTTTTTCAAATAACATTTTTTAATTAAATCAAAAATAAAAAAGATATTTCGTTTTAAAAAGAATAAGCAGTTAAGTTCTATTTCAAATGACATGTTCCATGTCACCATTCTGGTCTGCACAACGCTGTGCGCGATGTAACCACTGCTCGGTGACAGCGCATAATAACGAAATATGTTTTATTTTAACTGTTACTGTTTAATTAATTTAATTTTAATTTAATTGTTTAATTTTTAATTGTGCCCAATTAATTCTTCCCGCGTGTTTACCGGTGTGTTAAACACTAACGCTTTCATGTAACCCCACAGAAAAAAATCGCATGGTGTAAGGTCTGGTGACCGACGATGCCACGCAACTACCCCATTTCGACCAAATCCATTTGTTTGGAAAAGTATAATCCAAAATATAGCGACGCGTATCGTGATATCGCGTTTTCTAATATACTGGTCTGTTGGAAAGTTATCAAAATGTGGAAATGCGTTAGATTTTCTGGCAACTGATACTGCAGCATTGATCGATCACTTGAATAACATCTGGATATCTTTTTATTTTGGTACGTATGTCTAATAAACTCTAAATTAGCTTAATATTATTGAACCAGATTTAAAATGTTAAGGTTTTTGGAAGTTCTCTTAAACCTTGATGCAAATTCTTGGTCAAAATGAACAATCGAGAACACACACTACAGGTTTACACTAGTCATTAAGTATTCGTAGATCACAACCCAATTATCACAAGTGTTCGTAACCATATGCTTTCCTCTAACTGAATACCACTCATCTAAAACCAAGTTCATTACTGAGATTCCTCAGAGAACTTGACCTACTGGAGATGCTGTAAACTCAGTAATCACATTCCGTGTTACACATCCTAGATTACTATCTATCCAACCATACGCTTCACAAATTATACGTTAAATAAACAAATTAATTTGGTCGATATTTTTATGACATTCCGCAGTATTGCAAGTGTAAGTTGATTCGCTTCATAAACGATTCCTTCTTTCAGAACGTGAATTGTTGATGGTGAGTTTGCTTGGTGCGGAATGTCATGAATAACTTTTAGGCTCGACTTGATCAAGTGTACATCATTTTAAAAACATATTAGTTGCTTTTTCTTTTTCATTTGCTTATGTTTTTATACAGTTTGGAGAAAATGAAATTTGAGAAAAAACACTATCGATGAGTTTTCAGTGTGGATTAAGATAAATTAATGGTTTACCGTCATGGTGTACAATTGTATCCTTTGAAATTAACACAAAATTCACCTTACAGATTTGCAAAGTTGACAGCGTGGCATATGGCAAGTGACTTTTTAACCTAAAATTTATTCCTCCATCTAACACATTTCTTATATGCAAATTTTATTGGTAGCAAACTATACAAAAAAAGTGTCTTAACTATAACATTAGTTGTAGTGTAGTAATAAAGAAAAGCTGTAAAGCAATATCAGATAATGTCCTTTTTAATATTGCACGCTAACGGTCTCAATTTTTTTCACACATGGAACTTACAGATAATTAAATTGAGGGCTAGATTCTCTTAGCAGAAAATTAAATGACAGTTAGTTTAACTGATATTTACAACAGTCAGGTTTTGATAATCTGAGTTTGTGTATTCAATCTCAGACGAAAAGAGGTGCGGCATACCAAAATTTCAAAGGCAAGAATTTTGTTTTGTTTTTAGAACGTTGCTCAATTAACTACATGTCTTGAGATGTCATGCTTCTTAGACAGTATGCGGGGACAAAGTTTCTAGTAGTGCCTATTTTGAAACTGCACTTTAGGATGAAATTTTGCATGTGGTTGATTGCCCACAGTGCAAATCTTGTTGGAAAAATAAGGTACAAAACTCAAATTTGACATCGAAGTCCCAACTAATTATATAACTGCTTACGAAGTTTTAGCTCTACAACCTTATAAAATCTGATATTCTTTACTAAAAAAAACTAGTAAAACATCATACATAATACACTAAAAAAATTCCACTGAAAATGATGATAGGATGAACAATATTTAGTTTTGGCGTCTATCATGCTATGGTGCATTATGCATCTTTTCCTTACCTTTTCCAAAATTTTGAATTGCTCTGTTTTTCATTAGCTGTAATTATTGATAGTATTGTTAAATGGAAAGCAGTTAACGTTATAAATAAAGGAATAAAAATTCGTCATTTTGTATGTGTTTTCAATGATTCATAGTATCTATATGAATAATGAAAATTGGAAAATAAAGAAAATAAAGGAAGTTAAAAAGGTCGATTTGATCACTGTAAGACGCTGACCTCAAACATAACGCAAAAGAAAGTGGACATTTAATAATATTATTTTGTATTTACTTAAAGGAAAGTTCTTGATAAAATATAAAAATTCAATATTAGTATTTTCCTTTCATTTCTGAAATAAGATTTTGCGCCAAGAAAAATTGTAAGCTACATTACAGATATAATACCTACTGAAAGAAAATTAATATATGTAGTAATCTCATAGAGTCAAGGATTTCTTCTTTTACATCAGTACATATATTAAAAGTAAGATAGTATTGGTGCGTGTGTATAAATATATTTTCAACATTTATACAGGTTGATTAAAATTCAGCCCATATATTATAAGACAGAATCTTTAACAATATTCTCATGACCGTTATTAAACCGTAGAAGGTGGCCTATTGGTAGGCGTATTAAAATTTAGTATTTTATTAATAAAAATTATCTTGCCCAAGATGGTACCGCATAACATTTCCTGATTATTTTTAATCATTTATGCTTTTCTACTTTAATTACAACCATTTGTAGTGTAACGAATCAAATGGCGTAGCAAATAATCTTAATTAAAATACATAAGCAGTTATGCAGATTAAAAATTTCAAAGCCATTCGTTTGCGCTTAATTAATTATTCCATTATTAGAATTTTTGTTTGACATGCAGATAAAAAAAACGTTGGGTAACTTTGTAAGGGTAAAACTGACTCTCACGAGTTGATAATTAAATATTTTCATAATTGTATGTGCGAAATAATTAAAGTATCTCCCAGCATGAATGAATGAATCAAAATTAAAAAAAAAAATCGTGGGATGATTCCAGTTTATTAGCATTTCATTTATAAATAGTAGTACCAGAAGAGTCAGGTTTCATACTTCAGACCTACATATCTCCTGTCGCCATAGCACTTTAGATGAGTGAGAAAAACTATCTGAATTCCATTAAGTCTTTTTTCTTAATAAAGGAAAACGTAAAAGTAAAATGCGGTAAATTTAAAGTGCCTTAATTTATTACAATTGACAAAACAAATTTTTGTCATTATTAAAAACGATGGGGTTTATTAGGGAATAAAATTAGCGGACAGGTATGCCAACAACATCGAGAGATGTAGACGTCGGCTTGCTACCACCCAGTAGAATTAGTCTTGGCGCCACTGCTATCTTCTGGCTAGCCGGTACCGCCTTTGCACCAGACGAAACCACTATACTACCAAATTATGCGACTCGTTTGTTTAAAATAATTACAGGTTTCGTTTTCTGGAATTTTCTCTACTCGTTATTACGGCATTTCAACACGTACGCATTTATTACACTTTTTGCGAAGTGGATTAAAACGTTTTTTGTGTTTTTCGTCTGTCGCACAATAACAAATTTATTAAGTAATTAAATGAAGTCGATGTACCCACAATGTCAATAAATACGATACCAATATTATTATGATTGAAATCAATAATTAAAAGGTTAAAACAACAGAATACTAGAAGCAAATGTAAAGAATTAAATGAGCGTAGGCCTGTCTTCCGAGAAACCACTCTGGAATCCATGTGGGACGGGCCGCCGGATGAGTCGGACCATGGCTACACACGGTTACGACCGTTAACTGTACCTGTACCTATACTCGGCTGTGAGTTTGGAATCTCGACTGTCAACATCTCGCATCGCATTTAAAGACGATTTTGATCTGTTAGAAACGTGTCACAAAACTTTTCTCGCTCTAAACATTCCATCCCCACCTAATCTTTATTGCTGTTGATGCACACACATGAAATTGAATCAAATGAATAATAAACAAACCATAAACATCAATATCAACAACATTAACTTTGACCCCCATGCACGTCCATAAAGACACAAAATAATAAATAATTTGGATTTATTCTTAGCTTTGGCTAATCTTGGGAAGTATGTGAAATGAGATACATAACCTTGAGGATTGGAATTAAGTGTTGTTACATTTATGTCGAGGATTAAGTTTCTTAAGCGCAATCAAATGTAACACAAAACGTTTACTTTTAGTTTTGACATGTTTCAGATTAATCGATTCCACCAACTTTCATTTCTTACTTGAATTGTCCCTTTACATACAATCTTGAACAAAGGTGTACGTACAATTGTAATTTAATCGAATATAAGTCAAAATAGAAAAATTAATCTTGGCAGTTAGCCTGGCACTTAGACCGTAACGGCTGTTAGAAAAGCACAAACACGTCAAAATATCTAAGCTTTTCATTTCAAACTACAAAAATAATTGCAAATTTTATTTTTAGCGTTTAGATGTTAAAAATTTATGTCATACAACGAGAATCGAAAGTAAGAACATTCACGTTTGTAAGTTTCTTCAGTTATAATTACAAATATAGCAAAATAGAAGAAAATATTTGCTAAGATTTAACTGATAAATTTTTAAAAGTAACTTCAAGCTAAAGTTGTAGAAAATGTTATTTACTTAAGATATATTCTTTAAATTTCCTTTTTAAAAATACTTATAGCTAAATCAATGAGGAGAAAAATAATGAACATCAATCAGTAGTTACAGTGTAATGTTTCCAAACCATGCTAAAATTCAGTCGCAGTATTTTTCTACTTTTTTCTTTTTTAACCATGAATTTAATACATAAAATACCTACATACAGTTTAAATTAAAAATATCAATCATGGTAAGAAACCTATTGGAGTGAAGTGAAGTGCAAACAACTAAAATTGTCCTTAGCTTCAAGTTTTTCCATGGTGTCATAATCGCTCATCGAGCTTTTAATATTGTCCGATTAAATTGAATTTAAACTTTTATCCCCAGGAAAAAAAGATTTTGTCAGGTGACTATTTATAACAAACAAAAATGAATTTAAGCACTCAAGAGCGGTCAACAGTATGCGCTTTGTGATCACTTTCATTAATGTCCGCTCTAGGGTCGCGCCATCTATCGATTTTTCTTTCATAGTTATTTTCATTAATCGTAAATCTTTCATAATAATTTGCAATGAACCTTATTTATAATAAAAGTCACCAAAAATAGTGCTTTTTGGCCATAATATACGAATAACTATTTTTCAATACTATAGTAGTAAATTTTGAAATCTCTATTATAGTATATTGGAGTCCGATAGTACTTCTAATGTTTGTAATGTTTTCATCTGAACATGATGGAATAGTGTGCCGATCCATTCCTGGAAGTTCTTATGTCCCAATGTAAGGAGCTAGATTCATTAAAAAATTAATTTGTAAATAAGTTTATTACATGCTCAACAATTTTAACACTAGACTACACACTATACTAGAAAAATCAACCCGATAAAATTCTCATACAACCTGAATGATTCTGTGTTAGTGTACAAAAACTGTATTTGTGACTTAGGTGTTTGGTTCGATGATAAATTAAGCTTATCTAATCATGTGGTAAATACTGTTAAAAGTGCTAACAAAACTTTAGAGTTTATTATCAGATCCACAACACAATTTACATCGATTTCGGCAATTACGGCGTTATACAATAGCTAAATAAATATGCCATAATAGTTTGGTATGAATTTTACATCAAATTCAAGCGTATGGTGGAAAATATTCGATATAAATTTTTAAAAATAAAATATCGTGAAAATAATATGAACCTTCGACACTGTCATCAATATTTAAACCGAGATTTAAACCATCACCATAGTCAAAAAAAACTTTTGATGGGAAAATTCAGATTCTACTATAAAAATACGATTTAATATTAATTTTAATAATAACCAATAATATCTAGTAAATTTTTTTTTGTTTTATATTCACATACACATCTACATTGTTACTTTTATTATAGTATAAACTTTAAGTTAATATTACTCTGTAATTGGAATACTTGTTCCTATTGAGTAATAAACAAAAAAAATTATATTATTATTAACACGACACCTCTGAGGCAAACTGCGTCCAGTTGATTGTGATCGAAGAATGAATATGATCATCAGTTTTTCTCAACCTTGTTGAGCGTTCAATAAGAGTGTTTGTGAAGGAATTTCAGGCAAACAGTATAGATGTTGTTATTGGTGCGCAATTTGATGTAACAATTTTTACTTACTATAGATGAAAATGAAACTTTTACACTTACAATTACTGCCAAAAGTTTACTTTCATGTGTATAAATAAAAATACATTTATAACAAATATGAAATTTAAATTGAAAATAACACAACCAATTTTAAATGTCAATGGAAATCTGGTAAGTGACTGAGAAACGGTCTCGATGGTCGGCGTTGAAACGGTGGCGATGAAACGGCTTTGGTGAAGAACAGGGTGGCGATAAACTGCAGCACTGAAAGGTCGTAAAATCAACCAATCTACGCCATATTTTTGGTCTTTCGCATTTTTGCTGCATGGCGTATTACAGCTCTGCATATTTTTATCCCATATAAATTTCGAGATTTTCAGTAGTAAAAACCTCTAACCTTAACTGGTATTTTACAAACTATTTTTTAGAAGAATTCTAATTGCGTGATAATGAACGAGCTACAGTATTTAGTGCGATATTAACTGTACTTTCCGTCAAAACGATAACTTTCTTAATTACATTTGAAATCATCTAGTGTACTAAAATGACAGTGAAAAAATGTAATACTGATTGCGTGATATTGAAACCTAAAATGAAGAATGGCAGCAATTCAAATATGTTAGAACTCCAGTTTGCGACGCAAGAGAAACTTGTAGAAGAACGGTTAACTGGTTAACGTTGAAGAAACTCAAAGCAAGAAAATAATTAAATAGTACAAACTAAAGGTTCTTATATATATTATATAATGTATGCTTGAGAAACCCGACATTATATTTCTCTTCAACAACTCAATGGTCAGGCTAAATATGTCAATTTACCAACCATTAAAAATTGTGATGAGACGATTCTATTTTGCCTGCCCTATCTAGCATTGGCGGTTAACAAACTCAAAAAAGACTTTTTATCGCACCCTTTTATCCCTTCTTATGTCCCGATTAATGGAATTTTTTTCACAAATACATTATTTTCATGATATCCTTGAATTTGAAATGTCTTTGTGAAGTTAACAGCCACAAGATTCAATAGTAATTTTTTTTTGTTTGATTAGACACAATTCTTCGGGGTGCAATTCTCAAGAGTTGTGACAGTTACATAGAAATATTTTAGTGGTGCAAATTGCGGAAAACGAAAAGATACCTAACTTGTTTTACATGTGTTCTCAGAAATTGGATGTCAATGTTAAATGTATTAAAAGATAAATTTTGGAATTCACCTTTAACGTGCATTATCAGTACCATACATTGCGCTCTATAGAATAGTGTAATCTACTTTATGTACTCGTATGTGCAATTTATGATTGTTGTATATACCGAAATATACAACTTGATTGTTTCCTATGTTTTTACTTTCATTACTAATTACAAATACTAAATCACTGATGCTCTGTTGGATTTTCTAAGAACTCCCTAACATTGGACCAAATTGGAAGTATGCAATATAAATAACTATTTCGGAAAGTCCTTTGGAAACACAAACACATGTAGACCAGTATATACCCAAGTTTTAGCCTGATTAATCTGGCTTATATAGGTTCAACAAAGTATAAAGTAAAGTTTCCTG
Source organism: Abscondita cerata (assembly GCA_030710515.1). Taxonomy (NCBI): domain Eukaryota; kingdom Metazoa; phylum Arthropoda; class Insecta; order Coleoptera; family Lampyridae; genus Abscondita; species Abscondita cerata. Next base: position 251,032 of record JALBCR010002426.1, on the reverse strand, counting down.
TCATCAATAATAATCTGATACTACACCATACAGAAGGTATAGAAAATACCATCAAACCTCAGGTTGATTTTATAATAAGATTACTCAAGCAAATAGACTGATATGCATAGAAGGTGGGTTCTAATTAAGAACTTTCGTTCTTCAAGTATTCCTGGTTGTATCATGTTAGTTTATTTCCTCGAGCAAATTGAGAAAACTGAACTAAAGAAGAACTAGTAAAAATTGTATAATAATGATCACAGATGGGGTTAGTTCGTTATCAGCTCGTCCAAAGATTGAAAATAGACTAGACTCATGTTCACTCAATTTCAGTTGAGTTTTTGATATTTAACGTCTTGGTATCATTTCCAAGCACCAGAATCCATCTATCGTACGCACTTTTAAATGATCATCTTCAGGTTTCTTCTAATCTTTAATGCTCCCTTGTTTTCTTCTTCGTATCGATTTTACAAAATCATGATCTAAAATAATAAATCTAATTCTATGAACACCATTACCACTATTTGCTGACAACGATGTCGAAAAAATTCTGTAGCGAGAACATGAGATTTTATCTAACAGAGGACGTATCGAGATCGGCACTATAGTGTGGAGCAAACCATAATGCAGATAGCAGATGTCTTGTAGAATTAATTAATGGTAGTATTGGAAACGGTAGTCCGATATTTCCCGGGAAAAGGGCTATGAGTACAACCTTAATCTGCTCAGAATAATTACATTTTTCATGATTTGGCCCAAAACTGCTTACTAAGTAATATATCTTATAAATGTTTGCTTGAAAATTACATAATTACTACACATAAAATCGGTACTTTTAAAACAATGTAATAAAAAAACCAAAGTCTTTATAGCAAATAAATCCTCTTATCAAAATATGTCGGACTTCCGAATCTCCAATTCTTAAATTAACGAATTTGTATAAACATTCTTACTCTATAATACGATCAAACTATATAAATGGTCTATTTCAGTGAGGTATGTATGATAATCACACGTATCGGAATAATAAGATTATAGAGTAGTTAAAAAAAAGATTGATAAGAGTTGTGTCCAATTTAAATTTATTGTATATTTGACCGAGTTGTGTTATTAAAAAATACGATTATGTAAAGTATGTGGCAAGATAAAGAAAAAAACAATATCAAGAATTTAGACCGGTCAAATTATTTATATAAATTAGAATGTTGAAAGTTGCTGGCGAGCTTATATGAGGCGGCTTCTTCAGAAGAATGTAAGATAAAGCATCCAAGGTTATTTGAGATCATACATCCACGTGGTACTATTTTAAATATAACACATATTTGAAAATTCTCACCTGGAAAACAAATACGGCTCCAATGATAAGGGTTGCAACAAATATAAACGGGATCAGTGACTGAAGAACACGTGGGAAGGCGTTTAAGTTGTCCACTATCGTGCACTTCAGGCCAGCGCCAAATTTGGCAACATAGCACGTGCGGTTGATTTTCTGGAGGTAAAAGAACACAATTTGAAGCGTCTTTACCACGACTTTCAACAGCCGTACAGAGTATTTCTAACTGATCGTAATTTAACTGTTTGAGTAGGCCCCTGGCCTCAACCGTACGCCAGGTTTCATCACTCCTTCTCTTGCGTGACTTCTCCAGCCGACTAGTCAAAGAACTCCGTCTTTTCCTGAACATGAACATGTAAATACAGGATTTTTTTTCCGCGCCTGACCAGCATTTGGGTGCCACTACTGTTACTTTTTTCCTATTTAACACAGACCCACCTCACACTCAAAAATAACACACTTTTCTATTTTACGCGACACACGAATAAAGGAGCAATAATCACACATAAATAGCACTACATAATAACCAATTATTGCGATCAGTCGATAAAGTTAAATTTATTGCAATTTTCCTAAATGGCACTAAACTAAAAACTCAAAAAAACGACGACCGGTTTATACAAATAATATTTAACATACAACACACATCTACAACATGCAAGGTGCAACTGAATTCAGAATCGTATATTCAATTGAAGATGGTTCACGCGCCTGCCGCTAGAGTTAAATGTCGTGGGGGTAACCTCTGGCGCCGTCGGGACTTCAGGGCCGGACTTCGAACCGTTATCAACTATTATAAACTTAGCAATATCTCTCGTACTTACACAAAAAAAAAGTAAAAATACACAAACATAACGTGTTAGAAATGTAACTAAAAATAACTGAAGCTGAAAGTGTCTCAACTGTAATCAAGGTTTGCCCATATAAAATTAAATGTCATTTAATTAAATTCAAACTACATTAATTACATGGTTATTACTTTTCCATAACAAACATTTGAAGTAAAATTATTTTTATTACTAATCGTAAAATTATTTTAATTTGGAGCATCAAAGAAATGTATTTACACTTACACACAGGAAATTGTTCAATGCGACACGTCAAAACAAGAACGATATTTTATTTAGAAAAAAATTGTAGATACTTTTGAAGTTAAACATTAATAATCGTTCACACATTTTTCAAAACGATTTGCAAAATATATACGTTTAATTTATTGAAACTATTACAGAATAAAAAGTTTTTTTTAATTTCTTGTTGTTAGAATCATAAATGTTATTATGCTTTTGATCTAAAGTAATATGATTATAAAACATGTAATAGATTTATGCAACCTTAAAAAGCACATACAAAAATCCACCTGAACTTTACAATATGCCTCATACCAATTACATTTTACGAACCAAGTTCGGAAAGCACGAGCGAACGAAATGAAAGAGTACAATATTTTTTATATCGAGCAAATATTCCTTTAATAAATATTAGCAACCATTTTACATCAATGTCAAATTTTGAAATAGTTACCATACTTACCATGATAAAAAGTCTTCATAGCACGAATTGACTATTTCAGTTGTAGTCATTAACATAATGGATAGATGGCATTATAGATTTTTAATAACTTTTTGTACTCGCCGCTTGGGAAATGACGTTTGATATAAGTGTGTAGCCAGTAAGGAAGCTACTCTTCCCGCATTGACATTGAAATAATAATTCAAATATAATTTTTATTTGTTAAAAATCATTTTCCCAATGGTTTTTTGTTAATGAAAACAAGAAGTAAACTTGAAAAACCTATACAAAGTATCTTATCCTGCAATTTACAAAAAAATGTTTTAATTGTTTTTCAATTGTGATGATGTCTACTGTTGGATGACCTTTTCAAATATTTTTTCTTTCCGGTTAAACCGGAAACAGCCACAAATATCCTCGTTTTTTCTCTTTCAGCACATATAAAATTTTATAGGTTTTACCAACGACCATATAATGGGAAAGAGAATTAACCTTATAAGAAAGTTTTGAAGTTGAAGGATCTGAAATCAGGAAATAAATTTAAAAAAAAATAACTATGGCAAAAGAAAACCAAAACAATTGCAAAAATCATTTCCTAGAATTAAAATTCAACAGAGAGTCTCGAACAAATCTTGAGGTAAATGAAGAACGACAACAATAGAAATAAAAATTTTGACCATCGTTTGACAAATTTAAATGAACATCTTCAGGTTTTCAGTTTTGGTTTTAGTACTTTTAAACAGTGGCGGTTCTAAAGCTTTTCGGGCCTCGGACGCACATAAAATTTGGAGCACCTTCTTTCAGTTTAGTTTTCGTATTCTTGTTTGGATTCCATTATATTAACCTGACATGTTCGTAGCATTATCGTTTGCCTGACCTTGACAGTTCTCTATATTTAGCCCTAGTTCTTTCATCTTCTCGACTACTATTTCACATAAATGTTCCGAAGTGTGTTATTTAATTATTATGAAGCCAAAAAATTTTCCTTTGTGTACACGTCTAAGAATAAATGTAAGTTGGTCTTGGTGACTTATGTCATGGGTTGAGCCTACAATGATGGAATAATATTTTGCTGTTTTCACTTCTTCTATAAAAGTTTTCATTAATTGGTTTTTCATAATTTGAATAAATTCGTCACATATTTGATGCGACAAATAACTCACAGAACCTTGGCAAAGCGTTTTAAATGTTCAGGCAAAAATTGATCAAAGTTTGCAAGATATGGCTAAACAGCTTAAATAGTTTCCTTTGTTTTGACTATCCATATTTTCATTTGAACCTCTAAATGCTAAATCTTGTGTGGCATGAAATTTTGTAGTGGATACTATTCTCTTAAGTATTTTTTTCCAGTACTACCAAGTCTCGTTAACACATTATTTTTATATTTTCGTATTTGATGTTTAGTAAAGACATCTTATCAATGATAATTTGAAGTTTTGAATAATAATTTTTAGTTAAACACGCTGGGGTCCCATAGGCTTGGGAGCCTAGTACAATAATTGATAAATCAGTAAATACAATGCGGTTATTCTCAGCGTTTCCATACAAAGTACTTCGAATGCTTATTTTATTGTTTTAGAATTGTTACAGAATAATTTTTTTGTTCTATTTTTTATGTTACACAGTAGAATTTTCTCAAAGTTTTTAAGAAACTGCAAGCAAGACCGGGCCCCACAGAAGACACCGGGCCCCGGGCGCGCGCCCTTTGCGTCCTTTCTATAAAACGGCACTACTTTTAAACTTAAATGCTCCCAGATGTGTCTTCTGCTTCGTGTTTCAATTTTACAAAATCATGATCTAAAACAATAGATCTAATTCTATAAAAACCATTTCCGCTATTTGCTGATAACGATGTGAAAAATTCTGTAGCGAGAACATGAGATTTTACCCAATAGAAAACGCATTGAGATCGGCACTATAGTGTAGAGCAAACCATAATGCCAATGCTCATAGCAAATGCGTTGTCGAATTAATTTTTATTTATTATTGTAATTGTAATTTACATTTATATTAATTTTAATTAATTAAATTTAAATTTTATTTTTATTTTTTTTTTTTTTTTTTTATTTTTTTTTTTATTTATTTAATGAATAAAATAATATAAAAAACTTTATATAAAGTATCTTATCTTCAATTTACAAATAATGTTTTAATTGTTTTTCAATTGTGATGATGTCTACTGTTGAATAACCTTTTCAAATATCTTTTTTTCCGGTTAAACCGGAAACAGCCACAAATATAAAATCTTTGACATTTTTTAGAGTCCTCGTTTTTTTCTCTTTCAGCACATATAAAATTCTATAGGTTTTACCAAAGAGCATAAAATGGGATAGAGAATTAACCTTATAAGAAAGTTTTCCTGTTAACCTCACAAAAGGATCTGAAAGTGTTCAAGAAATCAATTTAAAGAACAAAATAACTATGGCAAAGGAAATCCAAAACAACTGCAAAAATTTATATTTCCATTTCAAGCCATTCAAAATGCAACTCTATGTTGTTTAAATGAAGTGCGATTTCTAATCCAAATTGTGACTGTGGAAACGAATCAGAGACTGTTACACATACTGTAGAGGATTGTCAATTAACAAACTTTAAAGGAGGATTTCCAAATATTCATAATTTAACGGATGAAGCTTATGGCATACGAATCTGAAGGACATCTGAAGTTCAGCAATATTTTGTATTCTCTGTCCTGATTATCTGTTTTTCCATTATTTTGTTTTGCTATTTCTTTAACCTACTATTTTTTTTGTCATTGTCGTGACTGGCGCTTGGACCGGTCCATTATAGTATGTCGTCATGCAATGGCTGTGCTGTTATATTTCTTATTTACCTTCTATAATGTTTACACACTTAATTAATATTATTACATATGAATACTAGGGTGGGTAAGGGTTGGCATGTTTAGGTTTTAGTGGTTTTCCTAAACCTTGAAGCAAATGCTTTGTCAAGACGAACCAATCCACTATTGCACACGGTTTCGTCATCACACTATACAGGTTTATACTGATCTTCTGGGACACCATACATAACACTTAGGTACATCACAATACAATATTTAAAATGTACCATACAAATAAATAAATAATTTCGTAGAATTAAAATTCAACAGAGAGTCTCGAACAAACCTAGAGGTAAATGAAGAACGACAACAACAGAAGTTGAAAATCGGACCATCGTCCGACAAATTTCACTTTTGTCTATTTTCCAGATAGCTCAACAAGTATGGACATCAGATTCATCAGTACTAGCGCAATACACCGGAAACTTACGCCATAGATTACGTGTGTTCACTGTGTGTTGTACAAAATGGTTCAAACTTTCTTTTTCAAATGTTTGTATTATTATTTAGCAGTGAACTTTCTTTATATTAATTAAACATAACAATTCCTTAAAGCTGTGTACCTTGTCGGTATTTTGTCATTTGCAAACATAGTCAACCAGAATACTTACAGATTGTTTTGTGGGTTTACAGTAAAAGCATTGATCGTAAATGTTTCTTGTGCAAGACCTAAAATCAGAAAATTATAGTGTCATTTGAAAATTGTGTCCGTTTCTAGTTTATCCGGAAATGAAAAAAAATATTTTAAAGTACCATTTCTGAATGACACTATAGGTACCTATACATTGTGGCCAGTAAGGCCGTATCATATGGGATTTTCTTTTTATTAAAAACATTATTGGAAATTTATTATATTATATTATAAGATAATTTAGAATATTTACTAATTGCAAAGTAGATTTAATTCAACCTTAGATAATACTTCTTAGGTTTCATAGTTTCATGACAATACAGTCACTGTAAAAAACTTAATAATGTTCAGTAAATAAATATGGTAATATTGTGATGAAAGTGTAGTATAGCATAAGATTTATACTAAACCACAGTGTTTGTCATTATATACAGTGTGATGATGAAAGTTTATGCAATTACCGATTAGTTCATCTTGGAAAAGCATTTGTTTTGAGGTTTTATAAAAATCACAAAAACCTAAACATGCTAACTCTAATAAGACAGTTAATACTCGTATAACAAAATTACACCATTACAAGAGTTCGTTCTTGTACGAGTCATGATCAATCTTCCATTTCTAAAACATACAGTTAACAGTTTCCATGACTTGTTTTCTGCAATTTACTTTGATCAATTTTTTCCCTTAATATGAAAATGTAAATTGAAAACATCAAGTCCAGATCGTAATTTTTTCCATTCTAAGTAACTCAATAAGGCTGTTAATGGCCAACTTCTCAAATTTCAGGTTTGATTTTTTATTGTTTGCTCCTTTTTGTGGTTCGGTTGTCAAGCGAAAAATTGTACATAAGTACAAGACAATTCTATTTACGTGTAGAATGCTGCGATATGTTGGAAGCGTGCATTTTGAACATCTGTTGTGCTGATAATGACTTGTTTTTTATTTTTACATTTTCATTACCAAATGACCTTATTTATTAATTTTTTATTGTAATGTAACAAATTTTCTAGCTGGAGAAACTTATCTTTTTGTTTGTTCATTTTTGATTTAAAATCATAGCAGTTTTGAAGACAGAATGAAAAGACCTTTCAAATGAAGTATCACATGCACCTACTTCCGATTTAAAGATTTAAGAATTGCAGCTCTCACCTGAATGGGTTTAAATTTAGGGATGTCATTTATATGTCGCAAGATGTTATTTTAGGATTAAAAATTGACGTGTCTCAGAATTTTCTTAAAAATGCATAACAATGGAGCTACTGAATTTATCCATTTGGCTGTTCCAACTGTATGTTGAGCAAATTGGGCATAACAAATTATGCCACCCCATAAATATCTAAATATTCAATCACAGTTAGATAGAGGGTTGATCAAACTAAACTAAATGCTGGCCAAAACGGCATAAATTATGTAAAATTGTTATCACAAATCTTTCATGCGGTTACCGGTAACAAATCCTCATATCATTTATTACTTTGATTTATGGATTTACCTTTGGATAAAATGCAAAACTTTATGTTGAACAAAAATGGTAAATACTAGTAGAGTTTGGAGAAAATTAAGGGTCAATTGAGCTTGGAGTATACTGCCATGCTAAGCAAAAACAGTCGTAACTACATTTTTTTTTGTTGAACGAATTTAAACTGTCTATTGATTCCTAGTTCTTTTTGATGTCATAAAAGCTTATCATTAGAAAGAACATGAGTTAATCAAGATTTATATTGATGTTTTTCAATTGCCTAAAATATTTGCCTTTTGAGTGCTTCCACCTGAAAATGGAGATACTTCTTTTTGCTTAGCACGGCAGTATAGATTTATCAGGATTCTACAATTGAAATTTTGAGATTTACTCATAAGTTAGGAAGGGTGGGCAAAAAAGTTAATTATTTGGCAATAGTGAACATACCTTAGGCAAAATTGTGTAATAGTTTTTTTTCCCAAATAGTGTTATTTGCCCACGGGTAGGTAACTTCTATGTTTAAGTTTTTTAGATAGATGGTTCTTGAGGTTGATCCAAATTGATAGATATTACTCAAGCTTCTATTTCATTCCTTTTCCAATGTAGTTTTTTTTTCTAAAGTTGTCTAGGCATTACTTAATGGTCTTAAAGATATGACACAGACCAGAAATTAAACCGAGAAGAGGACACATTGTTACATTAATTATCGCTATAATGCAATTCAACTGTAAATCTATCTTTATAATATCTATTATTCACTCAAACAGAAGTACAGTATACAGCGCAGTTTCGTATTTAATTGACAGAATTGTGCTTAATTTTTGCAAAAGTTTATTTACATACATGAACAACATTAAGTACAACCCATTGTAATGTAAGGTAATGTAATAAAATAGAAAAAAGAACAAATTATTAAACAAAACTGAAAAGGTATTAATATTTATCTTGAGAATAATTCTCTTTCATATAATTATACTTTGTTTGCATTAAAACAACTTTGTCGATATGTATACATTACACATCTGTCGACAAAGTTGCTTTAATGCAAATGCATTTCCAGACGTGTAACGATAGCACGATACGGCACTAGATGTTGCAACACTTATTAGTTGCATATGAATGATATACAACCAGTTTGAATAAACCAGTGTCAAAGTGTCTGTTTTGTTTGAGTATCTGTTCAAGAATAAGTGAGTCTATCAGCACTTGTTGGACTATAAAAAAGCATTTGACAGCACACCATACTCATGGTTATATAGTAGCAGCGCATGGTGTGAATGTTCAGTCCCTGGCCCATCTCATGCGCTGCCGTGGTTTGTCTGCTTTAGTGGTCGGTGGTTGAACATTTACCAAAACATTTAAGGCAGGTGGGGATTGATGTTCTGCCCCTGGCCTTTCCGATCGTAATGGAAAAACTATGGCAGTAGGCATAGTACATTTTTCGAACGTGATACAATTGTTGAAACCATAACCACGATTGTTTTTAAGCATAGCTTAAGTTTATTTAAGTCGTGTTGGTAGAATCGGTCATTAGACCCGTTCGCTCATCTAGGAGCTATTTGGCTCAAGAGATCATTTGGATACCCATGATCACAGGGCCACCGTAGCATCTTACAGCACCTCGGGGTCTAACTCTGAGTAAGAAAAGCTGGATTCAGTTGCCAGATCGGGCATTTCTTGCACTTTGACACATCCACCACTGGCCGAAACTGATTTGATATAAGCGTCATACTTTTCAATAATCGCTTGTGAAACAAACGCCTCGTAATAAAGCTTGTTATAATTGTGGTTATAATTCGCATTAAAAATCGTCGAAAAAATAAATATTTTATTTTCGCTAATGAAAACTTTGAAAAAAGTAGTAATAACAGTACTAAACATATTTTTGTGTTTCCTGTATATTCCACCACATGGCGTTCTGCTGTTCTGGCTTGTACACATTGATATGCTTTGTACAATAGTTATTTTCCTAACAAGTGTCAAAAGTAGCAAATATCGTGCGAGTGTAGCCAGCTCCTAGATTCCCAAAGTGGTCCAGGTGGACCCCCAGGGTCCACGGGAGCCCGATAGGGTCTACGCTTGCGTGGAAAAAAATGGGGTCCACAACTCGTTAACGGGGGTCTATAAAATGTATTAGGTGACCCGACTTGACTTCTCCTATGAATAAGGGAGACAATAATATATATAGGCAGACAATATTATAAGAAGCTTGACTTCTCCTATGAATATAGGAAGACAATATTATAAGAAGCTCAGCAATTGTTTTTGTAAGAACTTGCATATTCCATATTCAGAAAGAGCGTGTCAAGACTCGCCGATGCCGCGCCGCCCGCCCGCCTAGTTAAAGTCGTGTCTGAACTTGCATGAACTTGTTGGATTTTTCTTTAATATAAATACGAATGCGAATGATAAACATTACTCAGTTGTTTCCGGAATTTCAAAAAGAAAGTGTACCTATATAAGTGTTCACCAGTGACGGAAGTAGTTTTCAGACTTTTGAAAATTAAAGTGAATTGATATTATTGTTTGCCAGTGTTGGAAAAGTAAGTACCTACCTATCTATTTGTTAGCAACTTGTATCTTAAAAACCACTTCTATTATGTTTGTTAAATCATTTTAAGATTACTTAACAAACATTTTTTCATATTTACAGGTAAGTAATTGATACGAAACATGGCTGAATCTAAGAAGAAGTGTCGACAGTACAGTGTTGAATATTTGAAATTTGGTTTTCTTCCATCAAATACAGACAAGCGATTGCCCATGTGTCTTTTATGCAACAAAGTCTTGAGCAATGACTCTATGAAACCATCGAAGCTGGAAGATCATCTAAGAAGGTGTCATCCTGACAAAATAGGTAAGGATTTGAAATATTTCCAAACATTGAAGGAAAAGTATGAAAAGAGACCCACCGTGCATAGTATGTTCGCTTCAACGTCTGAAAGCAACGACGATGGCTTGCGGGCATCTTACAATATCTCATTACTTATAGCAAAATCTGGGAAACCGCATACCATTGGAGAGGAGTTAATTTTGCCTGCTGTTGAAGAGGTCTTAAAAACTGTCCTGCACAAATCTTCATTTGACATACTTAAAAGAATTCCTTTGAGTAACAACACTGTACAAAGACGTATTGATGAAATGAGCTCTGATGTTGAAAGTTTCTTGTGTAATTATCTGCAAACAACTCATTTTTCTATTCAACTGGACGAGTCAACTTTACCTGGCAATGAAGCATTATTATTGGCATATGTTCGATTTATCAAAGGCGAACAAATGTTTGAAGAGTTACTATTCGCGAAAACTTTGAAGACTGACACTAAAGGTGAATCAATTTTTAATGTTCTGAATGATTTTTACGGAAAAATCAATTGCATTCACAAACATTATTTCGGTGGCAACAGATGGAGCTCCTGCCATGGTCGGGCGATATCGTGGGTTTATAAGTCATCTTAAAAGGATTATACCAGAGGTAATTGCAATTCACTGTGTCATCCACCGACAACATCTAGTAGCAAAAAAATTGAGTGATAGATTGCACCAAGCGCTTCAATTTGTGATTAATGCAGTTAACAAAATAAGAAGCAATGCATTAAATACGCGCTTATTTGCACAGTTGTGCGAAGAAAATGATGAGGACTTCCAACGATTGCTGCTACATACCGAAGTACGCTGGTTGTCGAAAGGTGCATGTCTATCAAGATTCTATTTGCTTTTCGACTCTGTTTTAGAGTTTCTGAACACTAAAGATCCTGTTTTAAAAGAAAACCTCATGAATTTCAAAGCAGACATTGCGTATTTGACAGATTTGTTCAAAAATTCAATGACCTCAACCTACAGTTACAAGGGGACAGCCTCAATTTGATAAAAACAAAGAGTGAAATTTCAGCTTTTCTTGGTAAACTGAAACTTATGAAGCAAAATATTGGTCGACGTGAATTTTCCCAGTTTCCAAATTTATCGCAGGTAGAATGCCTCGACGAAGATATTCAGACGTATGTTCAACATTTGATTGCCCTGTATGATGATTTTAAAATCAGATTTGAAGACATTCTGTCGATGGATATACCACCATGGATAATAAATCCATATGATGAAACTGAAGTGGAAAATGTGGTACTGCAAGAAGAGCTACTCGAGCTTAGCACTAATGAGGAGCTCAAAGTAGCATTCAAAAGAGGGTATCAATCATTTTGGCTGCAGGCACAAATACCTGAAAAATATCCAGGACTGTGGGGAATTGTGCAAAATTTCTCATAGCGTTTCCTTCGTCATATCTTGTCGAACGCAGTTTTAGTGCCGTAACAAACTTGTTGACAAAAACGGAGCAGATTAAATATTACAGAGCGAGGAGATTTACGGTTATACTTAACTAAACTCAAGCCAAATATTGATAATTTGCTGTCAATTCACCAAGTACATCCCTCCCATTAAAATTATAACTTTTATCTCAGATTACAATGGTAATCTGGGATAACAGTTAACATCAAAACTAATAATGATTATTATTTTAAAACAGTCGCAATATAATCAAAGTTTTGATGTTAAATTTTGATTCTACTAAGAGTGTTATAACAACATAATTAAAAGTGTAGTAATTTTTGTGTTTGAATAAATAGCTACAAAACAAGAAAATATTTATTTTTACTTTTTACCACTCCGAAGTGGGAGATTATTGGTTTCTTGTACTGTGAGTCAATCTTAGAATACAAAAAGTAAAGTAGGAATCCAACTGTTGGATGAAGACGCTTTTAGACTGGCTTTGAAACTTAGCTTGAATGACAATACTCACAGCATAATCAAAGCAATATAAATTCTCACCTTTTTTCGAAAACTTTCAACTCATAGTTGATTGAAAAATAGCCACAACACAGATTTACATAGACATATACTTTTTCGGGTTTTGGAAGTAAGTTAGTAAATGTAATAGCTGCAGGGGGTCCACCAGATCCAGCAAAATGTTTAAAGTGGTCTATGAGAAAAAAGTATGGGAACCTTTAAGCTAGCTAAACTAGTGCGAAGCGTAGCGTAGCACGAGTGGTGCTAAACACGAGCATAGATATTTGCACTTTCGTACGAGTCAGTAACACTATTTTTTAGACGACTACAATACAAAATTACGTTCTTACTTGTTAAGGGTTGAGAAAAACAACTTCGTACGTTTAGCTATCAACACTCGCACGATATTTGCTACTTTCGACACTTGTTAGGAAACTAACCATGTGTAGGTAACTGGGAATGATGAATATAGTCCGTAGAATATATAGCTTTATTTACAGTATGTACACTTTAATAATTTTGCATTAAGTATGCGCAAACTAACGAGCAAGCGTTGCATAAGCGTGTAGTACATAAGCAAGATCGTAAGTAAGTTCAGTCGTTGGCGGGTTTTTCCCCCGATCCGATGTCACCCCCAACTTTACGATACTGGAAGGGATGTCTATATCGACATCTCACAATTATACAGGGTTGGACACCATGTATTAGTTTTTATTTTACTGTGCTTCAAATAAATAACGTCTCAAATTCGGTAGACGTTCACGTACTTGATTTTTTAAATGAAGTTGTAAAAAATGAATGCGAAGGTAGTTGCTAAGCGTTTTATCACAACAGTTTTGAAAGAGTTATGATATTTTGCATTTTCGGACACAACTTTGTGTTTTGATATGGTAACTTTCGAGAGTAGTCGCCTAAAATAGTATATTAAAGTATAAGTTGCAGAAGGCAGCTATTCAAGCACGAATTTGAAATACGTGGTTGAAGAGCTTTCTGCAACGAATACTTTATACAATTTTTTCTATTTTGCCAATTTATACCGTGTTATCAATAAAAAAAATAAAATTTTCACATCTAGGGGAATTTTGGTTGGTGCAATTTTTCTGTCGTCACTTTAGGCGGCTATGAAACAAATTTAGTTTAAAAGCGTCACTTTTCTTTTTATATTTACGTCTATACGTGCTGATGCAATTTAATAAATGAATTTTGAAGAAAATTTATCACAAACACCTCCTCAAATAAGAAAAATTGCCGAAAATGCTTTAGAAAATTTGCTACCTGACAAGTCCAAATCCCAGTATGAAATATAATCTTATTAGAATATAACCAATTGTCACTTCACGTTTTAATGTTACCAACTCGAGTACATTATATTTTACTATTTTATTCACGCACGCTTATTGCTATTCTAACACTTATTTGACGTCACTACGGTGACTTATTATGAAGGCAAAATAGAAAATAGTATATTAAAGAACTAGTTTCAAAAGACGCATTTCATAAGATGAGTACAGTTTCGCAAACGAGCCGCGAAAATGCCTTCTGAAACGAATTCTTTATAGTATTTTTTCTATTTTGGGCTTTTCATCTTGATTTTAAAATAAAATTTTGCGAGTTTTTAAATTTAGGGAATTTTGAAGTATAATTGCTAGGCTGGCAATATTTTCATTAAACTTTGGTATAATGCTAGTATAAGTTTAATTAGAACATTTATCATACGTTTAATTAAAAAAAATTTGGTGAAAATAAAATAAGTAGATAAATAAATCTACTGAACAATAATTACAATTTAAATTAATGCACGCCGAACGTAACGAGAGCTTTGACGTATAATATCAAATCAGTGTTACCACCTTTGGAATAAAAATTATTCCATTTCTATAAAAGAACTCAATTTTCTATAAAACAACTAATTTGGGTGCTTTATAGCTCTGTAAGCGACCCAAACTAGAAAGATACATTATAGCAATTAAAAAAGTGTTTCCGCCCGGGATCGAACCGGGGACCTTCCGCGTGTTAGGCGGATGTGATAACCACTACACCACGGAAACAACTTCCTCTTTATGTATGAACCTTTCTATAAATTCTTTCATTCAAATTAAAATGCTGACAGTAACTTGTATGAAAAGTAAACTTTTGCTTAATAAATAAAAAATATCAAATTATATCTTGGTAGCTTACAGTTTATTTGAGTTTTGACTTTTTATGCGAATATTTATTTTAATAGTGATTTATGTATCAAGGGAATTATAAGGGCCTTAATTAACGATGGCAAAGTTTGCGTCCCGAGGGCCTCCGGCCCGAAGGACAGCAATTGCCTGAGGTTATTAAGGTTCATTAATTACCGTGGTACATAGATAATTGTATTTCTGACCGATTTCAATAAAATATTGATCAATTTTAAACTGGAAAAAATGTACCAATTTATTACCTTCCCAGTATATTTGAATCAGGTACCATTGATTATAAGAGTTTTGTTGTTGCTAGGTTGTTGCTATGTTACTTGTTTATAAACAGAACTTTTTATCAAGCTGTGTTTGCCTTAAAAACGTGTTTTCTACCCCAAATATAATGGAGCAGATTTTGAAAAAAGCTGAAAAAGTAAGAGAATCATTAATTCCATCGACAAGTGAAGCCGTATACCAAAAAGAATACAAGATATATCTGGAGTGGCTGACACGGAGGAAATAAAAGAATCTATAATGTCCCAAGGGAGTTATGACCCTCTTTATTGATAGCGTAACTATGACGATATAAACATAATGCCCCGGTCAGAAATAAAATTTAATAATACTTTCGATTTGAAAAAACTGTAGCATCAAGTTAATGACCAGTGATATGACAATCATAGAATATACTAGGTTAGTTTTTTATTTAAATATTTTGGCTGTATTCATTAACGTCCGTCTATACCGTGTGTCCTACGAAAAAGTTGACCTATGCATTTAAATTAAATTAAAAATTAACGTATATCTTTTTCTGGCACAATTAGATAAAATAGAACAAGTTGATGTGATATAATGAATATTCAAAGCGTATTTTACTGAAAAATCAGTAAAAGTAATCAGTAATATAGTAATTTTCTAACTAGGTTTCGATTCCGATTGCAGTATTTTTTTTATTACTTTATTATAAGGGATACCGTTATTTATATTTGGTGAGAGAATGTAATTAAGACTTATAGAGAAGACATCTTAGTAAAGTCAAAATTTTAGCGATGCGTCAATTTAACAAGGTATTAAATAATTTACACTTATTTGTTTCATTTATTAAAAACAGGTCACAGCCAAACATGCGGTGATAAAATTATCATCGATTTGATAGCCTCTTATTCGTCTTTGTTTGTGTATTTCAAGAAATGCCATTAATCAAAAATTGACCATGTGAATTATATTCACATTATACTAATACTATATTGTAAAGTGAATGTAACATTTTGAAAAAAGATTAAACTCATTTTATAAAAATAAATTTGTTAATAAAAAAAATTACGGCTATTGAAACGAACCCGGATTTTGTGTGTGTAGGTTGTTCCACCTCTAACTATGTTTTTTCATTTATTTTTTACTAATAAATACAAATGTATATATATATATATATATAGGATTTCTCTTAAACCTTGCTTATTTTATCACCCCTCACCTCTAAACAAAATTTCAGATGGACTTTATTTGTCCGCGTTGTAAAACATTTGGGTACTTCAGTTCGACCATTTGCCGCATTTTGTAATAGCGCTGCTGTAAATTGTATATTGAAAGTACCCATCTGGGTTTACTCAGCGGTGGATGTAAGTTCCGTTCATTTGACAACAACGCATTCGAAAAATAAATGTTATTCTGCAAACGCATTTTAAAAAGAAACATATTATCTCAATCAAGAAAAAAAGCCTTGTGTCATCTAACAAGTGCGTATGATTCTCATGAAACACGCGCGCTTCGTTGTGATTGGTCAAATGTTTATATGCAACTAATAAGTCTACGGACCTCTGTTTTGGATAGTGTATTTGCAGTTATGTGTTAATGTTAACTACGGTAAGTGCAAGTTTTATTGAATTTGAATTTTATTTTATAACAAAACTTTTTTGTTCATTTTGAGATCGTAATTTTAATAATGTGAGTTGTAGAAAGAAGTATGGTTTAATTAGCTACTACACTTTTTTTTTATATTAGTAAACTTCTTAATTTTTCCCGTGTTCTGAGAGATTTGCATTTTTTTTTAGTGAACTTCGACGGATTTGAACAATTTATCATGTGTAAATATCACATTATATATCACAGTCATATAAGCTCAGTTTGTAATGGTGTTTAAGACCAATCAATCAAGGTATTCTTTTAAATAAAATAATGTCTATTCATAACACAATGGTTTTGAAACAAATACGATAAAAATTACTTATTTATCAAAGTAATGCTTAATATTTTTTTAGGAATTAACATGTCGGATCGATTATTTCCTCCAGAATATGTAAGAAAAAATAAGTGGTTTTTATGCAGTATTTTTCCTTTTTGTTTTTAGTATGCATGCACTGTTTTTCCTATATTAACACCAACGGAAAAAAGAAATGGTTGGCTTTGCAATAGACCTTTTCATACCCCAGAATCAGCACGTTCGATATCAGAAGAAAATAGTGGTATATCCCAGCTTACACCCGATCTAAAATCAAGCAGTAATTTAACTGAAATAGTCGATAGGACAATCCAGGATAACACCATCACCACTTCTGATAATTCCTTAGAAGATCACCAGGAACCTGATCATTTCCCAGAAGATCAACACGAACAAAAAATTAATAAGGTACTGCACATTATATTAAATGTATCTTATTAAAGAACATGAAATTCTGCTGTACCACTAAAGCTAAAAACTTAAAGGGTAAAAATCATTTTTAATTCCCAAAACATTTATCAAATATTAAGCACAATTGAAAGTACCTCATAAGCATAATTTAAATTCCAATGTTGGTCAATGGCGCCAAACATGTGGTCGAATAGATGATAACGATATATGATACTACAAAATAAAAAATGCAACTTGGATTTTCATATCTCATCAGCATAAGGAACCAAACTGAACTTCTCAAAACAAGAAAACAACAAAATCGTCAAATTAAAGGGCAACATTTAAAATCAATGAACGAAATAATAATAACTTACTACGAATTTTTGGTAAATATGGTAATGATTAATGACTAAAAACAAAAGAAATTTCCTCAAACTTACCTAATCAAACGAACGTGTATTAGGAAATCTGTGCTTGTTTACTCAAATTTAAAACAAACAGTTACAATTAAATTCAATCCGGAATTGAAAGCATTAGTTAATAATAATAAGCGTAACAAAGAGATTTTGACGTACAACTCAAAAATATGGTTAACTAATATGATCTCAATTGAAACAAATCTTTATTCGTAACAAGACCTGGTGAAGTTTATTGTAGATAAAGAAAAAAATTTTCGAAGCCCAACACTTTTGAATTTTAAATTTTGTGTGTGACTGTTTTCTAATATCTCCCACTACTTTTTTCAAATTTTAATGTTTTTGTTTGGTAATTGTCATATTATTTACTTTAACACTAGGGAAAAATCACATGTTTCTATCGTTACAAATCCTGCAAAATATTGTCAACTAAAAATTAAAAAATTCTTGTGTACATTTTTTTTGATATTATATTGCCTGCATATTTTAAGGAATGCACTTCTGACGAAGAATCAACAGTTGATGATGAATTCGCCGATCCAGATTTTCATCCATTAAGTTCTTCTTCCGATTCAGATTCTAATGTAAGTTTTCTTAAACTATTAAAACTCACAAAAGACGTAGTTTACTCATGTTAAGCAGATTTTTTCTGCCCTAAAAATCTATTAGAAACAAAATTTTATTTTTCACATTTTATACACATATATTAGATAGTTTTTTCTCAAAGAACTATTTCTTATAGGAGTCTCTTTTGGATTTGGAAAATGATAATTCTGAAAACAACTTAGTAAATAATGATAACGGAGTTGAAACTCAAACAAGTTTAAGAAGAAACAGTGCTTTAGACAATTTAAACGAAGGCGAAATTGTTGACTGCCAAATAAAAATAAAAATATTAAGCGCGATTTTTGCTATTTTTGCGAAAATTTTGTCACTAATTTCGGAAGACACATTAGTAGAAATCATACCCAAGAAATGGAAGTTCAAAAATCTTGTCATATCCAACAAGTAGTAAAAACGAAAAGAAGCAATAACATTGATTCGAAAAAAAGGAAACTATTTAAATAGTAATCATGATAAACCTATGAGAAAACATGAAGGAACTAAATATCTTCCTTGCTCTTATTGCTTTGGTTTGTATTCATCAAAAACCTTTGGAAACACCGTAAGCATTGTACTCAAAATCCAGACAAAGGAGGATCTTGCGCAGGTTCGCAGATTTCTGGCCAAAATTTACTAATAAGAAATATTAACATTGATCTTCAATTAAGAGAAAAGGTATTCCCTCACATGAGGGCTGATAAAATTTCCCTTGTTGCCAAAAAAGACAGTTTAATATGCTCTTTCGGTGCCCGATATATTAAAATACACCGGGAAAAGCATTTTGTAAATGTTGCTTCTAGAAAAATGCGCGAAATTGCTAGACTTCTAATTGAAGTTCAAAAAATTGAACCATCAATTCAAAGTTTATTTTGTGCCCTAAAACCTAAATACTTTGACATCTTAATTGAAGCAACAAAAATCATTGCTAAATTTGACAATGAAAAAGAATATTATAAATCTCCAACACTTGCCCTAAACATGGGAACAACACTAAAGCAGTGTTGTGAAATTGCTCTTTTACTTATCGTCAAACAAAATGAACCATCAGTGTTCGTAGCGAGTGGAGAAGCGGACGTCAAGACGTTAATACAATTAATAGAAGCTCACTGGAGGTTTGATGTTTCAAATCAAGCCTCTAACGACCTTAATATGAAAAAATGGAACAAAGTTACTATGATTCCGTTAGCAAGCGACATAAACATATTTAGGAATTACCTTGTTACAATAGGTAATAGCGCTGTTAAAGATTTAAAGTCAAATAAAGAGAACCTTGAAGCTTATACAACTCTTTTAGAGTCTATTTACTGTCGCCTTATTTTGTTAAACCGAAAAAGACCTGGAGAACTTCAAAGATTTTTTCTACATACTTACGAATCTTCTTTAGGCAGCGACAGTACACAACATTACGAAGAATTTCAGGAAGTAGTTTCAGAACCGGAAAAATTTTAATGAGTTTCTTTAAGAGAATAGTGATAAGAGGAAAAAGAGGCCGAGGAGTTCCTGTATTACTTAGTAAGGACATACAAGATCATATAACTATCATGTTATCGCATAGACAGTACTCCCAGAAAAAAACAAACTTATATTTATTTGGAAATCCAAAAGTACCGAACCTATAGTCGGGTATAAAATCTTACAAAAACATGCAAAAACAGTAGAGCTAAAACCCTTCTGCTATGACATGCACTAAATTGAGAAAACACTTAGGAACGTTAACTCAGTTAATTAATATGTCCGACAACGACATGGAGCAGTTGGCTAATTTTATGGGCCATACGCTTGGCATACATAGATCAAAATACAGACTTCCGGACGATTTATACCAAAAAGCCAAAATTACTAAGTTGTTAGTTATGATGGAAAGAGGTCAAGCTGCACAATATAAAGGACAAAGCCTAGACGATATAAATTTGAATTTAGAGGAAGATTTATTAAATGAAGAAGAAGATCAACATAAAGAAGAACTCGAAGAACTTAGTGTAAGAAAATCTATTGCAGATGATATTGAAAAAGAAGCGGAAATAACTAAGGTCCACACCGACAACGTAACGGAGCATCACCAAATAGATGCTAAAAAAGAAAAAAGAGTTTTAGTTTCTTGGACAGACGAACAAAAAATATAGTTAGTTCTTATTTTAAGAATCATATAGTTAATAAAAAACCTCCAAAACAAGGTGAAATTAATATTATGAAAGAAAAATATCCAAACATTTTCGATAATAAAGATTGGATGAAAATAAAGGTATTTGTTCAAAATAAATACAGAACAAAGTAAATTAGGACTTTAAGTTTATACTTACTTTACTATACTACACTTTAATCTCATAGTTTATTTTTATATATTTAGCTACCGTCAAAATATAATTTTACGTTAGAATTTTCTATTATTGCTTTTTATATTATATTTATATTTTTTTGTATTAGTTATGTTATACATGCATTGGCATTAAAAGAATAAATAATATTTTAAATCTACAATTTTATTGACGTAGTGGTCTTAAAACAAATAAAATTAGAAGAATTATGGTGCCTATGTAAACGGAGATTAGTTAACTACTTAAGGGGTGGGTAAACTTTTAAAAGCGAAAAAAAGGCATATCTTCATGACTTTTTTAGAGATAAGAATAACGTTGGTTCATTTGTTTTATATACACGTTATAGTATAACAACTGAAGTATTTTTAGAAACATTTTCAATTAAAAACATAAATAAGTAACTCCGGGAGCGAATCTCCGGAGGTCGCTCAAAGAAAAGTTGTTATGCGGTGAACTCCATAACTCGTTACCTGATCATCTGAAACAAAAAATCGAAATGCGTTTAAAAGGTGATATGTTTCCCTAGGTAGTCAGAGAGAGTTTTTTGTTTTTTTTAAATTTTTAATTTTTGGCCGCATTTGAAGTGAAAATGCGATTTTCGCTCAAAAATTTCGGTGAATTTGTTATTATAAAATGAAAAAAAAGGTAAAAAAAAGAAAAACTCCTCTCATTACCTGTTGATTTATGTGTAGAAATAGTTTTTAAAAATCAAAAGGATTAGTCAAGTAGATTTTGAGTTATAATGTTCACGAACTTCAGAAATCACATTGCGAGAAAATCGATTTTAAACTTTTTATACTCGAACATCCAAAACTCAGCTTTAATAAAAGGGTATAAATTTTTATACTTACATAGAATCATCAATGCCAGCTCCATAAAGTGAAACACTGCCATTCAGGTTGTCCAATGCATCTTTTTGCTTTTGTCTACGTTGGATTCTCTCTTTACTTGTGCGTGCAGCTTGTTCGTCCGCTCTGGTTATTCGTAGTTCGTCAGATGCGCGCGCCCATTGGTGAGCACTTGGGCCTACAGAGATGCCCATTTCATTCAAAAAGACAACAAAGCAAAAGATCCTTCGTTGAATGTGCATGCTGCTACGTTTGCTGCAATTTCAACAACAATTGCAGTACCACTCACTGATTTTGGAGAGATTTTCCAAATAAGTTGATTGAGACTCTCGTTGTTATTCTGCGTGAAACCTCCAAGACACCGCCGCAAAAGTGCGTCCTTGCTCAAATCTTCGTAAATTGGTTTTATGGCTTCTGTAACATCTGCAGGAAGAGCACTGTAGCTGTGTTTGAATGAATCCAGAGTATTTACAGCTGCCGCTTTTTGCCATTCACACCAAGAGTCCTCACCGCTCGGGCATTTGTCGTGCTGTGGCTTCTCGTCTGTCGAGCTGTAGTGAAAGTATGTTGCCCAAATTGCATTTTTCATGTTTTTTACACAATCGTGGTTGCGTCGGATGGCCAGTCCATAATACACGGTCAATTTGTCGATCATTTTGCAGTAAGTTTACCTTTTCCAGAAAGACTTTTCCTTTTAATTTTTTTCCTGTTTTAGTTTCACTATCGACCACAGTTGTTTTACTAGTTCACGTAAACGAGTACCCATTCTTTTCTGCACGTGTCCTATGCACTCTTTCTTATTTATCGTGAAATTTTTACCATACGGTTGAGCATTTACCAGACCACTGTAGGTTTTCGAGTCGCCATCTCCTATATAATTTTTAAACTTTACTCCAAAATATTCTAAGGAGCTTTTGAACATTTGTATAATGGCGTCTACTTCCATATTGCCTGATGGACCAACATGATTTGCTTTACAGTTTCCGCTGTTGACGTGTTCTTCGCTCCATTCTTCGAATTCGGCGGTATCTAGCTTATTTTCCCAAGTTTTGCATTGGTGGCAGTAAGAACTTTTGACAAACACATCAAAAACCTTTCCCGTATAGTAACCGATCAAGGAACCGACGCCGAATAGCGAAGTGAATCCACGTTTCTTCCACGTTCCGTCGCCTGATACTGTTAATTCATTAGTATCTTGTACGTTATTCGCTTTGGACATCTCCTCTTTCTCTTCTTTTACAGCAGCAGCAAAAAATCTTTTTGCAACATTTTTTACAGCGGTATGTATCTTCTGCACATGCGTGTTATAGCTTGGTTTTGATAAGAAAGACTCAGCTAAATCCATCAAACCGCAAAACTTATCACATCCAGCTAAGCCTAGGTCTAACACACGCATGACGAAAGCAAATCGATGATTCACTTCATAATGTGATTGCCTTGACTCTTGTTTCACTCTTTCACTAGACGGAACATATCGAGGTTTTTGCATTTTTCACACGATACTTTGATTTTGAAGGCAACACCTTCCGTTTTGCATGTGCGAAAAGACATTTTCCCATCACAATTAACGCACTTCACTAATGTAGATATAGTTGAAAATACTAAAAGGAAAACTATAATTCTATAATGTTTCTCCAAGTCTTGTTCTACACTTTCTATAGTACTCAGTTTTATTTTTTATGCGTTATGCTCCACGCCTTCACATCGTCATTTTTGCGTTTTGGGAAAGCTTTTTTTCTCGGTCTACTCAAAATATCACCACTTTTCTGCCGATCTTCTCTTGTCACTTTTTGGCATTTTGCAAATAAATAAATAAATTTATCACGACACAACACAAACCGACTGAAAATACAGCGATAAACGAATGAACACAAACAAAAAGTAATTTGGAAGATACAAAGGGATAAAAAGTATGTATCTTCGTTAGTTTTGCTCAGATTCATTTGAAATTTTGACACAATATTTTCGACATGTTGTACACTCAGAAAACAAAATTTAAAAAAAAAAAAAAAAATGTTTTAAAACCTTACCCCCCTTAACGGATTTTAGGTGTGACATCCACATAAAATACACATATAAACACATAGAAACATCCACACATAAACAAACACAGAAATTTCTATACCGAAACAACAGCAAAAAACACACATACAGAAAGTCCTACTCATTTCTTAAAAAAAGTTATGAAAATAAAACAGTGTGAAATAATATCGACTGCTTGTAGAAAAGTATTGCCGATAGAAATATTTGGCAACATCAGTGTCGTTGTATCCACCGATGAATAAAACTAGTATACACAGCAGAGCTCGCATTGATAGAAAACCAAAACATCATATACTTATCCGGAACTTGTATATACTGTAGTTTAAATAGAGCTTGCATCTACGGTATTATAAAAGTAATTTGTTAAAACGATGTAGCATATTTTTACACAACTAAACTTGTGCGTTATTAATATGTCATATACATCAGGAAAATTGTTGATATACAAACAGGATCCATTGGATCTCATATGTCTGCATTTTGTTGTGAGCTCATACATATATGAAGATGTAAATATATATATATATATATATATATATATATATAATTACCAACAATGCAGATTATAATTGTAATTTTGAAAAACAAACTTGAATTTGCAAAACGTAAAAATTATATTTTTAATTAATAAAAGTAATAATATTTTTCCATACGTTTCTTCGAAGCAACAAGGAACAAATATAAGAAACTTTTTATTTGTTGTATCAATTTCACCACAATGATAGAAAATATGTAGTTATATTGTGCTCAAATTGTGCCAGAAAAAAGATATGAATTAATTTTGTATATAACATCAACAGGCACCCGCGGTCGGCTAAAGCCTACCTTCTGCCCTAGCGACACAAAATACTATTACCTGGTTCAGCAAAGCGAAAAAGAAAACTTGAAGAAGAACGAAAAATTGCGACATTACCAAAACTTATTACAAAATATTTTTAAAAAGTTGAAAATAAAAAGTGAAACACAGACTTACACCGAACAAGATGAGTCAGAGGGTAATTATGGTGCTATCTTCATTCCAATTCAAACTTGTTCATATAGTACATACCAGGTCTTTGGACCTAGTACATTTGCATAAAGATAAGAAAAATGTAGTTGAAACATCTCCAGATTCCGATAACATAACATCTAGATCAGATAATGTTTATATGGGGAATAATCATAAATTTTTAGATAGGTACTACAAAATTAGAAGTACATTGAAATAACTGCTACAGATCAATCAATAGCATCAGTATCAAACCAGCAGCGGCATAAGACAGATACAAATTAATTTTAACGAAATTCTAACTGATGATGAAACAGTTGTATACGACATTAGGCGAGGCAAATTTTATAAATCAACAGAGCCTGTTATTTGCGTATCGGCCGTGTGTCGTTCAATATTTTTCATAATCCCATCGAAAAATAACTTTCTTGAGAAGAAAAACAGAACAAACCAGAGTCTCGCATAATTCGACGAAAAAAATTTCATTATCTTATAAGTGGCTTTTCAATTGTCATTAGAAGCTGTTAAATCAAAATATCAGTGTGTGATTACGAAATAGTATATTATATAACGAGAGAAGTAAAGAGTTTACTACTCGAGACATGTACTATACTTTTTCTACGACATCACAATGATGATTAATGAAATTTGTATAAATTACAAAATAGATTTATAAGAATACTTTTGCCCTTCTTTCAATAAATTTACTAAGAAAAACACAAAAAAAAATTACCGGCACTGAGATTTGAACCCTATTCAAAGTCAGCCACCTTAGCAACTGAGCCAGCTGGCCTTAACTTTTTGTTTTTTAATAATCGGAGAAATTGATGAACCAATTGATTTGACGTTAGATTTAATTTATTGTGGCACCTATAATATTTATCTTAGTTTCCATTACGACGACCTGTAATGTAATATATATATATATATATATATATATTTACGTGCTAGTACATTACGTGCATCTGTGTGTAAAGGCACACCTACTAATCAAGGAAGCAGTTGTGTTTTTGACGTCTTACTGACAACGGAGTAGAAAAAAATATTTATTATAAAGTATGGACAACGTCAATCACACAAATTTGTGTTTCCAAGAAATGCTGATGAGCAAAGTTTTAACGAGGTATATACTACTTGCAATCGTCAAAATCTTGATGTAGTACAAAAGAACTTGGCTATGTTATTCAAGTAAGTAAGTAAGGGTTTTGGCACAAAAGAAAATCTTCAGTCAAATCCGGGGATAAGTGGCCAAAGGGTACAAACATTGGCGGAACATGTCCGAAGTAATCATGTAAATGCATGCCAGACATACAGTCAATGGAAACATGATCAAACCATAGACACGGCTTTAGATAATCACCTAGAATCTGAAGTTAGTTTTGGGGAAAAGGTGTTGCGTAATAGTATATTACGTAACGAGAATAGTGAGAAGCATAGTACAGGAGTACGTAATTGTTTTACAATTACACTAATGTACTATACTTCATCTACGGCCAGTCAATAGTGTTGACTGAAGTTTCTGTTTAAAACAAAATTGAAATATATTTAGTGTTTTAATTGCTATAGTAGTTACTGAGAATCAACAATTATTTGATAGAACAATTCCACTGTTACTGGCAGTGGAAGTGGCACTAACAGTTTTTAATTATTGCAGAAACAATTTTCTCCGAACTGTTTATTTGGTTTGCATAGAACTGTTTAGACATTTTCACATTGTCTACCGAGTCACCTGAAGGCTGTCAAACACAACTTATTTTCAATGCTAGTAGATCACCACCACCTAGACTGGTAGGACGTAATGTTTGAAACAATGTTATGTATGTGGTCCTGTAAACTGTCTTGTGAAAGGTAATCCTGAATTCAGCAATTTTCGGCTGGTGCATTATTGATTTATAATTTAAAAAAAAATGGTGAACGTTTGACGTATGTATTGTTTCTTAAGAAATTTATTAAAACGCGTAAGTGAAAGTGTTAATTCATAGGGTGGAAGTAAAGTCAATATAGAAAGACACCAAACTGTGCGAAAAAGATAGCTTCAGAGTGTAGGGTCCAACTCAAAAATATACAGTTATGTACTTATCGTGTTTGTTGTCACATAATACAATTTTATATGTAACATTTTTGAAACAATTACCATGCAATGGAATAATGTAAAATCATAGTTTATTGACGTTGTGAGCAAATATAGTAAACTACATTAGGCAGTTTTAGGATTTTTATTTTATTTACAAAGGCAGTACTCCAATCTTTTTCTATTTTAAAAATGCGTTTCTGCTTGGTAAACTGCTGGTATCTTAAAGTTTTGACTTTGATATAGTTAGAAAAGTAAAATTCCTAACTGTGCGTATTTTTACATAACGCACAGCGTGCGTTTTGATGACATACTTAGCCTACTAGTTTTCCTTTTTTATGAGAAGTCCACATATACAGAATGAAATTATTCTATTTTAACTAAAGAGGTGAAAGTGAATTATTACTAAAAATAAATCTCCATTGAGAGATTGATATTGTAAAAGTAGACACTGTTTGTCTTGGCACAATAAAATATTTGGTATGTGTGCGATCACATGTAAACCACGAGGAACTATAGGAAGCTGTGGCGTAACTTCCTTGAAGTGGGTTCCAGTACAAGATTTGTAAAGTGGCTCTCATATCCAAATATATTCAATGTTAAGTTATAAAAGAAAAGACACTAGGATAGATAACATTTTGTAGAATTTACGAGACCAATTATAATTTGAAACACTAATATTATTGTAGTCTGTAAACTAAAATTTGGGACACCTTGTATATCATTCAGAATGATTTGCTTTTAAAGATAATCGAAGACATAGTCGATGGAGATGTTATTTTGCAAGTTTTGAGTTTACGCTTCTATGCTATTATTATTAACTATTATTATTATTTTTTTTAATTTAAGTGGGTTATTACCACTTTATACATAATTTTCGTCTATATTAAACAAAACAGAAACTAGATCTCATTTAGGAGATAGCACTCCTCTAAAAATTGAATTACGTGTTTAACGCCGAGTGCTTCATATTTCAAAAACCTCTCCATTTCTAAATTTTCAATACCGCACTTCCTTCTAATTTCTCGCGTCTTTGGACATTCTACCAAAATATGATGGGGTGTTAGATTAGATGGAGTGGACGGGTCGATGTTCCGTATCAGCATCAATCTCACATAGTTGCCATTACCCCACATCCTTATTTTGGCGTTGTAAGATAACGCCAACGTAGATCGCCGTTTCATCAGAGATGACTCTGCGTACAAACTAGATCTCGGCGTTGTGTAAAACGCTCCAATGGCGTACCTGATACCGACATTTTGGACACCATTCAGTGAGTTCAGAGTCGACCGTGCAAATTGCCGCTGTAGCGTATAGTCTTTCCAAAAGACCGAATCTCCACGTCGTAAGCTTTCTCAATATCAAAAACAAAACCGCTGTTAGATGGTGTCTGGAGTCGAAGCTTTTCCTGATGGAGAGTTTTAGGTGGAATAGGTTCCGGCACAGAAACCGCACTGGTAGCACCATTCTATTAACCATCGATTTGAGAAGCTTACTCATTATTGCTTTTTTTTTAATTATTTAAGGAAGCATCAACTACTAAGGTTATTAGCTCCCATCTGCGGTATCAATTATTATTATTATTATTGGTAAATTAAAGTTGTTACAAACTACATAACTTTAATACTTTCGCTTTGAATTTTTTTGGTTTTCTTGTCTCTCGCATTTAAAGCAAACAGAACAACCTCGATCGCCGCTGAAGCTAAATTTGAATCTAAAAGAAAGATGGCGTACCAAAACAACAAAATGTCACCATTAATACGTTTGTTAAAATAGATATTCAAAGAGATTTTATTATTTATTGCAGAACGCTCTTTTTGAGTCAAATGATTTATTAAAATAAGTAAGTAACATCTCAGAAATAATTCATAATAGCTCTAGGTATATGAGAAAATAGGTATTTTAATTAAAAAAACCATATTAGATCTGCCATTTTAATTTTTTGAGATTTTTTATCTGTTTGAAGTGATTCCACAGTTTTCTTTTCAAGTTTCATAGCAACTTGAAAGAAATTGAAGTAACGATTATTGATCACGTCTCCGCGTTGCCCCCTTTAAGTTTTATGTTTCCTCAATGTTTCAGTTAAGCCAGCTTTCAAAAATCAACATAGATTAGAATACATTTGACCCGACAGAGGTACCACTAAGGTAACTACTCTTCTCCTACCATCTTAAAAGTGTGAATTTTGAACCTGTCCACGTTTTCGTATATTTTTCAAACTGTGAATAACGCATTGGGAGTTAAATCAAGTGTATAAATTTGAATTTTTTCTAACGATCATTAGACACTTTAAAGCCCATCGTTGTTAGATTAGCTATTAACAAATTTCAAGAACTTTCGATTTATCATATATTTTGTATAAAATCAGTACTGAGATGTGTCAAAGCTGTGAGGGACATTACGTTCAAAGCAAAATCACTTTCAATACCTAACCTGAGGTGTGAAGTTGAAACCGGCGAATTTGATTTTATAAAGTATGCTATTTTAACATGTTACGCTCGATTATCAGGTTATGTTAAAATTTAGGGAAAAGCCCACCCACCCATCTATTTCTAAATTTATAAGCTACAAGTTAGCTAATCGCGGTTCTTTTCGACAACCCCGTAGTTTGAGAGATATAAAAAAATAAATGATTTTCCTCCTCTTTGACACCACATAAAAATTAATGCTAACACGAGTCGACACTAGGTGTCGCAAAACTTATAATTAGAAATAAATATTAAATAAGGTTCACAAGTACAAATTTGCTTCCCTCGTTTTTAATTATAAAAAATATTTATTTTGAAAACCGTATCTACCATGTAATAACTTTATTCATATGCTTTTTGGGTATATGTTCCAGAACACTGTGTTCCATCATCAGGACAATCGAATGAAAGTTTTATCAAGGACAAAACATCGGCAATATCAACGATTTGACTTGTTTTTGTTTTCCATCTCCACCAAGAAAAGGGGCCTTAGACCATATTCCTAATCACTGCAAATATTTATATAAAATAAGTTTTTCTATACTATGTTCTTAGGTTCAGATTTTTTATAAATATTTTAAATTAATAGCAATTGCAATTAACGACTGATACAAGATACAACATTATGTTCAATAAAAATTGAGATATTACTCATACAGTTTACAGAAATGCTAACTGCAATTAATACTTTAATATCCTAGATCCGGAATTCTCAGAAAACAAATGTCGGAACCATACTTTAGTGACAAATAGAACACCCACTCATTCTCATGATTGGGTTATATTCAATTATTAAGGTATTTATTCAGAGAAACTGTGCATAAACAATAATTCCTATTATATCACAATAAAAAAATTCATATCTGCTATCTCGTTAGACAGTTTAAAACTTTATATTGACATCTGCTTCAAATTCAGTTTCTTGACATTATCGTCTGCGAAATAAACCTGTCGCTATTCTTTTGATATACTTTTTTTTCTTCTTTAAAAATTGTTATTGGCATCATAAATGGTCTAATAACAATAACCTACTTTTTTCCGAATTGCATACTAGAACAAATATGATAGTAATAAAAATTTTTTAAGTCAAAACCCTTAATTCCTTTTATTATAATAACTTTAGAAATGACATAGTCTCGAGATGAAGAGTGGTAAAAATACATTCGTTGGCGGCCGAATTATCCAGAAACCTGTCATTTGCGGCATTCGTGCAGGATGTCTGCCAGAGGCTTGCAGACAAATGATACTTAATCATATGTTGTATCTACAACTCGTCTTCATCGTAATACCACGACAATGCTTTAAACTTATTTTTAAAGGGTTATTTACGGATAACACTGACTACATTTTACACTCGTTCTTCCTCGAGATGCATCAGAGAGTACGACATGTTTATTGTTGTAACGCTTGACACAACTGGCACGCAAACAAAATTATTATTTGTTTTTTATCGTAGTGGGAACATTTTAATAATTTTTACTTTTTAGGTCAAATTACTTAACAAGCTGTCGCGACGACTATTGTAGGTGTAACCATACGACCAAAGATGATAAATTTGCTTGTGGCGCCTGTCTTACGGTATTATTTGCTTTGTGTCCCATAATTTCCTGTATTTATGTATTTATTGTTCTGTTCTTTTCAAGTTACATTTATGAAAAACAACCCATTATGTTGACTTATGTTGTTCAAATTATTAAATTATTAAACAACCACAGTAATTATATATTAAAAAAACCAGATAGCCGCTGTCGTCAATGATTTAACATACATAATTACAGTGACGAATTCTTTTGTCAACCCTTCTTTGGCTGTTTAAAATCATTAAGAACAATGTGGATTAAAGATAGTTCATCTTCACGTATGATTATAACCTACGTAGTAATTTGAATAGTTTTTATATTAGCCCCTTAAATCTTGATTAATTGATTAGGCATTGATACTGGAGAAGATATTGTACGAAATAAAACGAAATGATGGTGCTTGAACATTAAATGCTACTATCAAAGAAGTTTTAATTCAACCGTTGCTTGAAAAATTTGGGAAGACACGCAACGGATATGAATAAAATATTACCAAAACTGACCTGACATGTAGGTGGCTCTATAGTCGATTTAACTCGAGTTGTTTAGTTGTTTCGTGACTGTTATTGATATCGGTAGTAGTGGAATCGGAGTTTGTGTTTGAAAAATCCTTTTATTGTTTTTGTGCTGTTGTTTTTTCATAAAAAGTACACACATAAGAGTAATGTTTACACGCAACGAATGATTTTATTATGACGCGACCATTCATCGCAACAGGGTGAACGAGTTTGAAAACGTGGTGGAGGTCTACCTTTCCAATACAGGCGGTCGCCATTTGCTCCGAGCATGGAGCAAGTTTAAGAGATGTATTTCCGCGTGTTTTTCGACTTTGTAACAATGCGTGATGGAGCATTTGCATGAACAACAATACGCAATCTTTAATGCAAATTGCATTTCCGTACGTGTTACGGATACCTAGATGTCGCAACACTTATTGATACGCAATCAAGCTTTGTGTGAGGCTTGAAAAGAATGCTTCTAGATACTTCAAGAAGCCTTTAAGAACGACTGCATTTTAAGTCCACAGTCCTGGAGATGTGTTGCGTCCTGCCGTAGATTGAGCATCCAGCAAATCGCTGACACTCTAAACATGTCCACATTTGACATTAAAAACAGGGCCCGGCTCCACCATGGTAATCCCCCAGCCACACGGCCTTCGTCATTTCCAACTTCCTGAGCCGGAGCAACATCCCGGTGGTCCCCACCTCCTTACAGTTCCGACTTGGCTTCGTGCTACATTGTTTTGTTTCCCCGGCTAAAAAGGGAGCTGAATCGAAAGCACTGGAAGGCCATAAAAAACGTCCGAAAGCATGTTACAACGTCTCTAAGAGGCATTTTCGTCAAATATTTTCAAGGTGCTTCCAGGCATAACAGACACATTACCGCGAGTGCATTGATGCTATTTGTACAGATACGATCAATAAATGTATTTGTTCTAGAAAATACGTATTGCTATTATAATGGACACGAACTCAAAGTTTTAAAACAGGCCCTAGGCTATCAAGCAGCGTTGTATCAAACAGTTCCATTAATCGATTGATGTGCGTTTCAATCAACTTCAATCAATTCTTAAATCTATTTATCAAAACTCAGTCACAGTTAAATGTTCGACTTGAGCAATGGTGACGTTGGTTGCCGTTGGAAAAAATGGGAAAAACCAAAATCCGAAACGACGTTGGTTTAATGAGTGGTACAAATTGAGAAATAGCTTTACTTATGAGTGTTTCTGAAGCTCATAGTTACAAAAACTTTAATAGAATGGACAAAGGGAGTTTTGATTTTATATTGCTGAAATAGGAGAAGGGTCAGTTGGGCAAGTACTGTACATTGGTTGGGATAGCGTTGCAAATTGGTATTTGGATAATACGAATTAAATTATGACGAAGAAGATGGCGGCGAAGGTGACTATCATGAGTTCAAAGAAGATGGCGTCTAAGGTGACCAATTTCCTGTTCCGCTTTAAAAAGCGTGTAGTCTATAATTTTTTTAAAGCGAAGCGTTTTTGGTCAAAATGTAACCTCTTTAATTTCATTGTCCATCCCTTACTACTCCCACCAGTTGTTCAGTGGGATCCGGTTGAATTTTCTTTTTCTTATGTACTGGAACTGGGCTTGTTTTGAACTAGGTGTAGAACTTCCAACTTTGCCCCTTTGGCAATTCACTTTGGGACGCAAGCTGTGTGCAGTCAATTATATGTAATTATTTCTCATGTTACTATTAAAATATTTGTTTAAGGTTACTACATCGGAAGAAGAATCGAAAAGTCGCAAATTAATTCGAAGATCAATGGAATCTTCATAATGGGGTCAGGAGCGCCGAAGACACACGTGTCACTGCGAAAGTCTGTTAACTCTGGGTTTTACTACTATAATTACAAAAGTTCATACAGTATGGTGCTTATGGCTATTGTTAATGCCAATTATCAATTTATGATGGTAGACGTAGGAGCAAAGGGTCGAGTGTCGGATGAACGAGTAATGATGAATGCGTAATTTTGGCACAAGTTAATGTGCCTGATTCTCGTGCATTACCAGGTACTTATGAATAAAACATTTCCACACCTATTCGTTGTGATGACGTTGTTCAGCAAATGTTTAATTTTTTGAAGCCCTACTACAGAGCCCTATTAACAGACGAGAGAAAGATTTACTTTTGGAATATTAACCAAAAAATTCAAAAAATTTGAAACATTGTTTTGGTATATTGCTATTTGTAAAACTACTTGTGCATGGCAACCAGAGTCATATATTCGCAACTTAATGACGTTGATATTGAAAATCCTTGTATTGGTGTTGAGGAATCTGGGACATGGAAACAGAATACTCAACTAATGGCACCATTGCAAAGAACAAAAAACAATTTCTCTTTTGACAAGCATGGAGGACATTTTCAATCGCCGTAAATGTATGGCACAATGCGTTTCCGCACTTTGGCTATCTCCTGATTGATATAATATAAGTATCACAATTTCCCAAAAACATGTATTTTTTGAGACGTTTGCCCCAAGAAGAAGATGACACCTGACAATCGCCATACTTGCATTTTTGTGCAACTCATACAACTATTTTCTTGCTGGCTCCCGGTTCATTAGGCAGCCAACATTATATTTTATTATTTTTGTAACTGTTTTAACATAATAAATTTACATAAATAGTTTCAGTAAAATAAAAGACTTACCTTTGAAGTTTCATCTGGTATCACTTCTACTTGATATCGTTATAGTACCTACTATAACGAAGATTCCGGGATGTCATCCGTTGATGCTCCAGGCACACTTTTTCTCTCAATTAACTTTTATTTATTTATTCGCATGATTCATTTTCATTATTGTATTGTGATGTAAAGCTTATGTATAGTGCCTCAGAATAAACCTGTATAGTGTGGTGACGAAACTGTGTGCAATTGTGTATTGGTTCGTCTTGGCAAAGCATTTACTTTACGGTTTAGAAAAACCACTAAAACCTAAACATGCCAACCCTTACCCACCTTAGTATTCATATGTACAAATACTAATTAAGTGTGTACACATTATAGAAGGTAAATAAGTGCATACAATATAACAGTCCATCCCATTGCATGACGACATATAACGTCAAAAGTAAATCGCATAAGAACAGGCAATTAAAAATGCAATTCTATGTTGTTCAAATGGGGTACGATTTCTAATCCAAATTGTGACTGTGCAAACACAGTTGCACATATTGTGGAGGGTTGTCAATTATCAAAGTTTAAAGGAGAGTTTGTAAACATTCATAATCTAACGGACTAAGCTGTATTATGGCTTACTAATCTGAAGGAGATCTGAAGTTAAACAATATTTTGTATTCTTTGTCCTGGTTATCTGTTTTTCCGTTATTTTGTTTGCTACTTCATAATATTTTTTTCGTCATTGTTGTGACTGGCGCTTGGACCGGTCCATTATCCGTCGTCATTCTATGACTGTGCTGTTATATTTTGTGTTCTTATTTACCTTCTACAATGTTTACACACTTAATCAATATTATTACATATAAGTACTAAGGTGGGTAAGGGTTGGCATGTTTAGGTTTTAGTGGTTTTCCTAAACCTTGAAGCGAATGTTTTACCAAGACGAATCAATCCATAATTCTACACGGTTTCCTCTTCTGGGGCCCCATACCTAACACTTACATCACAATACAATAATGAAAATGTCAAATACGAACAAATAAATACATTGAAAAGTGCCCAGCTTTTACGACTTGAATGTACGAAATTCATATTTTTCATTAATTACAGATGACAGTACAGCATCTCAGTTTCTTTATTTGGATTTTCTAAATAAGGTTTGAACAATCTGTTTGCTTCAGTCGATCAACATGGGACATATTCCTTTCGAAAATCATGTGGAATTGATTTCTTTACCGCATATTTAGTAGCACCTACAAACCTAAAATAATTATCAGAACACGGTGTTGTCCATCTAAGAATAGAATCGAGGGTGTTCTATAGTTTGTCCAATTAGCTTTTTGTAAATTCTATCTTGGTTTTCATTAACATAAGGCACTCACATGTATTAACATGTCCCAAGTATCGTTTGTGATCATTTCTTGAAGAATTTAAGGCACAATCTTTGAATTACATTAAAAAAAGTTATTATTGTTATCTACTCAATGAAAGCACTGTGATCAGTTTCGGTTTTTATTTTTTATTTTCATTTTTTATTACTATTTTTGTTTTAATATTGAATTAAACTTATTGTAAAAAATATGCTTTTAATTTTGCGTTAGCATTTATTTTGTTAAATTAATTGTGTTGAGGTTAATTGGAGTAGTCTAGGCTAGACTTCGACGCATGTAAACTTGTATTGTATATAACAATGCGAAAGAAGTCATATTATTACTATTATAAACGTGTATAAGCGTACAAGAAGTGTTCAAAAAAATGAAAAAAAATATTGTGTTTGTAGACAACAGTTCAAATAAAAAATGAAAATAGTATAATTTACAGCAACTTTTCTTTTTAATTTTATTTTATGATTAATAGTCTTAAAGATATTGTTAAAACAATAAATGTTACGTGGTTATCATACACTTAGAAACAAAAAGTAGTTGTCTTTGATTAGACTACAAACAACTTTTGTTTGAAAAAAATGTGTAAAAAGTATGTTTAATATCCAGGTAAAAGTGCCGTTTTGGTTCAACGGATTATGCCCAAGATCTCGGTACTATAAAAATGGTTGTACTCATAAAATCGACCAGAGGTTTTTGAAATATAAAAGACGGACCTACCAATCTTAAAACAAAATTTTGTTTTCTAATTATGATGTAGGTTCCTACTAATTCAAACTCGTGGGAAAATGTGAAATAAGTAAATTTTAAAATTTTTGGTTTGGAAACCGTTGCATAATATCTGGCTTGGCATTCAAATTTGTATACCGGGTGTTATATATAACAAATTTGAAAATCGGTATTGCTTTCGATTAAACCAAAAATACGAAATTGATGGAACGATTAGAAGCCAATACCCAATTTTACGTAATATTTATCTTCCAAATTTCAGTTTGATATCTCTAAAAATTGCAGAGATATTTTCTTTATTATATTTACATTACCTTTTAAACGAGAGTGAAATGTGTTGCAAGTTAAATGATCAGACGACGTTATTCAAAATAGTTTAACTCTGAGATTTTTCTTATTTATCTAAAAATATATTAAAATCTTGGAAATATAAAATACAGGTCACATTTTAAACCATCAACACTGCTATTTTCAGCAACATTCTACAAAGAAAGAAAGAAAAATTAATACCAATTGTAATAAAAATTTTTTTCTTCTTTTCTTTTTTTTTTTTTTTTACCCAAACACTACCACATATTATAGCAACGACAATGTGGGCATATACAGCTGCCCTCCCGGCTTCAGCGAAGAGTGGGGTGAGTCTAGATACCGAAAGAATTACTATATATATTTCAAAAGATGACAGGTAGGCGCCACGCTATTTAATTTGTGACTCCTGTATATGCCGCTCATATAAATAGCGAAACATACACTGCTGCTACTACACTTACGCAATCTTAAGGTTTGTTGGTAGCAGAGCACAGTATCAAATCGGAAAACTTGATAAATATATACTTTAATAATCAGAATGAAATAGAAAGCAGAATCGCATCTGTGCAATTCAAACAGAGTATGAAGTACAATTATGTAACCAAAACTAAAAAAAAAAAAAACAACGAAAGGTAATACGGCCGAGCTCAACCTTCACAATAGTAATTATAATTACACTTATATACATTAAAAGTTATTTCTGTATTTAAATTAAATTAAAGTACTTCATAATCGTAAGTGAAAATTATTTATATACAGTAACGAGTAACGATAAATTAGTGATTATCGCAATAGCCCGATATTAGAAATAATGATATTTTGCTTATCTGTATTTTTCCTCTTTGACCTGCTCCGTTGCGTCGACGATGACAATCTAAATCAAAACCTTCCAGAATGCGACGAATAGATAATGGGCTTCATAAGATTCCAGGAACCAGAACGAGAACAAAACTGACGTAAAAGGAATTCCCAAATTACTTGAATAATATGCATAAACCCAAAAAGGTAAACGCAATGATAAAAAGCCTAAAACGTCAAAAAAAAAATCACTACTAATTAAGCGTAAACATTGTTAGTTACCTCTAGATATTGAACGGCTTCGTGTGATTTAGGTTCGAATGAAGACTTCAATCCGTAAATTACGAAATGCCAAAAACTACAAGAGTGGCAAAAATAATGCCCACACTGCCTTCAGATCCCATAAATGGAAATTAACAAATTATGCACAATTAAAAGCGAGCGGGACTATAACTTCGTTCGACCATTACATATGAAAGAATGACCAATTTTTAAACGTGAATGCCTGATATGATAAGAACCAAAGAGGGCCAGGAGCGTACATTCATTTCTTTAAAATATTTAAATTATTGCGTTGTCTAACTAATGTGAAATTACGCATATTGTGACACTGTAGCATTAATCAACAAAAAAACAAGAATTTGGTTTAAAGAAGAAGATGATTGTCAATTTCAAAAAAAATTATGATTTTGAATAAAACTACTGACGACACTGATTTGGATAAATAAAAATTTCTTCGAAACTGCAATTGCAAGCCATCTATGGGCATAAATAAAACGTATGCATTTTAAATCCGTAACAACACATTCCCCACTAAACAAAAATTTTTCCTAGTAAAAATTTTAAACAAAACCATTAGGTTTCACAAAAAAAAATTTGTTAGAAAATAATAATTCTACCTTATACCTATTCGAACTTTATCATTCAAAACAAAAAAATTAACAAGAAAATCGAACTGACATTAATTGAAGTTATCAGGAGGATGGTGCTTAAGATCTTTGGCATGGTAAACAGCTACATTCTTCCCATCAATGTCAGAAATTTCGTAGGTCCACGGAGAGACAACTTTTTAATGATGAAAGGCCCTACATATTTTGGAGCCAATTTAGAATTAAAATTTTTGAGGCGTCTGACAATACAAAATTGCGTCTTAACACTAATTCATTTATTTGGAAAGTATTCGGTCTTCGACGTAGGTTATAGAGAATTTTACTTCTTTCGTACGCATTTTTAAGCGTAATTGGATATCTGAATACAAGTCAAGAAATTTTGAATATCTATAATCGGTGTCTATAGTCCGCAGTATTGGACTATTTTTAGTAACCTGATTATCTCGACCATCCAATGAAAGTTCACGTCCAAAAATTAAATAATTTGGAGACATATTAATGACTTCGTGTTTAGAAGCACGAATGGCAAACCCTATTTTGTACAAAACGGTATCCCATATCTTGTGATTTTCTTGAACATAAGCTCGCAGCATAGTTTTCACTACACGGTTTACGCGTTCTACAGGGTTGGCTTGAGCATGGTAATTCGCGGTATAGGATATGTTGATGTGGTATTGCTTTGCCATAGCTTTAAAGAGATGACTTCTAAATTGGACGCCATTATCCACAATAATTCCCGAAGGAGCACCAAATAATAAAATGACATAAGCTTCAATTAACGTAACTACATTACTAGCGGTAGCAGACCTTAACGGAAATAATTGGACAAATTTACTAAAACAATCACACACAGTAAGAATATACAAATAACCTCTTGAAGATCGAGGCAACGGTCCAATCAAGTCTATAGAAAGTAACTGAAAGGGTTTGGAGAGTGTTGGAGTTTTACTAAGCATGTACCCAGGTGGCGATTTTGCTCCGGTTTAATGCGAGCGCATACCTCACAGTTCTTTACATATCGAGAAACGTCACATTTCAATTTTGGCCAATAAAATTTATTTAAAATACGAGCAGTAGTCTTTGTGATCCCAGGGTGACCGCATGTAGGATCATCGTGAAAAGATTTAATTATAGAAGGTCGGTCTTTTTTGGGAACTTTTTCCATTGATCGTTGGAATCGTAAATATTTGTGTATTTTGTCTTAACATGCTTATAAAGTTGGGAATCTGAAACTCGCCAAGCCGGATAACGTTGTGGTCGATTAACGACGTTCTGACACATCTTGGCGTACCAAGCGTCTGTAAGTGGGGTTTCGGAAGAGATCGTAGATATTATTGTTTCGTTAGAGGGAACTGAGCGACTTAATGCATCAGCCACTAAGTTTTCCTTCCCTTTTCGATGAACTACAGTAAAAGGGTATTGTTGCAGACGAACTGCCCATCTAGCAATACGACCAACTGGATCTTTAATATTGTGAAGCCATTTAAGACTGTAGTGATCAGTGACTACTGTAAAATTAGGTAACCCTTCTAAATAAGGTCGAAATTTTTCAATACTAAAGATAATAGCAAGACACTCTTTTCAGTGGTACTAAATTTTTGTTCTTGTTTGCTTAAAGAACGGCTTGCATAAGCAATGACTTTTCACCGTCAGGATAGATCTGAGACAAAACTCCCCAAGACCATAATTACTGGCATCAGTAGTAACAATAAAATCCAAATCATAATTAGGACAAGTTAAAACGGGAGCTGTTATTAAATAATTTTTATATCTTGAAGAGCCTTATCACAGTTATTGTTCCAATCAAATTTTACGTTTTTCTTTAAGAGGTGCGTTAAGGGAGTGGTAAGAGTGGAGAAATTGGGTATAAAGCGACGATACCAAGAAGCAACGCCAATTATTCGTCTAACTTCAGTTGTGTTTTTAGGAGTAGGAATTTTCAGAATGGCTTCTACTTTGTCAGGGTCAACATGTAATCCATTTTATCAACTACATAGCCAAGATACTTTAACTCAGAACGGCAGAACTGACATTTTCTCTACTTAACGTAAGATTTGCTTTTTTAAACGCAAGAGAACTTCATTTAAAATGCTTAGGTGTTTTTCGAAAGTTGATGTCACTATAATGATATCATCAAGATATACAAAGACAGAAGGCTCTAGTTCTGGTCCAAGAATTTGATCTATGAGCCGTTGCCATGTGGCAGGACTAGTACACAACCCCATGGGTAATCTTTTAAACTGAAAAAGACCTCGGTTTGGGACCGCAAAGGCAGTTTTAGGTCTAGACGAAACGGCAATAGGGATTTGATAATAAGCAGATTTAATGTCCAGAGAAGTGAGATACTGTGCATCTCGTAATCGGTCTAATATAGAAGATATGAACGGTAGAGGGTAAGCATCGGGGGTAGTAACTTTATTCAATTGGCGGAAATCTACTACAAAACGATAATCGCAAAGATTCTTTTTCTTAACTAATAAGATTGGTGCCGACCAGGGGCTGGATGAAGGTTCAATAATATCATCTGCTAACAGCTTATTTAGTTCACGATCAATATGTACTTGCATAATTGGTGAAACAGGATAGGGACGCAGTTTAATTGGATTTGAATTGGTTATGATTTCGTGTTCCACTAAAGTCGTACAACCAAGTTTATTTCCCATTTCTGAAAATGTTTTATCAATTATGAAATTCAGTTGAGTTGATTGTTCAATAGTTAGGTCCTGTTGAGATTTTATGATAGGTAAAGAATCAACATATAATTCATCGACGTTTGAGTCTGAAAATTTCCAAACACCGCTTCTCATATTAGGTACAAAATCCATAGTAATCCAGAAATCAATTCCGAGAATTAATAAATGTGGTAAAGTGGGAATAACTAACACTTGAATAATTTTAATTTTATCTTTCAACTGGAAGGGAACTGAAATTACACCTAAACTAGTACACTTTTGTCCATTGGCAAGAGTACATGAGGTTACTTCGGGTTTTTCTATTTTAAAACCTAGTGACTGAAATATTTTCCAGCCAGGTTCACCAATAATAGTGCGTGAAGCACCAGAATCCAACAATCCTAACATTTTTTTGGTAAACTGAAACTTCTAAGTAAGGTCTTTCATCGCCTATAGCATGAGATAATATGTAATCTAATAAAACTTTTTGAGAAGAACAATTACTTAAATCAGAGACCGAGCAATTAGAACTAAAGATCGCTACTCGGTCGTCTAGCGTCTTTGAGGGAAGTTTAAAGAGCATTTTGGACAATCACGAGAAGTATAATTTTGTTGACCACAACGATAACAGAATTTTGAAGTCTGTGGTTTCAAACACTGAGTTCTAGAATGTCCATTTTCGAGACAATTCCAACATGTAATATTCGGACTTGAAATGACATCTACAGGGTTCAAGGTAAGGTTATTTGCAGTACTGGATGTACATGGCTCATCAGTGGCGGTATAGATGTAGGCCAAATCAGGTTCAATTAAAACCGATTTATTTTTAGGTGGAAGGGTAAAATTGTCTATAGATTCCCTACGAGACTCGATGCGTTTTCCAACTTTGATTAATTGTGATATGGATGAAATTTCCATAAGTCCTAATTGGGATTGATAAAAAGGGTTTAAATTATTGAGGATAACTTTGAGTTTTAGATCTTCCTGAACTGTACAAGTAAGTCGGTTAAACATATTGGTCATTATCGCAATATAAATTCCTATAGATTCTTTTGGATGTTGAGTACGAGCTCGGATTTCATCAAAAGTTTATCATTATAATCGGCTGGTTGAAACTCTTCCCGTAGTAATTGTATTAATTCAGCCCAAGTTTTAACTGAATTTCTAACCGATCGATACCAAATTAATGCCCTATCGGAAAATAAATCTACACAGTTAGAAAAATATTGTAATTTTAACATTCATTAAGCAATTTTATAATTATGAACAATCAAATTGTTGGAATCAACAATTTTTTTCTTTTTCAATTAACGCTTTCACAAATGCTTACATTAGAAGTTGCTACTTTATGATTTATAAATGCCATATTTGAATTATATGGTAGTAACTACCGCAATATTCGTTTTTTGTCAATAAAGCAATACAAAAATGTACAATATCGCTTCTTCTTCTTCATGTTAATGCAAGTTTTACTGTCAAGAATACAATTTTCAGGTTTCAAACTTAAAATATGATAACACAATCCTGTTATTTATTATTCGAAAATAATTTGCTAGCGCAACTCCTCAGTGGTTAAATTGCGAAGATAAGGATGTTGATGGGGAAACTTATCTTTGCTTACAATAGAGTTTTTAACATTTAGCCGTTGGTGCAAACTAAGTTTAATCTTTGTGTAGGTAGTTCGATGTTCAAATTGCGCCTTTCAGTTTGCATAGTGAGTGTTCTGTTCTTATATACAAGTCGATTAAAAATGGTAAGTACCTATATGTATTATTAACTTGAGTACGAAAATTAACCTATATATACAACTAAATTGTTTTACCAAAACGCGTCATTTGAGAACCTTTTACTGAGAGTCGATTACATCTTGTCGAGAATTAAATTCATGCATTTTCTGTTAAGCAAAATTACCTTTCGGTCCAGTACGCGTTGTGCAATTTTATTAAAACTATAAGCATACTTTTGAAAACATATTATTGCCAATTAGTTTTACTTAAAATACATTTTTATTGCACAAGATGAAATAATACCTATGTACATCGATAGTCATAAACGCTTATTCGTTTTTTTAAATATTTATTGTCTAAACTAAAAACAGTTATTTTAGGCAGAGAGTAACAATGAAGATGCATTTTCGCCATTTAACATAACTAGCGACAGTCAAAACAGTTTAACTGGATATTTCGTGCGACTCTCATATTTAAAACTATTTGGAATGGGCTTCATTATCATCTGCCGAGTACGAAGTTTTGTTATACACAGGTGGGTTTTACTGAAATAATAATAATCTAATCAGTAAGAAAAATACAGGAGGTAATTTTATGGTGGACCTATGGGAACAATTTTTTTTTGTTAGTTTGACCAATAATTTTTAACTGTGTAAAGCCGAAACAAAGAGTTGCTCTTTGGACACATTCCTAGCTAGACATAATTCATCAACCCGTTCTAAAAAAGATGACAAGGAACCAAATGTCTTTTCCCCATTAAATTTTAAATTCCACTGGTGTACTGGAACTGATTTTAATCCTGGAATTGGAATATGTGATGAAGATGCAGGAAGGATTGCTCTGAGTCACTAGATGAACTGTCTGAATTAAGGGTTCAATAATTGCAGATATATCTAATCTAGGCGATGATCTATTTTGTTTTTCAACAAGTCTGGCTGTATGTTGCAATTTAGATTGTAACTGAACAATCTGAAGAAGTATTTTAGATTTACGTTCAGTATCCTCTGGAGTAACTGGTTGTGACCTATTTGCTCTATTGTACATGTGACTTAACGTGGT
Organism: Abscondita cerata; assembly: GCA_030710515.1. Lineage (NCBI taxonomy): Eukaryota > Metazoa > Arthropoda > Insecta > Coleoptera > Lampyridae > Abscondita > Abscondita cerata. Next base: position 207,676 of record JALBCR010002426.1, on the reverse strand, counting down.
GGATAGTTTCAAAAAAGAAGTACTTGTTCTGTTTTCTGAGAAAGAATTCACCGACTCGGTTAATGTCGTTAATTTGTTTGTGAGACATGCCTGATCGACTTCAAAAGAAAACGGATATGAAATTGAAGGCATAACTGAACCCTTTTCTAATTTTTAAAATGCTTCGAAATGTTCTCCTGCATTTCCGAAACCCTAAGCTCTCCTGTAATGCCCCTACTGCTAACTCATACACCAACTCATCTTTATCTAATCTATTAATCTCATATTTGACGACATAATGCTAACTTAAGGAGAAAAAAAAATTAAACTTGACTAAACTCGATGCATACGATATCCCCTCAACGTAAACAAGTAACCGCTGAACAGACAATAAAAAAAATCCTTAATTGGTTTCAGTACGACAAAAAAAATCTCACGAAGGAAGAAATTTAATTCAACAAACAAAATTTTACAAAAACCCATCTCAACACGTTGGGCGCCATTTATAATAAAAATTTTTTTTCTCTTTTTTTTTTTTTTTTTTTTTTTTTACCCAAACACTACCACATATTATAGCAACGACAATGTGGGCATATACAGCTGCCCTCCCGGCTTCAGCGAAGAGTGGGGTGAGTCTAGATACCGAAAGAATTACTATATATATTTCAAAAGATGACAGGTAGGCGCCACGCTATTTAATTTGTGACTCCTGTATATGCCGCTCATATAAATAGCGAAACATACACTGCTGCTACTACACTTACGCAATCTTAAGGTTTGTTGGTAGCAGAGCACAGTATCAAATCGGAAAAACTTGATAAATATATACTTTAATAATCAGAATGAAATAGAAAGCAGAATCGCATCTGTGCAATTCAAACAGAGTATGAAGTACAATTATGTAACCAAAACTAAAAGAAAAAAACAACGAAAGGTAATACGGCCGAGCTCAACCTTCACAATAGTAATTATAATTACACTTATATACATTAAAAGTTATTTCTGTATTTAAATTAAATTAAAGTACTTCATAATCGTAAGTGAAAATTATTTATATACAGTAACGAGTAACGATAAATTAGTGATTATCGCAATAGCCCGATATTAGAAATAATGATATTTTGCTTATCTGTATTTTTCCTCTTTGACCTGCTCCGTTGCGTCGACGATGACAATCTAAATCAAAACCTTCCAGAATGCGACGAATAGATAATGGGCTTCATAAGATTCCAGGAACCAGAACGAGAACAAAACTGACGTAAAAGGAATTCCCAAATTACTTGAATAATATGCATAAACCCAAAAAGGTAAACGCAATGATAAAAAGCCTAAAACGTCAAAAAAAATCACTACTAATTAAGCGTAAACATTGTTAGTTACCTCTAGATATTGAACGGCTTCGTGTGATTTAGGTTCGAATGAAGACTTCAATCCGTAAATTACGAAATGCCAAAAACTACAAGAGTGGCAAAAATAATGCCCACACTGCCTTCAGATCCCATAAATGGAAATTAACAAATTATGCACAATTAAAAGCGAGCGGGACTATAACTTCGTTCGACCATTACATATGAAAGAATGACCAATTTTAAACGTGAATGCCTGATATGATAAGAACCAAAGAGGGCCAGGAGCGTACATTCATTTCTTTAAAATATTTAAATTATTGCGTTGTCTAACTAATGTGAAATTACGCATATTGTGACACTGTAGCATTAATCAACAAAAAAAACAAGAATTTGGTTTAAAGAAGAAGATGATTGTCAATTTCAAAAAAATTATGATTTTGAATAAAACTACTGACGACACTGATTTGGATAAATAAAAATTTCTTCGAAACTGCAATTGCAAGCCATCTATGGGCATAAATAAAACGTATGCATTTTAAATCCGTAACACAATGTTGTTTATTTGTAATATTTTTTTATCTATCTAAAAATGTTAGTATATTGCAATATGGCGATTATACAATGTCCTGGCCCTGGTCTCAGACGTGACGTTAAGTGCGTAAGTTCTGAATACTTTTTTAAAGAATATATTTTTTAAATATCATCAAAAATATGACAGGAGTTTGAATAGTATCATTAAGAAATATAGTTTGCATAATTAAATAAAATTGTTCCGTGACTTACATAATTCTTTTTAGCAAAGAAAACAACAAATCTTATTGAATAGGAACCAAATATAAAGTTTTAAGTGATCTTTCAATTATGTATTGCATTGTCCTATTCGGTAAGAATTGTCAAGACAACTTTTTTGTAAAATTAAATAGAATGTAATTTACAAAGAAAGCAACTAGCGTATGTATTATGTAATAAAAATATCCAAGTTTATTTCATTTTGGATCAAGAATTTTCTATTTTAATTTTCAACAAATCTCTCATAAATAATCACCGACACAAAACATATCTTCAGTAATATTAATTATAAAAAATTATAAAACAGACGATGTTGGAAATTACATGTTCTACAACTTTCATCCGAACTTCATCCATTAAAGGTTACATTCAAAATCATGGTCTCGAAATCATTTTCCTATTGATATTTAAAGTGATAAGTAAAATCGATAACAGTTACCATACCATAAATAAAATATGTGGTGTGAAAGACTAAATTAATTTAAAGTGCTTGTTCCTTAAATTTAATTAATTACCATCAATAAAGGGAATCATAAAATTAATTTTAATAATTTTTTTTTGCTGGTAGGTATTATAAGTAATGCATAGAAATAAGTGGATTATATTTCGTTTATAACAACTGAGTTCATAAATAGAAACTATTGGGCGAAGCCTATAAATTTGAACAAGTTAAAAAGTGAAAACAAACTACAGAACAGAAACAATAAGATGTTTGGTCAGTTTGATTGTTATGTTTGGTATCCCGTGAAGCCCCTCGAAGCAGGTAGACGATGTTTATAAATTCCTCAAGAGAACCACACTTACATCCTTCGTCTCTTTTTATTCTTTACTCCAATTAAAATCATGATTTATGCAGTGAAGAACGAAACTCATATAATGAAACTTTTAATTACATTCAATAAGCTCACTGCCATGTAAAGAAATGTGCACCAGGAAATAGAAAATAAAAATTCTCATGATTTGAATCTATCAATCAATTTTTTAAAATGCTTTTGTCGATAACCAACTGACGTGAGGTGGCGTTTCAACGAATTATTAACGACCACTCTTACTACGTAAAACCAAAATTATTTTATCGTGCAACTGGCAGGTACCTATGATGTCTGCAATAAAATTGGAATCCTAAAATCATTCTTAAAGACAATAAATTATTAAGCGATGACTTGTTTGTTTTTCATAGAACAAGATAATTAATGCACATTAATTTTTAATTTTAAGGGACATCCCACAACGTTGTGTATTAGCAATATAGTAAAGCGTTTTATTATGTTGAAATGTTTTCTGTCCAAAAAATATAGAAAATCCTAAATTTGAATTTTTAACAATAATTAAATGCTGCATTTTATACCATTTTTGTATGTTACCATAGTTTCTAATATAATAAAGAATTTTTCAAAATGTTCCTTACCGAATACGATACATATTTGACAACATTCATGTTATGTAATAGTAGGTTATCATCATGCACCAGATGCTTGTAGCCTTGTAGGTATGTGTCTCATTTTTATTCAACGTTACAGTTACAAATTTAAACGCCAAGGTAAGTTTACTTTTCTTGTTTTCCTCGCCAAAAACATAAGCAGTCTTATCAAAAGGCATTATTCCTGTCACATAAAATTACGGGAAAGTTATATCTACTCTCTGAACTGTTGGATGTGCTTTTTTAATGTACTGAAGTCACTTTTTGAAATAGGTTTGGTTGGAGCCCTACTAATGGGTGAAGTAATTGAATCTGGTAAATTTTCAATATCGGATTAGCGCTTGTACTCAAGCACAACGGTCCAACAGCGAGTTGTGAACTAAATCCTGCCTAATTCAATTCAATGGTTCAATGTAAACACTGCGTTAGAAAGAAGACGAAAATGTGCATCGTATCGTTGTGCTTGAACACAAGCGCTATACTATAGTTTTTCTTTTACAACTCGGATATGTTCTTTCAAAGAAAAATAAACTATTCGCGTTCGTACAACCAATAGTAGAGTATGTTGAACCTCTTTCAGATGATGTCAAAACAGCAAGCAATAGTTTTCCTTTTTCTTCTATTCATTTTGATATTCTGCTTGGACAACAGTTACGTGTATTTGATCAATATAGTATACACAGTGCGTACGTAAATAGTTGCCCCTTTCTAAATTCGAAACGGTTATCTTAAATTTTTGCTTAAAACAGCCACGCCACGCCGGGACGTGCCGAAATTATTAATCAATTATTAATGAATTAATTAAGTGAAGTCTCTTATTACATTTTGAAAATTGTTAATTAATCGTTTGTCAATTTTAAGCAACTTCTGAACCGATGATAAAAAAGTAACAAGCACCCTCATAAAAATCTCGTCAGAGTTTTTTCTATTTGAAATCGAATAAATAATCATAATTTGACAAAACACCGCTTTGGCAGGGGTAACGGTAGATACTTCAAATTCGGGGGATGAATTGAGGATGAAAAGACCTTTCAAACGAGGTATCACCTTTAAATTCCATTTAAAAAAATGAAAATGGTGCCAAGTCGCCATCTTGAATTTTTTTTAAATAGATATTTCAAACCGTTTTGAATTTCGAAGAAGGGAGGACTTAAATATCTTGTATAAATAGAGTAATGGATGGTGTATGCAAGGGGGATCAAAGATGTTTCCCCTCTATAATTTTCGAATGGTTACATATTTTGTCACACAATTTACTGTGTTAATATAACAGTGACAATACTCCTTTTTGACATAAAGTAACAACAGACAGTTTCAAAGTGTCATTTAGTGTTTGATTTAAGAATGGATTTAAAATAAGAAAAATAATCATATTTTATTGCGCGACAAATACTGTTATGTCATCCAAAGACATACCTCCGCAGTAAGTTCCTTCCAAAACAGGAGAAAGGTTACTGACAATTTTTATTATTAATGAGCATATGAAGCATAACATGACTTTGTTGCGAATTGACAGAGCTAATCTATGCATTTGGAGAAAAAATCTGCCATGCTCTACCTGCTATATTTTTCACCCAATAGATAAGTAATATTACTCATAGTGAATGGCTTCCGTGTAAACTGTAAAGTAAAGTTCCATCTGCATATTTTCTAGAGTTTCCACTAAAATGCTCTTTCTCCAAAGGTTTATACAGTGTACTTAATGATGCCGTGTTATATAATTATTGGTATGTTCCAATTTTGAGAATTTAAAAAAAATACTATTCAACCGAATATTTCTAGAAATTATCATCAATGCCGGTGATATTGTTTTGCCCAACATTTAGTCTTGTATGAACGTGTGTCCATACTGTAAAAATAGTAAATAACATTATCATTCTTTGGGTCCGGGTTAAAATAGGCCGACAGTATCCACCGCCTGTCGTAAGAGGGGACTAAAGGGATAGCACTCCCACTGACCTACTTACCTATAATCCTTCCCAATCCCTGGTCTGCGTTAATCCAAGGTGTCGTACGTACCGTGTCGGTGGATAAATGGCTCCATATTATGGAATTGTGAACGGTGTACTGAAGGTACCTGGTGACCCCTTCCTGTAGTAGCCTTGGTGTGGTTAGAGCGCACTGCCGCCAAAATGAGTACTACTGATTTTTAACCCCAGGGAGCACCCGCCCCTTTAAATCCAAGTGAAGATAAGGGCCTTTTAAAAACCCTAATACAAATCCAGAAAAGCGTGGTCTTCCGCGGTTTTAAATCATATCTAAGGAAAAAGGGGATTTCTTTAAGGAAAACCCGTTCGCAATATACAGGGTGAATCACCACCAACGGGACGGAGATTTATAGCAAAACAATAACAATTTTGTAATTTTAGTAGCTTGCAGGTTGATAAATTTTACATTTTAAAATTATTTTGAAATATACAGTATGTCCCAAAAATGTGGCGCATCAAAGTTATGTTTTATCTTATAGAACACTCTGTATTGTATTGCGTTTTTTGTTGCCCGTAAAAATAAGGTGTACTTTCATTAAGGTTCCCTATACCTAAATACAGAGCGTTCTAAGTTACGTCGATATGGAGTATTAAAAAAAATTTATTATCTTCTAATCCAACAAATCATAACAAAATTACTCTTACGTTTAAATAGTTGGATATTAGATTAATGTATTCCATTATCAAATATTAAACATCTCTTTACAGGGTGTTAAAAATTTACAGGTTAATAATTGGATCATTCAATATGTAATGTGAGCCTTATTTTAAATAAAACACCCTGTATTTTATTATTTCATAGTGTTAACAAAAAAGTCCTCTTTCGAATGATGTGACCTATGCCTATGCCTCAGTGTTACAGTTTTTATGCAATTTACAATTTCCTTAAAATTAATGGTAGCGAGAGATTTTAAAACAAAAAAATGCATACCTAATTCAATTAGTTCACAACATTTTAAGACATTACAGTCTGATAATCACATGAGTTACAAAAATCATGTTTAGTTACATGTTACATACAATATTTAAAAAAAAAATAAGTTAAAAAAGGAATTAAACCTATTTCGAATTCAAATTCTAATCGGGGCTGACCGATGTTACCATGGTTACGAGTTTCAAAACAAATGTCGAAACAAACTCACAAGGGACAAAATTTTAATTTTTCGTAAAATAGTTACGAAAAGTGGACCATTTAACACTTATCTTGATTATGAAAAGTGTCACATCTGTCAGGGAAAACCCTAATACAAGTACTACATGTTTTTTAGATAATTTAGGGATTAGTCAAACAAGTGTGAGAAGAATGGTTAAGAAAATCCACAAATAAAAGAGCAAATTGTCTAAGAATAGTTAGTTGTCCAACAAGTGAGGAAAGCGATTCTTTTTCCCACTCCTTAGAGTGAGAGTGGAAAAAGGCTTTCCTCATGTGTTAGACACAACATTTTTTCCACTACATTCCCCAAAAAAATAACCTAATGAAAGAAATAATATTTAATAGGTGGGCCCCAATAGTCTCGCTACAGTATTCTGTAGTATCGGTGTGGTCTCATTTGTCATAGCGCAGCCGCGTAATTCTAACCAATAAATATAGTTTCGAAATATAAGATATTAAATTAAACAACCTTATTGAATACTAAATTAAATTGTTTAACTAAGTACTAGGCGCATGGGTGATTCAGCTAACCCGTTCATTATAAGTTTATGGACTTTCCGTTGAAATATTTGTTTAAAAATTTGGAATAGGGATTACTCGGAAAGTTCTATTTAATTAAAATATTTCAGCTCTTCTAGCACTTCCGGTTACACCGGAAGTGGCTACCAACTTTCTTATTTTAAATGGAATGATATATTTGGATTCTACGCTAAAATCTGAGTTACTTTCATGTAGCACAACCTATATGAAAAATCAATAGTTTTTTGAGATATTCTCATTTTTTTGAGAAAAATTGGTTTTGTAGTATTGTTTTCAAACGCTTGTCAATGATTGAAAAAGAAAGTTATAGTAACAAAATTTGGGCTATACTTAGGAGGACTGTTAAGTTTTTTAAATGATGTGTAATTTGACATTTCATTATTTACAGGGTGTTCAAAATGTTTGGCTAAATCTGACTAACTTCAACTGCCCAAAAGTCAATTTTTTTAAATGGAACACCCTGTATCTTGTTGCTCTATGTGATGGAGAATTAAGTGGTCTTTCAATCTTCATAAGGGTTCCCTATACCTATCTGTTACCATTTTCCTGCTATCGATGTATTTACATTCGACACACAATATTTCTCTATTTTATTAAATAATTTCTGACTAGTGGCCTGTGGAAATTAAAACAATGTGCCTTATTTATCAAACTTGTAAACGTCGACGTGACACATTATACACGATATGGAAATCCACCAAGAATATTCGAATGAAGACATACTAAATTTATTTTTTATTCATGGAGAATGTTACAAGATTATTGAAAGAACTTGCCGTTTGCTTAACGAGAGATATCTACATTTATGGCCTCTAAATAAAATTACATTGCAAAAATAGAAGCAAATTAATTTAATTATTAATTTAGCAACTGTTCGATATGCCGTCCGTGGTTTTCTAAGCACAATAAAACTCTTCTGTTAACTTCAGCTATTGTGGATTTTTGAACCATTTGCACATCTACTTCAGCAAAGGCAGTTCGAACCTGATGTAATAAGTCATCTCTGTTATGGACTGGCCTTGAATAGACTTTAGTCTTGACATACCCCCATAAAAAAATCCAGGGGTGTTAGGTCAGGTGATCTGGGAGGCCATAGAGATGGACCATTGCGTCCAAACCAACGATCTTCGAACATATGGAATAATTCTTGATAAACCTCGTGGGTTGAATCGGCTGGAGCACCATCCATTTGGTACCAACATGAATTTAGAAGATTTAGGGGTAAATTTTCCAAAATATTTGAAACCACTCCTCTAGCATATCTAAATATTTGCGAGAATTTTCGTCACACACTTCAAAACAAACACGATTATCCATAATTAAACAAAAAACATTAAAACTAAATGTGTCTTGAAAGTTACCTCCGCGCACCATCCGAGGATTTTGTTCTGCCCAATAATGCCAATTTTTCCTATTAATGATTCCTTCTCTACTAAATTTTGACTCATCGGTCCAAATAATTTTTTTCAAAGAATTTGGGTCTTCCTGCGTTTTCAATAAAATGCTTTCACAAAATGCTATACGACGTATTTCGTCACCTGGGCGGAAAGCTTGTAGTTTTAATAATAGTATCGACGAGTAAGACAGTCCCAAATCTTTAGACGCAGCTCTGATCGATGCATGTGGATTTGCATTAAAATATGCCAATACATTTATTTCGTTGTCTTTATCACCGGTGACTACCTTGGGGTGTGTTCTAGTACATTGAACTCCAAATTGTTTAAAATTTGCTTCTATTCTCTTAAACGTAGTTTTATTTAGAGGTCGCAAGTGTGGATATCTCTCGTTAAACAAACGGCAAGTTCTTTCAATAATTTTGTAACATTCTCCATGAATAAAAATAAATTTAGTATGTCTTCATTCGACTATATCACTCATCGAAATATGAACCAATGAAAATGCTTGATTTTGAGTTGTTTTGACGTATTACAACGGTTATTTTACTGACGTAAATCGAATATACCAAATCGAATATACGAACCCTTGTATATTCACTTATGTCAAAATGTTGGCAGTACCAACTACATACAACCCTACCTGCAGTTAAACGAGGACCATCACAACAATATAATTTCTAATTTGAGGAATAAAACTATAACATCATCAACGCTCTAGTTCTACATGTACCGTCGCTCCAATGTCAAATAATGTTTTTTAATAATTGTGTGTTTAATATAAATAATAATTAAAATACATTTAATCACGTTTTCTACATTTTACCTTTCATTGTCTTTTTTGTGTATGTAATCAATCTTTACGTTATTTTGTACTTCTGTGTGTATTATTAAAACTACATTTAGGTTATTAATTACCTATCAAAAAACGTTTTATTTTTTAAAAGTTTTTTTTTTATTTTCGTGATATAGTCTTCCTGTATACAACTCGACAAATGAAAATTCTCGAAACTCGACGTATTGTCTATAAAAACACCACGAGACCGAATGACAATATGTCTCGTATAATCGAGAATTTTCACTTGTCGAGTTGTATAACATATGAATATTCTTGGTGGAATTCCATATCGTGTATAATGTGTCACGTCGACGTTTACAAGTTTGATAAATAAGGCACATTGTTTTAATTTCCACAGGCCACTAGTCAGAAATTATTTAATAAAATAGAGAAGTATTGTGTGTCGAATGTAAATACATCGATAGCAGGAAAATGGTAACAGATAGGTATAGGGAACCCTTATGAAGATTGAAAGACCACTTAATTCTCCATCACATAGAGCAACAAGATACAGGGTGTTCCATTTAAAAAATTGACTTTTGGGTAGTTGAAGTTAGTCAGATTTAGCCAAACATTTTGAACACCCTGTAAATAATGAGATGTCAATTTACACATCATTTAAAAACTTAACAGTCCTCCTAAGTATAGCCCAAATTTTGTTACTATAACTTTCTTTCAATCATTGACAAGCGTTTGAAAACAATAGTACAAAACCAATTTTTCTCAAAAATGAGAATATCTCAAAAACTATTGATTTTCATATAGGTTGTGCTACATGAAAGTAACTCAGATTTTAGCGTAGAATCCAAATATACAAAAAAAATATATTATTCCATTTAAAATAAGAAAGTTGGTAGTCACTTCCGGTGTAACCGGAAGTGCTAGAAAAACTGAAATATTTTAATGAAATAGAACTTTTCGAGCAATCCCCTATTCCAAATTTTTAAACAAATATTTAAACGGGAAGTCCATAAACTTCTAATGAACGTGTTAGCTGAATAACCCGGATAGTACTAATAACACATTTTTACATTTTTTTAAAGAGACATTTTAGTAACACGACATTATTTTCCTTGCTAGTGTGGAAAAGCCAATTTTCTCACTACTTGTAGAGAAGAAACGTCCGTTTTCTAAGTATGTCGTGGAAACTAGTTATTTGTCCAACAAGTGAGGAAAGCGATTCTTTTCCCACTCGAGCTCGAGTTGCTCACGAGCGTAGCGTGATGCATTAGAGTGAGAGTGGAAAAGACTTTCCTCATGTGTTAGACACAACATTTTTTCCACGACATTCCCCAAAAAAACAACCTAATCAAAGAAGTAATATTGTAAACGTAACTTATTGTTACAGAATTTTGTCACATTTACGTACGTAAAAGCAAAAGTTGATAATAGGTGAGTCCCAATAGTCTCGCTACAGTATTCTGTAGTATCGGTGTGGTCTCAATCTGTCATAGCGCAGCCGCGTAATTTTAACCAATGCAGAGTAGCAATTTTGAAGAGTCGAAATATAAGATATTAAATTAAACAAACCTGATTGAATACTAAATTAAATTGTTTAACTAAGTACTAGGCAATATAGTTCTAATAACACATTCTTACATTTTTTTAAAGAGGCATTTTTGTAACACGACATTATTTTCCTCGCTACTGAGGAAAAACGAATTTTCCTCACTATTTGTAGAGAAGAAACGACCGTTTTTTAAGTATGTCGTGGAAAAAAGACATTGTTTTCGACAAGTACGGGTCAGCTAAAACCTCATATAAAAATTCATGATTATTAAACAAGGTATAGTCGCGATACATGATAGTTCCCGTATTATTGTTATCAAGAACAGATAAGGGAACATGGCAGGAAATGAGACAGTGATCAGATATATGATAATCATCAACATAAATCTTAAAAGTATCAGCAGCAAGAGAACTAGGCAAGATGATACAATCAATTATCTGAACTAAATATAACGTTTCAAGGAGATTAAGAAACTTAGATGAATCGTCGCTAATTTTTAGTAAATTAGTATTGAAGTCTCCTCGTTCACAGAATTTTATACTCAGTATAGTTTTTAAATAAAATATAGGGTGTTCCGTTTAAAATAACGTTTTTAATGTCCACTTTCGGTATAACCAGAAGTTGTAAAATGACCATTATATTTTTATTTGAAAGGGCATAGTTTTTTTATGTAAATCTAGACATTTCAAAAAATCAAATTAATTTAATCTCCATAAATGTCTAATGGCCGCCTTAGGTGGGACACGATTGTATATGCAAAGAAACAATCATAACCCCCATTTACAAATCGGGAGACTAAGTGGATATAAACTACAGATCTCTATCCAATGTTGCAAATATTAGAAAAAATAGTAAAAAAAACAGTTTGTAAAATTCTTAAAATATAATGTTTTCATATTAATTTGAAATTTTTCTCCAAATTTTTTTACATATTTGTGTTTTCAATGAAAATCAGTTTTGGATTTTAAATGAGAGTCTAAATAAAGGTGATAAATGTTTGGCAGCCTTTATAGACCTTGCCAAGGTGTTGGATACTGTCAACCACTAACATCTTTTTGAAAAGCGGGTGTCAACGGCATATTCTTTTTGAACTTATATCGGAGACCTCAAGAAATTAAATTCGGCGGTAAACTTGGAGCGATTAAGAATCTGACCTGACGTATTCCACATGGGACGTACTTTATTGGAGCCAATTTATTTTTTTTTATTCGTCAGTGACTTGCTTTCCACGAGCAAGCGTCAAATATTATCTTATGCGATGACACAGTGATGCCCGTTAAAAGTAAATCAGCAGCATCGCAAGCGGACAGATGTCTTTTCGTTGCTAAGAAATCTTATATTACGTTTCTTTTTCTAACAATTAACAAGTTTTTAATCCCAATGGTGTTATTGTATCAATTCTGCAGAAGATGTCTGTACGACAGCTATTTTCGATCATTGTTATGCGAGAATTCCTAGCTAGGAGTTACAATTGTTAGCTTTGCTTAGAAGGGAACAACATATAAGAAGAACAATACTGAGGATACGTAAACGTATATTTGTATTTTTAAATTTGATATTTGTCCAGTATCATGGATCTAAATAATTTGAAAATGGTTTAGTCTCATCTGGACTACAATATAGGATAGTGATGTTTAGCCCACTATACGACACATTGAAGAACATTATAAAAACTATATTTCATAAAAAAATGTCATTTAGCTCCTTACAAATATTTAAACTCTTTGAGATACCAACCCCTATTCAGGTATCAAATTGTGGGGCTACTGTTCATGTTTTGAGAGAGTTCTATACTATTGATCCAGCGGCGGTTCGTTATATCAGGCATGTCAACGAGATTTGTACGTTAATGGTTCGTATGATTAGATCATCAAGTTACATTCCAAAACACTTATGTTATGAATAACAGAACGATTAGGAAATTAATTCAGAAGAAGTAATTTACTTTATATCAATTAAAGCTGTAAGTGTTGTACATCTCTAGTTCTACTAGTCCCACAATAACTAATATCTAATATTGGCAACGTTTCGGCTTCTAGTGTGAAGCTTCTTTATGCCTTAATTAATGTTTCAGTTGTCGTCAATTAAAATAAACATACACATGGCAACATTAACACATACATACACAGTCAAAATTAAATTAAAACTGAGAGGGATAAAGAAGTATAATTTCAACAAATACGTGTAATAGTCAATGTTTATTAACTCCTCCCACAATCGAATTCTTGGTTTTTATTAGTTAACTTAAATTATTTTTTATATTCAGTAAACTTTTTTTTGTTGTTTGTTTAAAATTTATATTAATTAATTTTATGTAAATATCCAAAACCAAATAAAAACAAACGTTTTGCGCAGCCTTCCGCATACTATAATTCGATACAACAAACGTGTAAAAGAGTATCGAAAGTGTGTTTAGAAAAAAAATAGTTCAAATAAAAGTTATAGACAATAAAATTTCAAGCAACTTTTACTTTAAGAAAAAAATGTATAAAATGAAAATATTTCATATGAAATCTATTAGGTTCGACAGATTATGCCAGAAATTTAATCAGATCTGCGCGCTATTATAAATATTGAGCAAGAGCCTATTTATCAGGTTTATAATTAGAAAATTGTAAAACGTTTTTGTATTTATAATTACAATGACATTACATTACATTAAAACATAATTGACAGCATACCATATGTTTTTAAAACAACAGCAACACAACTTCAAACGTGGCTAATTTATTATTTCTAACACGGCCCCTCAATTTGCACGTCCTAAGAAAAATAACCTCTCTATAAATGAAATCTTGTACCAATATATTTGGTTTTGAAGTAAAAAATAGAATTTAGGGCCAATTTTTGAACCGATTGATTGTTGTTATATATGGTAATTTTTCCCAAATCTTCGAAACCTAATTCCTTAAAACTAGACAAGGATATTGCTTCTCTTGAAGACTCAGTGAGACTTATGTATTCTGCCTCGGTTGAAGAGAGAGCTACGGTTCTCTGTTTCCATAAACACTATAAAATCGCAGATCCAGTAAGTATAAATATATACCCAGTAAAAGATTTTCTGTCAATTTCCAAATTTGTGCAGTCGACGTCAGATATCCTACGATTCCATCATTATCTTTGGTGTAATTCAACCTAAAATTTATAGTTCCTATTAAATAACATAAGACATGCTTAGCAGCTTGCCAATGAACCTTCTAATGACAATTACTGAATTGGCTTTATCGATTTCCAGCGTAAGAGATATCAGGGCGATACCCCGATAGGGGTATTTTGACTATTTTCTATTCAGAAGTTGATTTTACGTCAAATTTTATACCAGTGATCATCGGAGTATTAACAGGTTTTGCTTCTTCAATTTTAAACTTTCGTAGAACATCACGAATATATCCGTACTGACTTAAAGTGATTTTCTCATTTGATTGTTCAATTTGAAAACCTAAACAGTGATTAGCCATTCCAAGATCTTCGATATACAAGCAAGGATCGGAATTTGATGACACTAAACCAATTAATTTTAAAGAACGATCAAGTGTTGCACACCCATTGCCGACAGGCTTTTTTCGGACCGTAGATGGCTTTTTGTAATTTGCTCAAATAACATCTGATTAGCTGTTTTAATAAGTGTTTTATTTTTTTTCAAATTTGATAATTTGTTCCAAGGATTCTTTTAAGCATTTTGGTTGTTCCGTCATTTAAATAGGCCGTTGTGATATCAAATTGAAAAATACTTAAATTCAATTTTGCAGAGAGTGCAATCAGAAGACGAAAAGTTTCTAACCTCGCAACTCAGTAAAACCTTTAGCTACTAATCGAGCTTTTCTTCGATGAATTGATCCATCTGCATTGCATTTATTACGGAGTACTATTCTGCAACCGATGATTTTGTTATCAGTGGGCCTGTCGGTCAACACCTATGTGTTATTATGTAATAAACATTTTATTTCCTCCCGGATCGCATCTGACCATTCTAATTTATTAGGTCTATTCATAGCGTCGTCAAAATAAATTTCAGTGGTAATTATAACTGATTCAAAGTCGTTGTAACTTAAATTTGGACCTTCTTTGTTCAAGAATTTTTTATTCACGAATCACAGAACATGCTTCGTTATTTTTTTCTGAATTCTTAACTACTGGTACCATGTTATAAATTTTCTTTCGACCTCCCCTATAACCTTTTATAATTCTTAGCCTGCTACGACCGCGCTTTATTCTTACATTTTCATTATCCACATCAATCTTTTTTATAGTTACGTTATCGTTTTTACAAGAAAGTTCTTCTTCATCGATAATCGAAGATAATTCTTCAATATTGACATTTGATAATTCATTGTTGCATCTATTTCAATTTCCTTTAAAGTAATGCAACGATTTCGTATATGATTAGCCGCCGCAATAGCTTCTGCACAAAAACCTACAGATATGCCGGAGCCAATTATCATACATCTAGCTGCTTCTACAAGGGTTCTATTTTGCGTTCTGCTACGCCGTTTTGTTGCGGAGTGTATGGGATCGTCAAACGCCCTTGAATACCTAAATTCTTGAGAAGATAATCCATTTTCTCATTACAGTATCCTTTTCCATTATCAGTTTGGAGATATTTAATTTTTCTTCCAGTCTGATTTTCGGCAACGTTTTTAAACTCTACGAATTTATTCATAACGTCTCCTTATTGTGTAAAAAATCTGGCACCATCTGCGGTAATCGTCAATAAAGTGACAAAATATCGAGCACCACATATTGAAGAAGTTTTCATCGGGCCACATATATCACTATTATATCAATGATTTCTAACAGTTCCGATGAACGATTTTCTCTTCTTTTGAAAGGGGCTCTAACTATTTTTCCAGCAACACATGCAGTACATTTTGTTAGATCAACTGAATCTTTGAAGTCAATTTCAGTGACTTGTTTACTTTTTAACATATGCATCACATCCTTAGAATTAAGGTGACCAAGCCGAATATGCCACATTTCCATTTGACTTTTGCATTCGCTCTTGAATAATTTTCAGTCAGGAAAAATAAATCACCTCTTGCAACTTTAATTTTACCACTCATGTCAGTAATGACAGCTTTATTTTTTTTAAATGTCACTTCATGATTAGTGTCAAAAATTTTAGCAACAAGATTTGTTCCAAGATCAGGCACAAATAACGTGTTTTGTAATATAACTGTTTCACAGGAGTTTTCAAAAGTTGTTATATGAGCGTCACCTTTAGCTTTTACTTTGGTAACTCTATCGTCTTGTTTGACTCTAATTTGTGTTTCGGTCACACGCGAAAGAATTGAAATATCACCACACATGTGCGAAGTGCAAGCACTGTCAATACACCAGCGCCTTTGTTTGATGCTTGATTCCAAACTTGTAGCATTAACACCATAATAAGAACAATTGCCTACGTTATCCGGTTTGTTCTCTGTAGCATCTTTACCAAAATAAAAACAAGCGTTTACCTCAGAACTCCACATCGCCTTGATAATCGAAAATAAAATTGCGTTTTAGAAATTTTTTTTTCGTTTTTGTTTAGAAAATGGTTCAAACAAAAGCTATAGACCATAGAATTTCCAACAACTTTTTTCCTTTGACTTTTTTTAATTGATATTGGAGATATTGTTACAACAATTATTATCACATGACTGTTATATCTCAGTCATTATTTGTCGGATCAAAAGATAGTTGAAACAAAAGTTGTGTATACTTAAATTATAAATAACTTTTATTTGAAACAAAAATGTTTAAAGTAAATATTTTTCTAAATATTTTAAAAATTCAAAAATTTGTGTAGGTTGTCGACCCTTTTGGCTACATAAAAATTACTCAAAATTTAAACAAATCTGCCGAATTATAAATAAGGGCCATCTACAAATTTCATAAAAATCGGACAGGTGGTTTTCTTGATATCTTGTTTACATACGGACGGACGGCCGGCCGTCGGACACAAATTTTTTTTTGCTTTATTATAACGTACTGACTCTAATTCGTCGGAAAAAGTGAAAAAAAAAAGGGTTTCGGTTTAGAAACTGTCGCATAACTCCCCATCTTATTTCATTAGAATTTCATTATTGAATTTAGTATCTTTGAAGTATCGTTTTTATATTTCTTTGGAAATGTTGATTTCATGAACATTACCGAATTTCCATTTTCACTTCGTTTACGTGTATTAACGTCTTCCAATATTTTTATTTTTAGAGAATCTACCTTTGGCAAAATATCTCTGTGGATTCAATAGCTATGCAAAAATTTCATAACTACTAGGTAAACTATACAGTAACATAATTGTCAGTAAATCGCCATTGACGTCTACTTGAATTGCCTGAAGTTCATCTACGGCATAGAAAAATCCGGAAAGATGTTGGTCTGGGTCTTGCATTTTCTGCTGTGTGAGCCGTTTCATCAATGTCGCTTTGCGAGCCGGTCCTTTAGATGGGTAAATATTTGTCAATATCCCCATTAATCATTTTTTGTGAGAAGAGCTTCAACTTGAATACGCCATGTGTCGCAATTTTCACGAGACAGCATTTCTAGCTGTACTTGTATTTGCGCACATTTTTCACTTCTTCACTTTTTACAAAAACATTTCTTTCTTCATTATACAACTATAACTCTAATTTGTTGGAAAAGTAAAAAAAAAGGATGTAAAAATTTTCGGTTTGGAAACCGTCGCATAACCCTCCATCTTCTTCAAAAATTCAACAAAACGGTAATTTTCGAATAAAAACCAAATATTTTTGTGATGAAACATTTTCAAATTATTTCTTTGCGATGATAGAGCATTCAAATATTTCAAACCTGCTCTTGAAGAATTGAACCTTCATCCTTTTTTCTATCACAATAGATATTGAATAAGTACCTACGAAACTCGAAACTGACATACCTATTATATGTTGTTAATAATTGTGTAAAAAGCAATAGAATTATCGAGAGTAGGTATATGTTTGTAACTAAATTTGTTAAAGGTTCAACTTGTTAAATACACACGCATCCAGTTTCAAATATAATTTCAAACAGCAAACAAATGATAAAAATACTAATTAATACGACTTTTGGAAATTACGAAGATATAAATCAGTATATTAATAAAAATCAATCGATTTATTATAATGTTTCGAATTTGATATGAAAAATAACGCCATTATAAATTTTATTGCATAGTGACAAGTGACAAACGTTTGAATAAATTAAAAACGTCGATTTTATTCACATTCACTTACTCATTTCAATTTCCATTAATTTTTTAGGTGCAGACGAAGATAAGATAATTGCTATACGTAAAAAAGGTCTTCTAGGGAGGTTCGTTTCTCAATGGTTGGATCGCGTGGAATGTTGACGGTAAGAGGTTAAAAAAAGATGCCTTTTTTGTTTATTTCTGTAGGTTTTACGAAGACGCTAATGATGGAACAAAACCGATCCGCCTCTTTCGTAAAGATGATCGAGTATGTGCACCGATTAGCATTCCATACACATATTTTGTTACACAAATAAACGCCTTACATAAATTTTATTTATTTTTATTAACGATCTGTATAAAATTCAATTTAAAATCGTGAAATATCAAGTTACTATTTGAAAGTACCTACTTAAACGTGAAAAACCAGCCCATCGTAATAATGACGAAATTTAAAAGGTATTCTGAAATTTAAAGCATCGACCATTCATAAAATTCATCATGGAAGTGTCAGGGTTCAATGAACAATGATTTTAACTGATTCTCAAAAAATGGATGAAAGGTATTAAACGGCATAAAGCATTGTTGAAAAACCTGTAACATTTACTTGGCATTGCCAAGACCACAATGGTTTAAATATTTAAAAAAATATTTTATTTTACCCGACAAGAAATCTTTCAACTTCCAATTCTGATTAATTGTTAATGGATATTTCATGTTTTACCTTTACGTTAAATACGTCATCTTAGATTTTATATTACGATAATTTAATTTATAAAAGTAATTTTAAATTTATATGTTTATTGTTTATAGTAACTTTTTAGGTTAATTACATCATATTATAAAATTGTTAGTAAGTTTGTTTAATTCAATCTACATTATCATTTTTTTATGGTTTTACTATCAGCTTAACGTATGATTTAAACAGAAATAAATAAACCATAGAATCTATGTTTTATGAATTTATACCAAAATAGGAAATTTTCCACTACGTTGAATCTTATTATATTGCCATAAAGATTTAATTTATTTCCTTATTAATTAGTGCCTTGAATGATTCATAGGTTATTGTCTTGGTAGAAATGGTTAACATTTTCGTTTTACAAAACGAGATTTCAATCAAAGTAGCATATGTTGTTTCACTTCCAGACAATATACTTGGATTATTTACATTTTTGTTAGGTCGGTACTATTAAAAATTGAATTTTGTGTTGAATCCCGAGAGTAACAATATTCGAAAAATAATGTAATAAATTTACAATTTACTACGTATATATACTAAACCCCTTAAATAGCATAGAAATTGCAAAATTTTGTAGTACCTACTTACGAAAATAGATAACGTGATTCAGATATTAGAATTAGACAGACAAACGAATGCTTCGTTTGAATCAAAGCAATGTCGGTATTTAACGTAGTAATAATAGTAATAGTAATTTATTTTTCCAAAATGTTACAAAATATAATAAATATAAATATCCAATAATTGTTTTAAAATATATAATTTAAAAAATCATTTACTGAATAAAATGCATGATTTATGAGAATATCAAGGAAGGAAGTTATTGTCCTTCTATGTTGTGGGAGTTTATTATATAATTTTTATCCTATGTAATAAGGATTTCTTTCATAAAGAACAAATGTGACTTGTTTAAAGTATGAAATTTACTATGGTTAGCAAACACAAATCGTAGCATATCAAACACATAAAGACCTGGCAAAGTCATAATTTTGTTTTCCTTAAATATTTCAACTCATTATTCCTTCCACATCAGACCAAGCATACATTTAACACCTTCTTCGTAAAAGAAATCGTTTAACGATCAGCTATTACACCAACCTAGTACAGATTTCAGGGCTGGGAGCATAAACTAGCCAAGAAAATATGTAAAAATGTACCAAATTTTGTAAAATATGTACTAAATAGTCACTTTCAAAAGAAAATAAACTACCAAACCACGAATAAACTTGTAGAATATGTAAGATTATATTTTACAAACAGTTTTAAATATTTAACAAAAATAAAAAAGTTCTACAGAACGCAACAGAAAATGATGTAAATATCAATAATTAGGTATATACTTCAAACAAAAAAATAACAAAGACAGATACGAAAATGAAAAAAGAAAAAACAAAGATACTTTTCTACATGATAAATAATTATAAATTAAGATTTCTTGCTATGTTTGGTAGACATTTTTAACAACAAATCGGATTTGCGCTTGCCAATAGCCCGAATTATTTGGCTTTTTTTCAACTGCGAGTTCCTCAGTCCTTAAATTCTGCGCTGCTATGCTCTCGGCTATGTTAACTTGGACCATGTCGCTAGATTTCAAGGCATGTTTTAATTTTGAATTTGCTTCTTGCAAAAGCTTATCACTAGCCTTCTTTTTATAACCTTCTTGTTTCTCAAGATTTCGTACTTCGCTTTTCGTGCTCATGACGTTTTTTCAGTTCCTCCGCCCTTTTCTTGTTTTCCTCTTCTTCTAGTTCATTCTGTCTTTTCATTTCCTTTTCTTTTTCTTTTGTCTCTAAATATTGCAGGTATGAGCTATGGGCTGACTTCGCTAACGTTATTAATTCTTTGGTAATAGGCACAAGTTCCACTTTATCTTGAAATCTTGTTGTCAAAATATCGGACACCGAAAGTATACAATTTACCATTCGTTCACTTAACGATGTTCGTTCTTTTGTAACCAGTCTGCCAGACCGTGAAAACCCCCTCTCAACATCTGCATTTCCATGGCTTAGAGAGGAAATTTCTCCAATTCCACAATACGTCAATCCGTTCAGTTGATTAAGGTACTAAATTCCTTGCGTCTAGTTCCAGTTGAAGTAACTGCCCTTCATCTTCTACTTCGTCAAGCTTAATTTTAAAAGGAAGTTCATTTACAAGTTTTGTTATATCTGCAATGCTTTTTTTCAAATTAATATTAAAATGTGAGATACATCTAAGATGTTTTATTATAGAATCTTTTTCTAATATCGGAATGTTTTTTAAAGTGTACTGACATGAACATGTATGTTTCTTGAATTACTCAAAGTTCTCCACTGGTTTCAGTTTATTTACTTCAAAAGATAGTTCATTAATTAATGTAAGTTCCTCAAGAGGTTTCAGATTTTCGAATCCAAATAACTTTTATTATTGACTTCCTTATTCTTCATCTGATTTAAACATTCCGTTTTACAAATTCTCGTCATTATATTTTCCACGAACAACTTCATCTCACTGTGGATTAAATGAACTAGTGGCTCATTTTTTTGGAATATACCTGTAAATTTCGTGAACTCCAGCACTTGACACAACAAATGAAATCATTGTCTTCATGTTGGGTATTTTCATTACCTGTTCTATACTTTTATATCGGCTTGTATTCTGTATATAAGCGCATTTTTTTGGAACAAAATTTAAAAAATATTTGCTTACAGGTTCACATTGTTCAAGAAGTCTTTTGGCAGCTGGTTTAATGGTCAACCATCTTGTAGCCACATGCTTGATAAAACGATGATTGTTAATTTTCAATTTGTTTTGAATATTTTCAAAATCTGCCCATCTTGATGGATTGTCCTTAAAAAATATTTGAGCGCAACTAATAGTTCGGAAATTGTAACTCTTTTTCACCAGAGTTATTAGTTGTTTCGTCATAAAGAATTGTAAAGTACTCTAAAAAAAAGACAAATTACTACTCCTATTTTTTGTGAGAAGTGTCTACCTTGTCCAACATCTTGAATTACTTTTTGTTTAAAATATGGGCCCAATGCTTCTGTGATTAAATACGCTACCTTTTTTCTTGACAACGAAAAGATATCATATTTATCACCCATATCAGTTCCGCTTTTACAGTCCCCTGTTTTGTGTTTGCAATACTTAAATCAAGTGTGCTGATGTTATTATCTGCAACCAAACAGAAGATTTGTAAATTGGTATCAAGGCCTTTTTGGTACGGTTATATTAACAATTTACACCTTTCAAATTTATTGTTTGGTGGAAATACTGCTGAACAAAATGTAAGAAATAATAAACAAAGTCACTTACTTGGAAGCTCCGGCTGAATGTGTATTCCTAAATGCAACTGATTAGAACCGCATTTGTTTCTTATACAGGTTTTGTGTTTTCTTCCCTGCGAATGTTGTTTTATCGCACAGGTGCCACGAGTTATATTAATTTTTGTCTCGCAAACTTTACAGAGAATATTTTGTGCGTCACACTCTTTTGCCCAATTAGAAATCAAAGTGCCATTACTATAACTGTCCTGCATCCACAAATTCTTGAATTTGCAAGGCGCCATTTCATTATAAAAACAGATTTTGTAGTTTTAGTTTATCAATTAATAGCACAGATCACACCAACCACCAACACAAGTAACAATTAACCGGTGTCACAAAAACGTGGCGATGGGAAACGAGTTTTGTCTGAGGGATGTACGTAGATGACGGAAATAAGTTTTGACTACATATTTCTGAAAAATATGTACTTTTATGTACTTTGCTTGAAAATATGTATTTTCCTTAAAATAGTGACCGACTTCCATGGTTGAGATTTAATATGGGAATGGTAGTAAGTAACTGATGCTTCAATTTATGAACCGATTAAAAAAACAGAGGACCAAGAACGCTTTCTTCAGAAAGTCCAACTTCAATATTTAATAAACTTGAGATTTCCCCTCAGAACATCACCAACTGTTTTGTGTTTGTTAGGTATAATATAAGAATATCATGGCACTTTCCACGTAAACGAAGTTTTAATAGGAGAATATCATGGTTTACACAATCAAACGCTTTCGATAAGAATAAGATGATATACATCGCCATTAATTTTTTGTTTTTATCAAGGTTTTTTGTAATCCAGTAACGTAACTAAAGCAGTTGTAGATCTCTTTGGCATATATTCATGTTGTTACTTAATTAATAAATTTTTCTTTAACCGCAAAATAGGCCAAATTCATTAAATTTTTCTATCGTTTTTTTTGATTTGTGACACGGCGGTGCATTGCCTTGGTAAAACATTTTGTTCTCTTCCATATAAAGCCGTTTTTTGCGATTTCATTCTTTAAACGCTCAAAAAATGCCATATAATATTCGCTGTTGATTGTTTTTTTATTTCCCAAATAATTGATGAATATTATTCCCAGCGGATTAAACTTTCGTTAGATTTGGAGTTGGTTTATCTGACCTTGTCTACATGACAACCTGACTACCGACTCGACTCTGGAGTGTAGTGATAGAACCATATTTCAACCATTGTCACATATCGAAGCAAGAATTTATTTTTATTGCGGTTGAACAGCTTTAATCATTGCCCCGAATCATCAACACGTTGTTGTTTTTGATCTATTGCAAGCACGCGCATCACCCAATTTGCACAGAGCATTCGCATGCCCAAATATATAGTTTTTTGCTTCAACGGTATTTTTCGCCAAAAAACAATGTTTCATCAACACGCTATATTGTTTTTTATTTATTGTTTTGAAAATTGCTTTCAAATTTCGACACGTGCTGTTTGAAGTTTGGTACTAACTAAAAATCATATGGAATTAATTCTAGGGGCACCATCTAGACGTCAGCCTACTAACTTTTCTGCCGACCTAATATTTCTTTGTTAATTTTTTTTAAGTTTCACATTTATACAAGGCATCTAATTAATCACTTTCATACGTCAACCGTACAACCTTTACTATGGGTAAGATCATAGAAGCGAGTGTACTCTATATTGAAAATAATTTAACAAATTTGATAACTTTTACTAATTTGGTGATGATTTAAAAATATAATAATCTGAAATTAGAATTCAAGGCAGTAATTCAATGAAGTGATAAGTAAATACATATATAAGTTTCTATTTTTGCCATATTCTTTGATAATTTAATAACAAATACATTAGATTTTAAATAATTGTGATATTCAAAGGAGTGGAACCGTAAACAAGAAAAACATCATTTTCGGATGTTTTTTAAAGATCTTTGAAATTATCGTAAGTATATAAATGGGGTGCGTTTTTTCTTAAATGCACCTAATGTAAAATTAATTTCATCTAGCGCGAGACAATTGTTTATTTGAGAAATAATTATTCGGATGACGTTGCTTTTCTTGTTGTACTTCCTTCGTTTACCACAACGAAGTAATCGCTTATGAAGTTAACTATATACAATAAAGTAAAAGAAAACACATTAATATAATTCAACATGTATTAATTTTAGAACATTTTGTTAATGGAGAAAAGTTCACAGGAAGTTGGCAGTTGCTTCTTTGTTTACGCAATGAACACAATGTATACAGGGAGTGATTTGTGTATACATAGAAAAACTTTTGTATGGCATTATACTTTAAATCGTCTAAGTATCAAATTAATTGTATATAAGAATTACCAAATGTTTGTTTTTTTCACAAGTAAACATCCCGCGGGATAATTATCGCAACGACTGAATAATTGTGGGTAAATATTTATAATTGCTATGTAGAAAGAAGTAATGATCAGGTTTTCGTATGCATGTAAAAATTCTTATTAAACGATTGTGAGTCATACTTGAAACACTCAAATCTGGCGCCCTCGAGAAGGGTTGGAAAATGCTCTGTCTCGAGGGGGAAGCACCAGTCAAGACGACGCTGTTTATTACCACACTGGTTTTCTGTTTTGACTTTATCATAACTTTGTTATTTTGGTCGTAGCTAAGCAAACAAAATATATATTTAAACGCCAAACTAAGAAATGACTTATATGCGAAATTATACCATAAACGGCAAAGGGTTAATAAGTACGTAATAGTTACAAGCTATACTACCTTTCAACTTCCTGTAAGATAAACTAATCTGAATATACTTATTTATAGTGTGTAGGTTACAATCATCTGCGATTGTATAAGTATTTGGTAATCAGAATGAAGCGTCCGTCAGGCAGGCGGCGCTGGTCGTCGCGACGTGATGGGCGCCTGTTGGGGCCATCAGCGGCGGTTGTAGGTCCTCTGGCGCGGCGCCCGACACCGCAGAGACCGACGGCGCCTTTCCCGCAAAAAACTTGAGATTGTTTGTTGACTTGTCGTTAATTTTTCAACCTTATATAGAATTGCTCGCAATTCTTTACACTTTGCTTGCTTCTTCAGCTCATCAGCCGTCACCACTTCTAATATGAGCACTCTAAGATGTGTTGCTGCTAGCGCTATAATACAAACATACCCTGACACACTTTCGCCACCTCTCCTGATAATAACTTTAACTTTTCTGAGTTCTTTGTTCACAAAATTTTCTTTGTCTTAGATATCTTAATAATATCTACATAATGCACAATATAAAATATTTTTATTTCTTTTATGCAAGGTAATATTAAATTTCTGTGGAACTCTTTCTCAATTACTTCTTGAAGTGCATGTAGCGTTTATTATATTTCAACCACAAACGCAAATTTGTTTAATTCAACAAGGGAATTTAATTTGCAATGAAAATAGGGAAAGATTACATAAATATGACACCAAATAGTATGATGTCATTGTTGTTTTGGACGTAAGGTCGTGGACACGGTATTAACACTGTTGTCTTGGCTCCATCGTCTCTTGGCTCCAATTCTTGTTGTCCTGGCTGGCTCCGGTCCCGGAGTCACAGTCCACTCTAGTCGGCGTCTCTGGGGGCGCCATCATCTTCGGCGCCCCCTGTTTATGCTACTCTGATTACATTGCTTTTGATATTAATGTCATATATATATATACCCTCTTGTTTATACTATTTTCATTCATTACGACACGAAACATGCTAATGTGTATTCGAGAATGCGGGTCGTAAAAAATATAAATGAGAAGCACTATTACGCAGGCCGCTTATTTAGACAGAAAGTTTACAAACTTGATGAAATGTTGGGGCAGTTAGAAGATTTTATTTATTCTATCTTTTATTTCAAAAGTCTTAGTTTTAAGTACAGCAGTAAATGTTTCTTTCGAAACAAACGATTGTTTCAATCGAATATAGTGAAATTTTGTTCGTCACAAATAGGAAGCGTTTTGCGCAGAACACTACATCGACATTGCGATACTAAAAAAAAGTGTAAAAGAGTATCGTAAGTGACATAAACATATTGGACGAGAAATAAAATAAACTGCGTATAGAAAGTACGTCTGTTTTAATAGAAAAAGTGAAAAAACGATACGATAAATGTAACAGTATTAACCGTTTCTGGCCCGGAAAATCACAAAAATATCAAGAGAGAATATTTTTATAACATTAGGAAAAGTAATAAAATCATCTCCAGAGTTGTCCTTTTGTAGGAGGAGTGGTCACTATTCCTGAAACAAAATTTAATATTTGTAGCTTACATGTAAATTTTGAAAAAAAAGTGACTTACTTTCCAATAAAAATCCCGAAAACAAAATTTTAGTTCTCGATAAGCTTGTTCAGTCTGTTTTCGCTTGATTCTTAGCGGTACTGCACACTCCACAGCGCCTTCTGATTCCTCTGACTGGCTGATGCGAAGAACTTATTAGTCACACATCGTTCTGATTCTTACAAACCTGTCAAAGAGTATCAAAAGTGCTTGACGATAAAATATTTTGCTCAAAAAATACAGGGTGTCCATTAACTCTCAAGGTGTTAAAAAATGTTTATTTTCCTCGGTTTTTTGACGATATTTTGCGAACAAATTTGAATATGATCCTGAAATTTGGAACACGGGGGTTTTTGTGATCAAGAAACTTAAATATTTTATTAATTTTGATACAGTTTGCAGAGGGTGCCATCTACAGTGGTATGCTAAAAGTTAATTGGCCATAACTTTTTTACCACTCGGTATATTGACGTTCCATTCTAATTAATTTGTTCCCTTTTCAGTTCTGAGCAAAAAAGGTGTACTTGGTCAATGCCCTCAGATTAATCGTTTTCCAGATATTGGTTAATGAACAGTTTAATTTAATTCCCTATAATCCTTAGCTAATTGAATTAAAAATCAAAGTAACGTATATTTTTACTTTAACTTTGAATTTAAGAACTAAAATAAAAAATAAAGAATAAAACTAAATAAATAAATGTTACAAAAGGTGTCCCAAATTTCAGACCATATTCAAATTTGTTTGCAAAATCTCGCAAAAAATCGAGGAAAATAAGATTTTTTTAACACTCTATAGGTCCTTAAGAAAACGTTTCCGACCTAGGTTTATATAAACTTTTTCTTATTTTTGGGTCTAGAATCACTACGCGAAGTTTGTCCGTAGAGTTACTGGACACCTCGTATAATGAACGTCTAATAGCACCAAAACGAAGTACCGCTCACACGTTCATTTTGAGACGAGTTGAAAATGAAAAAGAAAATTAAACTTTCGTTTTAGAAAAAAAATAGTGTTGTAGATACAATAATACATTTCATTTTGTTGTTTTTCACATTGCTGTACATTGAGACACCGATATATACGTACAATAATCAAGCACTAGTTTAAGACGTTTTTGTCCAATCTTTTGTTATATTATATTTCAATAAATAATTATAAAAACCAACACTGATGTTCAAGTTCAAACAAAACTTATAGACAGTAAAATTTACAACTTGTTGTTATAACTTTTTTGGATAGTTAATATTGGTGAAGATATTGTTAAAACAATTAGTGTCACGTGATAGTAATATTCAGTAATTGCTTATCGGATCAAACATATTTAACAAACATAGGTTAAAAATTTGTGTAAATATTCAAAGAATTCAAAACCTATGTTAATAGATTATGCCTGTAATATTCAAACAATACTCTAGGGTATATAATTGATGTTGGTGGAGATATCGTTACATCAATTTTGTTTTAAAATTTTTTTGGGCCGCATAACTCCGCATCTGATTTATTTCAAATGACATATAAATTGATCGAATTTGTCAACAAAGCCCATATTTTTATTATAATCTAGCCAAACTTGTGTATAAGGAACTTCCAATTACATTTCAGATTTTTCTTTTCTGTGGACGCTTGTTTCATGGTCCGAATTGTTAAAAAAAAGTGGTTTATAACGTTATCAGATGGCTGAAAGGGTTACCAGGTAATAACCCTTAAGAGGGGTCGCAGCTACTTGGTTGAAACGTAGTGCGCTGGTTCTGCCTTTAAAGGTTTTAATATTGGAATTGAAACTTAAAATTTTGATGAAAATAGAGGAAAAGAAAATTGCGTTTTAGAAAAAATAATTCAAATAAAAGTTATAGACAATAAAATCGTCAATAACTTCTTTTCTATTTGATATTTTGGAAATATTCTTAAAACAATTACTGTCACGTACTTATCGGAACAAAAAATAATTTAAACAAAAGTTGTATATAATTAAATTACAAACAAAATTTGAAGAACAAATGTAAAATAAATATTCAAGAATTCAAAAATCTAAAAGGTTAACCTCCCTTTCACTTAACAAATTATTATTTGACATCTGTAAATGGTTTTATCTTTTCAGCATATTAACAGCAATAAATATTGTTATTATTATTATTATCATTATTATTATTATTATTATTATTATTATTATTATTATGCCCAAAATCTAATCAAATCTGCACTATCATAAATAACACCTTTATGCTAAGTTTAATAACAATCGGATCAGTGGTTATCTTGATATATGTAGTGTTTACATACGGACGAACAACCAACCGGTCAACAGACAGATTTTTTTTGCTTCATAAGAAAGCGCTTACTATAATTCGCCAAAAAGAGTGTATAAAAATACTCGCTTTGGAAACCGTCGAATAACTCCTCAACTTATGTATAAGATGTGGGTAAAAATCAGCTCTTAATTCTAAGAAGAGTTAGTATACAATCTAGAAAATCTACCGTGTAACTATAGATTACGAAAATATTCAATAACTGAAGTGATTTGTAGATAATTTGAACGATGTGGTATTTTTACAAGATGAAATAATGTACTATAAATAATCAATAAGTTATATTTTGTTTTGATGATTGCTTGAAAGTATGGTATCAGTATGTAGGTATACAAACACACCTTAGTACTCGACCAAAAATCAAAATTATTTGTTCACTACATCAGTTACTATGTTTACTTTGAACTCTTATTCTATAGGTATCATTTTTTTCTCAATATTCACTTATAAAATATCTTTGTAAAGAAACAAAATTTCTGGATCTGATTCTTCCTACACTCTATAGAGGCCGATACGATGCGTATCCATAATGCATCGCGTTTCATTAATGAAAAAACTGGTAACTTATTAAACATATTTTGCAGAAGTTGAAATTTTCATGATTACTATCATACTATCCACAGATATTCAAAAAATAGTTTTCCGTGTAAAATAAAGAATACTGCTCTATAAAAATAATCTGACGGTATATGCCTTAATGCATATTGAGGTAACCTCAAAATTGACTAGTTACACTGTCAAAATCAATTAGACAAAATGAATAGAGCGGCGTGGAAAAAATTACACTCGTAAACGATTTTTCACGATTTTCATAGATTTAGTGTGCAAGGGTTCTGTGATACGTCCGATATTATGGTGGTATTTACATTGTTGTCAGATCTTTCCTTTTTCCGGAATAATAATGAACTTCGCACATATGTAAAGTTCTTTATTTTAGTTATTTTCAAGCAATGCTAAAGTATGAAATAATTTTTTGGGGACTTTGTAATAAACAAAATTTTAAACCGAATTTTTGTTTATGTAAAAACGTGCTGTACGAGCATTAGCAGAGCTTAGCCTCGTGAATTATGCGTAGGGGGCATTTCAAAACTTGCGGATAATGACATTAGCGCAACTGTACATATTTGAGATGTTGGTATTTGTTCTACAAGTACAAAAGAATTTTGAATTACATAACGTAAATTATGAACACGATACACGATTTAAAAACAACTACAACTGCCTAAATTTAATACTCTAACTTTTCCATAGAGGGGTTTATTATAATGGTTGCAAGTTGTACAATCAACTCCCAGACACTATTAAGATGAACTCGATAAATCAATTTGAAAGGCACGTGAAAAATCATCTGCTTAAAACAGTTATCTATACCGTTGACAAATTCAAATGGCAGTCTGACAGATAGTTGAAATGAATTTTTTTTTGGTCTTACACTAAGATGGCATATTGCTTGGATTCCAATTTTCTTATTTTTTATTTACTTTCATATATTTATACCTATTTATATCTGTTTATTTGTTGTATTTTAATATATTTTTGTATTTGATTGTAAATAAAATAAATGAATTGAATTAATTTACAATTAATTCTCCTGTATATTTTTTGCGGAGATAATGGAAATGTAGATATAATTCCGAAAGTATGGCATTTAGGTATGTGGAATATTACATGAAAATGATTAAGGATTTCAAAACCAAGAAATATACAGGGTGATTCATTTGAAATAACAAAGTTCATTATTATTCCGGAAAAAGGAAAGATCTGATAACAATGTAAATGCCACCATAATATCGGGCGTATCACGAGGCTCTTGCACACCAAAATCTATAAAAATTGTGAAAGCCGTTTCTGAGATAATTGAAGCGTTCCTTACTTAAACTCATTCTGTATAAATGCATTACAAAATGACTAGATGAAAATCATCATTTAACACCCCGTATTATATCTTAGTTATAATGACAATAATTGATCATAGTAATAACATTAAAGTTGATCTTGTCATTTTTCTATTCTCAACGATATCAAAAATTACAGAACACTTCACGCAGTCAGTGGAGGGTTGGTATTATTCTTAACTTTCAAAACCCACAAGCACCTATTGAATAAATAAAAATATCTAGGCCTACTTTTTTCGGCGTGCCCATAAGAAAAATAAAATTTGACTAAGAGTATACATTTTTTATTACATTTTTTGGAATGTCCACGATCTCTTACACCTATTCTGAAAATTTGATCAACGTGCCTCTTATAATAAGTGAAATAATAAGGTTTTTCTAAAACACCGATTTTTGGTTTTCACCCTGTATTTAAATACTCATGCGGCTTTTTAATAAAGTAAACCCAGATTATTAATAGACATACAAGTACGCAGCTATTGTTCTATTTAACCGACATTGTATATACAACGTTCAGATGAAGATCATTTAGTTCATTTTTAACTGGACATAGTGTATATCGACAGAAACTTTTATAACGGTTTTATTGTATATATTCGAAGATTTATTTCCTCTAATCAATTTTTGTTTTGAAGTTCCTATTTGTATCAATGTATCAATTGAAAAACTAATTTTGTGTTTTGTATCAGTTATTTTATTTTGTTATATTTTTAGTAAATTCGTAATATTTGTCAATTTTATATTATTAATTTTGTTTATGACCCTCAAGCTTATCTTTTGAATAATTATTTATCTATAGTTTAACGTACTTACGATTTAACTTTCATTCAAGCAATAAATAATCTAATGTGTACATTATATAATTATTTGGCATGATACTCTCTATAGCAATTGTAGAAAATAGTTTGGTTATTGAGCAATTATTTTTATATAGGCAACTTTAACTGAGTAATGAAGCTTAACCCATCGCTGTCTCAAAACCATAAAAATTACAATTACAAAATCAGTTAAATAAGACAACACTTGTTCATAAAAGGTACAAACAGTAATATATTAAATGACCCTCTTTAAAGAAACCAACAATGTAGTAATCGTTTTTGTCTTTTTTTCCATTACGTTTTTAAATTTGAGTTCAAATCACAATTGTTATCAGAAAAGGAATTTCTCCTCAGGCAATTAGTACAATAATATAGAATGTTATTATTAATGTTACTAGAGGGAAACGTTAATAATGTTGAAATAAGCATTATGTTAAAATGAATACTTGGTGACACAAAGAAATAATCGGGAAAAACATTAATTTATTCAAACATTTATTTATTAAAGTGGACAAGTCATCAATACAAAGCGGTTACGCAAAAATCACGTGTGGTGGTGCCAAAAAAAAACATTTCAATTATTCCTTATGTAGCTTCAGGTTGTGATCGTGGAAAAGTCCAAAACAAGCTAGATATTAAGGAATTAAAAAAAAAGGGCAAATAATAATAAACAATTCTATTTATAAAATAAGGTAAACTTTACATTATTACAACAATACTATCTCTCTGAAAACGGAACTTTGAAGCTAGTGCACTGAAAAACCTCATTTGGATTTTTACGTTGACAATGTAAAAACTTTTTTCGAACGACCATCTAGACAGTTAATTACACTCAATTGTAAAAAAAGTATGTTGTCCCTTATTTAAGTATTTTGAATTAGTAAATTTTTGAATTACACCTTTCAAACAAACTCACCATGAAACCGGTGTTAAGCGATAACGCAAAACGTCACATAAAGGATTACGATAATTATGATTTTAATAAACTTAAACTTCACAACGTATAAAAAAAATACAACAATGTTAATATATTGTTGGTTGCTTTAAGAGGGTCATTTAATATGTCACTGTTTGTACAAATTCCCAAGACAAACCCTCAATGATTCTTACCTTTTTCTATTTATACAGGGAAACCCAAAATATTAACAACTTTATTTGTTGAATCTCATTTTAACAAATGCATATATCAAA
The DNA here is from genome assembly GCA_030710515.1 of Abscondita cerata. Classification (NCBI taxonomy): domain Eukaryota; kingdom Metazoa; phylum Arthropoda; class Insecta; order Coleoptera; family Lampyridae; genus Abscondita; species Abscondita cerata. The sequence goes on along the minus strand of JALBCR010002426.1, from coordinate 175,035 downwards.
AAAGTTTATAATTCAAACTATTTTGCTGATGCTGATGCGTAACTTTTCCTCTACAGTTTTCTCTAATCAGAACTAACATCAACTTTTTTTCGTAATTACTTACCAAGGAAACTATCATACCTGTACGCATAAAATTATTTTTCGTCACATCGTTAGAAATTCAAAGAATCTTAACTGAAGACGTACCTGTTGTTCCGTGAGGGTTGAGGCGACGGCTAGGTGTAGTTTATTATTCTACAATTTGTAAACTCATAATTGTTTATTAAATGTAGACGTAGACAAAAATTTAATTGTACTTTTGATTTATTTATTTATTTATTTGTATGGAACATTTTTTATTGTATTAGATATATGTGTTATGTATGGTGCCCCAGAAGATCAGTATAAACCTGTACAGTGTGGTGACGAAACTGTGTGCAATTATGGATTGGTTTGTCTTGGCAAAGCATTGCTTCAAGGTTTAGAAAAACCACTAAAACCTAAACAATTAATGTATTAAAATGTTGATTATCTTTAGTTAAACCTGGACTGGCAACGACAATCATTTTAAAAATTTCTGCAAAATCAATCGTTCCTTCGGCACATTCTGTTTTATTATTGGTATTACTTCACATCTTATAAATATAAACATATTTTTATAAAACTTTACATATGTGTCTGATTAGATTTTGGGCAAAATCTATCTTACCCAGATTTTCGAAATCTGGAATATTTACAAAAAAATTCATTTTACATTTTTCCTCAAATATAAGTTGTTAATAATCTAATTGTACACACTTTTGTTTAAACTATTTTTGATCTAATACGTAATTACTCAGATATGACTATCACGTGACACTAATTGTTTTGACAATATCTCCACCAATATTAATTATACAAAAAAAGTTATCACATAAAAGTTGTTAGAAATTATATTGTCTGTAACTTGTTGGTGAAACGCAATTTTTTAAAAACGCAATTTTCATTTTCTCTCATTTTGAAAAGACCGTGTGCCAATAAGGTACATTTAACAATTTGACCGTTACTGAAATTTATAATTGGATTTTAAAACTGTTTCGCGGTGCACATTTCCTTCTTAAAGGTCGATTTTTTTCCTGCACCACATATCCGTTTTTTTTTCACTTTGTTTATCAAAAATTATTAAGTTGCCAAATACGACGCTCTTAGACGTTTATTTTTATTTTTCGAGCAAAATGTTTTAATGTCACCGCATACTTTCGATTCTTTTTACACGTTTGTTAGCGATATAAGAACGATGTGGAGTTCTGCGCGAAATGCTTGTTTTTTTTTATTTGATTAACTACTATAATTAAATTAATACGGAATAACAATATTTATAAATTGTTTTATTTGTTTACTCCTCCAAGTCGTTGTTTCAATAAATACTAATCTATTTTTAATAATAATAAATAAATAAATAAAATTAATAATATAATAAAATAAAATTTGATCCGATAACAAATCACAGAGTGAATAGATACCAATCACTGGATCTGATCCATGAGTAAATTGTCATCTATGTTGAGTTCTTGAGTTTATTTTTCGGTCTTAAACACTACTAGTACTATACTACTATCACTACCACAGATAAATGTACCTTACAGACAGATGATGTAACACCGTTATGTAAGAAATTGGACGTCAATTTTTGGCGGCGATATGGAAATACATACTTTAGAAGCTGTAGACTTTTAGCATTGGCGTTGTAGTAGCGCTAAAATTACTAGTATACAAATGGCTCTGATAAAAATTTATTAGTTTCTTATATTATAGCAGAAGACAACAAATGTAATAGATATTGAATTCAATAACAAGTGAACAGCTATTAGAAATACATAATAAATTGTGTAATAAATAATAAGTGTTACAGTAAATTAAAATTACAGCACCCTCTGTCATGTAGTAGGTGACCAAAATCTGATGCACTACCTTCTGCTATCCATAGTTATTTTACTTACGGCGCTACCTATTGTCAATACTTGGTACACTAAATATTCCAAGAAAACGTTAATTTGTGTATCTGTGCTAACTGTCAATACAGGGAAGTATTGCATTTTTATCTGTAAGTATATTTGTGACACTACTGAAATAAAATTAAACTAAAGAAGCTATACTACTAAACGTGATCGTAATTTATAGAGAGAAACAAATATGTATTACTGCAGTTTTTCTTTACTAATTGTAAAAATTTAAAAATACAATTTTCTGTATATATTCATTTACTAAACTTAAATCTTCAAATAAAACAAAGACAACAATATTTAACATCAGATTCAAGGAAAATTGTATTAAAACAAAAAACAAGTTGGGACAAAATGTGATTGACTTGTTTATGTTGACAAAATATAAAATTATCATTTTTCGGTAAATGTACATATTATGACGCTCTAATAAATATAGGTTGAATAAATAGGAATCTTTTGAAAAATAAACTTCATTGACTGATTGATTGCTCATAGTTTATGAGATGCTTATGTGCATCTATTGCGGAGGGGCTGAAACCTGCAACTGCAATAACACAAGATCATAGTAAATAGGGGTAAAAATAATTTAATACGATTCTATGAAGGCCCCGGTGCGGCGCGACTGGTCAGGGGTGCTGGCTCCAAGATAGGAGCCAGTCAACACTCACCGCCAGGAGCCGGCCTTATTCCGCAGGAAATAATACTACATTCATCACATATTCTTATATGCACAACTTGTTTATAATCTTTGCACCATACCGAGAAAACTAACTTAATGGAGCTTTGTTTTGCTTTGTCTAGTCATTTTCATCTTAATGTGGTTTTGTCTCAGATTAGTGCAATAAAATGAGTTTCTATAATTTGCGCAAAGTGCTGGTTAATGTTATTAACTCAGTCACGTTGTAACCTGAAGAGATTCCTAAATAATTTCGTATTCATAATCTATTGGTTATCGACGCCTTTCCGAGTGGTAGTCTTATTCTTTGATTGCTTTCTAATTTTTATTCAATAATTACCTAAAGGTGCAAATTATGCTACAATACTTGATAAATATAAGTAGTTGCCAAATTTTTAAATTGTCAGTTTGAACGTGCAATGTCATTCTAAAGTTTCCTTTGTAATGAACTGAATCTGAAAAATAATTTAATCGCCAATTTCCTTAGAATAATGGAATAAGAGCAGTTTAATAAAATGAATCCACTATAAGTTTGGAATTTTTATTAAAAGGTTTATCGTATAGTATCCTGTATGAGCGGAAAAATATTCCAAGGAAAAAATCTAGAAAAAACTCCAAAGGTAAAATCCATGAAAAAGTTCAAAATTTTATCGTGTTCGAACGTTGACTTGAATTACTCAGAATAAAAAAAAATGTATGACCATACGGTAACACCACCTACCCGGTCCAAGTTTTAATCTAACCCACTCAAGGACCCACTTAAACCATAGTTAAGTTCAGTCGTGACATTTTTGTGACATACACACATACAGAAGAATAATGAGGAGTATGTACACTACAGGTGATTTTTTGTAAATGTCACTCCATACCCCTGGAGCGGATATGATTCTAGTTTTTTTTTGTAATCCACACTAGAAAAGTTGTTTATTAAGACCACTAAATGGAAAATGTCTAACATCATATCACTTAAAACGGATGACAATGCATATGCAAAATATTTTAGGACAATCGTGGTTTTGTTAAGGACAGATCAACAATAGCCAATTTGTTTGCTTTTATCCAACTTATATTAGCCTTTCAACAATATGTAGTTGGCGTTATCTACCCAGAAATAACCAAAGCATTAAAATTTTTGGAAGTCAAAATTAAATAAATATTTACATTTTATTTCGTTTTAATGACAATTACCTTATCATAAACAGTAAATATTGTGAGGAAGCGTTAATTAATGTATTTTAGCTTACTACGAATAACATTATTGCAAGGCCGTATTAAACGTAACAAACATCTAAGAAAACGTAAAACACCCTGTATAAAAAATGACGTAACCTGTTAACGTATGGAAATCAAATGAGGAATTTCTAGGTGGACAGAAGAAGTCCCAATAGAAAATGAAACGAGTTTTGTTGACGATTTGAGTCAGGAGGGATTTGATGAACAGCATTCCGCGGTTGGAATAACGTGGAAACGACTTGATAACTACTAGCAACCCCTACGAGAATAAGCTAATTAGAAAGATGACTTCGCACGGTCCCATACTTGACAGAAATGAAGAAAAAAGAAAATAAAAACAAAACAAGCAAAATGAATTATTGACTTGTAACTAGTTAAACAACATAATATTTATGTTTTTTTATTTATTCGTATGGTACATTTTCTTTATTGTGATGTAAGTGTTATGTATGGTGCCCCAGAAGATTAGCATAAATCCGTATAGTGTGGTGACGAAAACGTGTGCAATTGTGAATTGGTTCGTCTCGGCAAAGCATTCAAGCTTCAAAGTTTATGAAAACCACTAAAATCTAAACATGGCACCCCTTACCCACCTTAGTATTCATATGTAATCATATTAATTAAGTGTGTAAACATTGTAGAAGGTAAATAAGGATATAAAATATAATAGCACAGCCATTGCATGACGACATAATGGACCGGTCCAAGCGCCGTTCATGAGAATGACGAAAAAAATAGCAAGATAAAGAAATAGCAAACAAAATAATGGAACAACAAATAATCAGGATAGAGAATACAAAACTTAACTTCAGATATCCTTCAAATTAGTAAGCCATAATGTAGCTTCGTCCGTTAAGTTATGAATGTTTACAAATCCTCCTTTAAACTTTGTTAATTGACAATCCTCCACAATATGTGCAACGGTCTCTGGTTAGTTTCCACAGTCACAACTTGGATTAGAAATAGCACCTCATTTAAACAACATAGAATTGCATGTTGAATGGCCTGTTGTTATGCGATTACTTTTTGACAATATTTTTTTTGTTTGATCAAAATCAGGGACTTCTATTGGTGGATCATCAATGAGATGTTTATTGAAAACATCAACTCCAGACCATAATTTTTTCCACTCTACAACTTCAGAAAAAGTGGTAGGTACTTAAGTAGTCTTCCAATCATACAGGACTTCCAGATTTAAGTCGTTAAGTTGGAGAGTTTTAAATATCAATCCAAATTGGTAAGTAACCTTTGACGTTGTAAGTAAATCCAAAGTTACCTCCACCTAAGAAAGAAGAGCAATAAATGTAAACAATATATTCCAACGTGTCCTCGCTCCTATTATTTGATCAAAACTTCAGAAGTAAATTTTTAAACCGTGTTGTAGATATTTTTCGTAATTCACACAATATATATTTAAGGCAATTCATTTTACTTTACTACAAAAAACTTGAAGAAGGTTTTAGTTTTAGTATGTATATATAATCAACTAAACCTCTTACTAGACAGTGTATCACTTTCTTCCATTATCTTCTGTTAAACGACGCTATATTTTTCGCTTGTTGGCAGTTTAGCTTCTCTTTTCCAGATTTTTGTGTATTATATCTTGCCAGCTCTCCTTCGGGCTTCTTCTCTTGATTCTTTCCTGTCATTTTACATTCTCATATCTATACAATTCCTCTCTCTTGATCTAGTCTCTCTTCTACTATTTCTAATATAGGTATCACGTCAAGCTCTTCTCTTATCAGGTCATTTCTAATTTTGTTTCTCCTGGTAATACTTTTTACTGCCCTCAGGTATTTTATTTGTATGGCGTTTATCTTGTGTTTTTGGTTTCCGTATCTGTTATCAATTTATCTTCTTCCGCTTCTATGTCTTCGGGGTTTAACAGGTCTTCAAAGTACTCTTTCCATCATTTCGGTTTTCAATAAGTTACCATTCCTGTTTTTAATTTCTATATTTCTATTTTTCCTATTATTTCGTATTAATTTAATAACCGTGTAAAAATAAATTGTTATCTGTTATTTTTGTTTTTTCTTCAAATTCTACCGAATTCTTCCCATGCCTCTTCTTTTGCTTTTATTACCTTCTCTTTCACTTTCTTCTTTTGTTCTTTATATTGTAGATAGTTCTTTTCGTTCTTGCTTTGCAGATACCTTATCCAATATTCCTTTTTAACTCCAACTTTTTTTAATTATTTCGTTCCACCATCTTGTCTGTTTCCTGTCTTTCTGATCTTTCGCAGTGTTCAGTATTATAGTTGTAGCTAGCACCGCGCTTATAATCGCAGTCCCCTCAAGCAGCGGTAGCGGCCGTACCCCATTTGTTCCTTTTATGTCACCTTCAATACTATTTTCTTTTATTTCTGACACCATCGGTACACGAGCATTCAGTTCGACTGAAAATATTGCATTAAAAATTTAAATCGCAATTATGCATAAACTAATTACCAGGCCAATTTCGGGGTCTTTGCACACATTAAGTACGTAAATTACCTCCTATTTCCAGAAAGATTTACGCTACACCTCAAAAATGACGGATCTACGAATTTTTTAAAGAAAACCCAAATACTTCACTTTTACGATTTTCTGAAAATATTAACTCGACCGAGTCGAATTGGTGCTCATTTTATTTGTGCTTTTTATCCTCTACAACTTTGTTTGCATAACATTAACGTTAGTTAGTTACTTTTTACTCAACTGAAAAAAGAATGAAAAAAGCACGTTTTTTGCATTTAAATCGTTAATAAACAATATAATTAAAATTCATTCTCCGTATAAAAACATGACTATAAGGTACTTTATTCTACTTACAATTACATGGCACACGCGGTATTCTACTATTATTTTTGTCAAAATTTATGATTATGATTTGTTTTATTGGCTGAGTAATAATATGACTCTGTAGAGAGGTGGTGCCAAAAATCAGAACTACGATATTGCAAAGCTCATAAATTGCTCTGAATTTGTGATATTGAATTTTCAATTTGTACAATGTGGAGGAAGGGCAAAACTATTAGACTCTGCAACACAGAATGTTTACAGGCAGCTGTGCCCTTCTTATCCGGCTATGCGTTTTGTAGATAAAATACGAATATGCCTTAAATGCACAATAATAAACATACTATACAGAGTGTATCTAAACAACACCGAAAAATTTTAAGGATGATTCTGTGATGAAAATTAAAGGGGAGGTATTTAGTATAAAAATATTTGAAAAACCGCTCTCCAAAAAGTTACACCCTTCCGAAGATTAAAAAAAAGGTTCTTTGTTTTTATTTTCCCTATGTGATTAAGGACCTTTTATTTCTCCCCAGCATTGCCAGACTTAACGTTCGTATTCTTTTACACGTTGCCGGTTCTTTTGCGATGTCGCGTAGACCACACCCCTTCCTGCTAGATTGAACTAAGTAGGTAGCATAATCTTCTAAATATCTTGGTGGACGACTATTCCTGGTAGGTCTTGGTGATGTGTCCTTATTCATGGGCACATCTGGAGGATCGTGCTTCTCGTGTCTTTGACTCGCCTCCTTTGGTACATGTTCATTCTCCATATTCGACTCATCTGTTTCAGCCAGAGGGATTTCGATTTCGGAATGAGCTCTTGCTCTAATCGGGTCTGCATGTCTTCTTATACGTCGACCATCTGGTGCCTCTATCTATACGATACTCAAAGAACCTGTTGGATCTACTATTTTTGCTGGTAACCATTTTTGACCCGCAGTAAATGATCTGGCATAAATGAGATCATTTGGAGCAAAACTTCTAGGTGACGGCAAAATTCTCCATTTTCTTTTCCTGCTTCACAACCATACCTTTTGTGAAGTCTGGTTTTACTTTGTCTAATAAAGTATTTAGTTTTCTGCCCATCAGAATTTCTGCTGGCGCTTTTCTTGTCACCGCGTGTGGTGTGATGTGTTGGGTTAACGAATATCTTGCTAACGCTGTTTCCATATCCGTTCCATCCATCTTCTTGAGTGCTGATTTCACGTTCTGCACTATTCTCTCGGTTTGACCATTACTACTTGGTTTGTAGGGTGCGATAAGCGCTTGTCTGATTCCATTTGCATTCAAGAACTCGAAACTCTGTTGAGGTAAATGCTGTTCCATTATCCGACACGATGACGTCTGGGATACCATGTGTAGAGAACAGTTCTCTCAAAACTCTGATAGTAGCAGCAGTTGATGGACCACTAACTATTCTTGTTTCAAGTCATTTGGAAAATGAGTCGATGACTATTAAACAGTAATTTCCATTCATTGGACCAGCAAAGTCTAGGTGTAATCCCATCCTCGTCGCCAATTGTTGATGAAGTGTCGGGTATTTGATTATGTACTCCGGTTACATAAATACAAAATTCCTAACTTCTTTATTAGTAACACACAACATTAATAATGGACGAAACTACACTTTCTATGTTTACATGTCAACGGTCTTGGAACGACCTTTTATTTCTCCCCAGCATTGGAACTTAGCGTTCGTGTTCTTTTTTACACGTTGCCAGTTCTTTTGCGATGTCGCGTACACCACAGGCCCCAATTTATTTACTAACTTTTTTCAGTATTATTGTTTAAGTGTCATTGCAAAATATTGACAAATTTTTTTGAAAATGCATTGCATTCATTTTTGTATCCAAAAAAAAAATTGTAAGAAAACATATTTCAGGGTTGCAAAAATTTCAATATCTATAGTTTTATTGACAAGCAATATTTAGCAAGTTTCGTGTCTTTAGCTTAATATACAGGGAAAATAAAAAAGAACTTTTTTTTGTCTTCGGAGAGGTGTAACTTTTCCAGGGACAGGTTTTTCACATTATATATCAAATACCCCAACTTAATTTTCTTCACAGAATTACCCCTAAAATTTTTCGGTATTATTTAAATACACTCTGTGTAAATGCATATTGAGGTACCCTCAAAATTGACAACTGATTGAGAACTTACACTGTCAATTAGACAAAACGAATAGAGCGGCACAAAAAAATTAACACCCTGAATAACATAACACAGAAAAAATTCGTTCAATGCACAATAGACAATATCAAAATTAACATAACATTTATGACAGTGGCATGGAACTATGCAACTATATAAAAAACATACTGTGTGCAGGACTAGGGCCCAGGTACAAAACTTTGAATGCTACAACTTTTACTTACAAGTTTTTTTTCTAGAGGTTTTTTATTAGGTATAATAATACGATGTTGTGAAAGGTACGAATAAACGGAAAGTATTCCCATTTCTCTTTTAAGTTAGTTTCATCACGCATAGTTAGGTACAAAAACTGGTTTTAATAAGTAGTGTGCACAGTAATAGTTTGATTGATGGATATTATTGGTGGAAACTGTATAAGTAAATATTAAACACAAAACAATTTTTAATTTTTTGAAGAAAAAAAATTGTGTTATCGTCAGTGTCTTGATCTTGACCCCTTACAAGGTCGAGTTAATTCCAAAGCACGAAACGTCCAATTGAATTAGTTGCCGTAGATGTAAGCGTACTTTAGTTTCTGGTTTCAGAATAGCCGTAAGTTGCAAGTGATGTTAACCAATAGCGACTCTACTTATCTGGGACTAGACTTGAGTACCCAACAGGTGTGTAATTTTTTTTTAATTTAAAAAAATATTTAGACAATTGAGGTTAAGATGTGGCATTAAACAATGGATGTAGTAAAGCAAAAATTTTTTACACGTTCTACGAGCAATCTGTAAACTAGCACTTGCCACGCATGCGTTAAACTGTTTTGTCAATGAATCACACACAGTTATTACATAACGTTCAATTCTACCGATTGAAGCTACGTATGCCACCTGTTGATTAGGGCATTACTTTTTATGTCAGCAGTTTAAAAAATGTTTTCCTCTTAATACCTTTCATGTCATCGATCCTTCTAGTAGAGTAAATTCATTATAAATTTTATACTTACTTTCTAACAAAAATACAATTTAAAGTAAAGATTCTAAATCTGTATTTTTTAAATTGTTGTAATAAATACGTATATATTTTTTATAAATAAATCTTGTTTGTGTGATTTAAAACACGTTTAAATAAATGTCAAGTTAATTACATATCTTGCACAAAGTGTAAATGAAATTATATTTTGACAATTTATCCATGTATAAAAATCGCATATGCCGCAGTGTAATTGTTGCTTTGACATCGACAAAAGTAACCTGCAACTTTTACAGCGACAGATGCACTAGTGGTTTTTTCACTTTCAATTTTTCCCGACAAAATATAAATTGAATGATATTCAAAAGACTATTTCACGAAAATACGTTTATGACTTTAAAATAGTATATTAAAGAAGTTACAGAAGACGCATTTTATAAGACGAGTACAGTACGAGTTGCTCAAATGCCTTCTGAAACGAATTCTTTATACTATTTTGGGCTTTTCATGATTGATTTTAAAATAAAATTTTGCAAGTTTTTAAATTTAGGGAATTTTGAAGTATAATTGCTAGGGTGGCAATATTTTCATTAAATTTTGGTTTAAATGCTACAACATTTATCATACGTTTAATTAAAAAAAATGGGTGGAAGTAAAAATAAGTAGATAAATAAATCTATTGAACATTAATTACGATTTAAATTAAAGCACGCCGAACGTAAGGACAACTTTGACGTTTAATATCAAATCAGTGTTACCACCGTTCGGAATAAAAATTGTTCTATTTCTATAAAAGAACTAAATTTTCTATAAAAGAACTCATTTGGATGCTTTTATAGCTCTGTAAGCGACCCAAAATAGAAAAAATTAATAATTGACGATTGATGATTGTGTGAGTAGGGTGGCTGCGGCGATTGTTATTTTGTCGCTCAAAAATGAGGTATATATTGTACCAATACTCTATTGGTTGACAAGCTCCGAAAAAATTTTGGCAGTTAATTTTTTCACTTGAAATATTGTTTCCATTGTTGAATGATCTTATATGTAATTGGTTAAATATTCTACAGTGTGACCCTAAAGTCCGCATCATATGAGATTTTTTTTAATTAATTGTTTTTTTTAAATTTGATTTCTGCATCGATTGAAATGAAAATTTACGAAAAAAATTGTAGGCACGTGATTCGTGCTATTGTCTCCAATTAACTTTTTTTTAAATTACAAAAGTTCATATTACAGAATATCAAAAAAAGTTATAAGAAAAAGTCGTTCTAAATACAATTTTGAGCCCGTATGCAAAATTTCAGCTTCTTAGGGCAATTTTGATTTTTTCACTATTTTTTGGGAAATTGCACCAGTCGAAAAATCAGATTCAACGCAACCTATATAATTCTTTTTGATTTTGATAAAACTTCATCCCAGACAGAAGTTTCAAATAGCGCAATTAAAATTTGATTATTTTTGATGCAAAGTTTATTTGTTTTTGACCGTGTTAAGGTAACTTCATGAAATATCTACTTTTGAAAAGGCAGTTTATATCTAAAAATAATACAAATTATAACAGAGACAAAGTTTTATGGCATCCAAGATCGCCTGATCTGAACCCTCTAGATTTCTTTGTTTGGGGATATTTGAAGACATTAGTGTATGGTACTCCTGTAAATAGCCTGGAAGAGCTGCAGCTACGGATTAATCAAAAGTGTCAAGAAATCCAAACCAAGGAGGGTGTTTTCGAAACAGTTCAAATATCGTTGAGACGAAGATGTCGTGCCTGCTTGGAAATGGACGGAGGACATTTTGAACATCTTCTGTAACTTTGTTTTTGTTTCTTGAAAGCTTCCTTTGTCGGTTTATTCCTAATAAAATAAAATGTTTGAAAAACGAATAGTGGTCCATATCTCCGCAACCGTTACTTTGCGGACCCATGTTTATTAAGACTTTTCTGCTTATTTTAGTTCATACTATTACCTCCTGAAATATTTTACACTATTTTTTAACACCCTGTATAATAGCATTTTGCCTCGTATACTTGAGAATGAATCACAGCAACTATAAAAATATAATCGAAAATTAGATTTTGTTCTCCTGGATTTCCATATTTACAGTCACAAGAGCAAAAAGGCATTTACTTTCTTGGACACAGTAACTATTCCAATTGTGAATTTAACGATGTACCGGGTGACCTAATAAGACTGTTCCTCGGCCATATCTCGGGAACCGTTCGTCGTATGACATTGGTGTAAAAAAAAATTAGGTAAATAGGCCATGAAGAATCACAGGAAAATATTTTCAAGTTTTAAAAATAACTACCAGAGGACGTAACTGCGATCTTAAATTTTTAAATTGCATTTTCTATAAATTTCGCATAAGAAACAAAAAAAATTTTTCACATTTGTAAAGAGAACCAGTTTATCTATCATTTTCGTAAAAACAAAAGTTCAGTTATTTCAAAAACAAAGATGGCGGAGGGTGTTCTATTGTTTTTGCAATAACCTGCTTTAACTTCTTAACGGTTTGACCGATGTTAACAAATTGTTGAAAAGAGCATTCCTTAAGCAATAAGAATCAACCAAAGTATAGTTAATTTAGTTGAATCCTTCTCCGCCAGGGGGCTAGTTTTGACATCATGACCCAAATTTAAAAAAAAATTAAATGGAATGATATGACTTTTTCTTTATGATAAAGTAGCCAAATAACATCCAAATAGGCCAGTGAAAACCATTTTTCAAAATCTCGTTCCTAACCTCAAATATTGGGAAAATGAGAATAATGGATGTTTGAAGATCGAGGACCGCGCGGTAAATTTTCTAAAACTAATAAAAATTTAGCACAAAATGAATAAGATGTTAAAGAGACAATTGTGAGTCTAAAAGAATTCATTTAGGTATTATTTAAAAATATATATATCATCAGAACATTCATGTTGCTGCAAAGGGACTAAACGCATTTTGAACTTATTCTCACTTTAATATTACTCTCGTAATTCTAACCTTTAATTTAAAAAGTAAGCCTAAAAACCTAAATAGGTATACTATATCCGAATTCGAATATGTTAGACCATATATTTTGGAACCATTTACAAGGATTCTGTGTAAAATTTGATGCCCCAAACCTAGTACTTTGCGTAAAGTTTTAAGCTGTTTTTTTTGCAATATGGTGTCTAACATATTCGAATTCGGATATAGTATACCTATTTAGGTTTTTAGGCTTACTTTTTAAATTAAAGGTTAGAATTACGAGATTAATATTAAAGTGACAATAAGTTCAAAATGCGTTTAGTCCCTTTGGAGCAACATGAATGTTCTGATGATATATATTTTTTTAAATAATACCTAAATGAATTCTATTTAGACTCACAATTGTCTCTTTAACATCTTATTCATTTTGTGTTAAATATTTAATAGTTTTAGAAAATTTACCGCGCGGTCCTCGATCTTCAAACATCCATTATTCTCATTTTCCCAATATTTGAGGTTAGGAACGAGATTTTGAAAAATGGTTTTCACTGGCCTATTTGGATGTTATTTGTCTACTTTATCATAAAGAAAAAGTCATATCATTCCATTTGATTTTTTTTTAAATTTGGGTCATGGTGTCAAAACTAGCCCCTTGGCGGAGAAGGATTCAACTAAATTAACTATATTTTGTTGATTCTTATTGCTTAAGGAATGCTCTTTTCAACAATTTGTAAAATCGGTCAAACCGTTAAGAAGTTAAAGCAGGTTATTGCAAAAACAATAGAACACCCTCCGCCATCTTTGTTTTTGAAATAACTGAACTTTTGTTTTACGAAAATGATAGATAAACTGGTTCTCTTTACAAATGTGAAAAAATTTTTGTTTATTATGCGAAATTTATAGAAAATGCAATTTAAAAATTTAAGATGGCAGTTACTCCCTCTGGTGATCATTTTAAAACTTGAAAATATTTTCCTGCGATTCTTCATGGCCGATTTACCTAATATTTTTTTTTACACCAACGTCATACGACGAACGGTTCCCGAGATATGGCCGAGGAACAGTCTTATTGGGTCACCCGGTACAATTTAATATGATGTTTTATAAGGACTGTCCATGTAGTACGCGGACCTTTCATTTTGTCTTTAAAAAGTAGATTTTTCCAAAATCAGTTTTGACCATTCTTTTAGGTTTGTCATTGGTTACAATCTAAAAATATTTTCAATTATACAGGATGTCACATTTTAAATGGAAACATATATTTTTTTATTCTGAATCTACGTGAAAAACTATGGTGACTTTATGTATACGAGTCTTAAGCTTAGTTTTCACAGATACGAATTTCGCAATTTTTATCCGAAAAAACATGGCAATTCGATATCGTCGGAATTTCATAAAAAAATCGTTTTCACAGATTGATGTAGACTATAGATTTCAACAAATATTACATTTTGAGTAGACTATTTGTATGCCTCATTTTGCAATAACAGTGTAAAACGACATTTTGATCGGATTTTTTGAAGAAGCAACGAAGAAAGCCACAACATCACTTCATCAAAAATACTTTTAACTGTTCATCAATTCTATTTCTTTTAAAATTATTGTTTATCTAATTGGTTTCCGGAAATATATTATACTGCTCCGCAAAACTTACTTTTTGTTCCATATATAATGTAAACTTACATTTTAAAACTAAACTACGAAAAATAAATTTTATGTCTTTTATGAGAAATATCTTCTCATTCTTTCTTGCATAAGCAAATCACCTCGTTTAGATTTGTAATAACATAAAATTCTAGATATAATTAAGTTTTTGTCTGAATAAAAAGAATATAGTATATCTACATACTAATATTTTATTTAATAAAAAAATCGTTTTTATTTTGCAGTTAAAAGCAATAGTTCTCGATGATAAATTTGATGTGATACACGAAGCAACCGTCCACTTTGACAATGATCTCCCAGAATTTCGGTATGTAATTCAATAATCTAAGTTAAAATTGACAAATTTTACAAATTAGGACACACGGTGGTGTGATCCACGATAAAAATAATCTTGGAGTGGTGACTGCACCTACATTAATGTGGGTTAAAGCTTTAGATATGTTAATGGATCGTCTTACGGTATGTGGAGTTGATTATTCAAAAATCGTAGCCATTTCCGGTGCAGCGCAGGTAGGTGAAACAAAGAATGATTTCAACTTTATCTTATTATTTTTCCAAAATTGCCTATAATTAGGTAAATTGCTTTTTTATATTTCGTAAGAAAATCAATTGGTCAATTTTACCGCAATGGTATTTCGACGAAAATCGATTCGTGCATAAAATTCTATCATATCAGAAAAATCAGCACTTCAATTTTCTGTGTTATTTTTAGCAACACGGATCTGTTTATTGGCACAATGGGGCTGAAAAGTCATTACAAAACTTAGATTCATCGCTTTTTCTGCATCAACAACTCGCATCTAGTTTTTCCATTAATCAAAGTCCAACATGGATGGATTCAAGCACGTCCCTACAATGCAAATTATTAGAAGATGCGGTTGGAGGACCAAAAGTTAGTGAACAATTATTCCACAATGACCATATTTGTTTACGTTTTAACGTTTAGGAATTAGCGGAAATTACAGGTTCTCGAGGATACGAACGTTTTACGGGAGCCCAAATTAAGAAATTTGCCGATACAAAACAGGACGCTTATAGATCGACGGGGGTAAGTTTAAAATAAAGAACTCATGTACATACATAAATATATTTTTTATGAATTAGATCAGAAGGTTAATTTAATTTTTAAAAATGTCCTTGTAGAGAATCTCATTAATCAGTAGTTTTCTGTGTTCCCTATTTCTCGGAAAAATCGCACCGATAGATTACAACGAAGCGTCGGGAACTAACCTGTTGGACATAAAACAAAACCTGGAATCAGCAATTGATAGAAACGTGCGGTTTAGATTTAGAATTAAAATTAGGCCAACCTGTACCATCAAACACAAAATTAGGAACAATATCGCGGTACTACGCTGAAAGGTGGAATTTCAATTCTAATTGCCAGATCGTTGCATTCACTGGAGATAATTCCGCATCTTTAGTTGGTATATTAATATTGTCTAAAGAGATAAACCATTCACGTTGAAGTTTTAGGTATTGGACTAAATAAAGGTTGGGTGGCCATTAGTTTAGGCACAAGTGATACCGTTTTTTTATGGTTAAACGAACCTCACGTAGTCTTGGATGGGCATATTTTTTGTAATCCTGTTAATAAAGACTCTTACATTGGATTGCTGTGGTAATAAAAATTTATTGTAACCACAAACCGTGCTAATATATTTCGTGCAGTTTTAAAAATGGTTCATTGGCGAGGGAGCGAATTCGAAATAATTGTTCTGAAGGATCTTGGGAAATTTTTAATCAACTATTAGACAGTACCCCAAGAGGAAATTTTGGCAATATAGGTTTGTATCGCTTATTTAGCTATAGAATAAATCGATATTTGTGTTTTTGCAGGTTTATATTATAATGTACAAGAAATCCTCCCTTTCTTATGCGGTGATTATAGGTTTAATAAAGCTGGTGATAGAATTTTAAAATTTACTAGCTTGGAAGTAGAGGTGAGAGCGCTTATTGAAGGACAGTTTATTGCAAAAAGAGCGTACGCTGAAGATTTTGGGTTCGTTTTTGGTAAGTTTTGCATATACGAATAATCCCATTTTTGATTTCTCATATTTGGTAGGTAACGATACTAAAATACTTGCCACTGGAGGTGCCTCATGCAATAAAGCTATTCTTCAAGTTATGGCAGATGTATTTAACGCGCCGGTTTACGTACTAGTAAGTTTTTATTTTTAATTACTACCCTGATAGTCCTACAGTTCTCAACAGTTTTCAATGCTTTATTTGATCAGATCTGGAATAATGCTTATGTGATAATTTTATATGTAGGTACTATACATTACTAAAATGAGCCGATTACAACTAATTTCATCACACTTTTCTTTCCCAAAATTGGAAATCTTTTTAAATTCATCTTCGAATTTAATTATCCACTTAAGTTATTATGAGGAATTGGGATTGTTCGACAATTTTCTAGGTGTGTATTACATTATACAAGTATTATAAGTATTTAGAGTCGAAGAAACGAAAACTGACTAAGTTTTTAAATGTTTGGAATGAGTAAAATTCCGGTGGATGGGGTGGGAGAGTTTCATAGGATTATTTTGCAAACATTTCTTTATTCTCAGAAAAATAAAAGGGAAATTAGGATGTACATAATCAATTGTAATATATATAACTCACTGATAACTTTGATGAACATTTATTATTGTCGGCAAAAGTAGATCACATGATATTACGATGTCTGTTCTAAATGACATCCCACTTAACTTTTCGTTCGGGACTAAAAATTGTACTAGTCAACCAGTGTACAACCTTCACCAAAAGCCGTTGAAGTCCACACATATACAGTTGCTTTAACATTACAAATTTCTGGGGTGGGATAAGCCGTGGATTAAAATCGTACAAGCCTTAAATAACTAAGCAAATACAAGTGTGATCAAATAGTGATTTTAAAAAAATTAAAACCCGCTTAGGTACATAAAATTTTCATCATAATCATTTTTCATGGGTCCCACTTTCATGTGTTTTATGGGGTTTCCCACTTATGAGTGGAGATAGAGAGTTGCGGTTCTAGTAATACTTTTTCATGAATCAAAAGATGCAATAATTACATTTCTCCTGGCCCTCTTAGTTTTTGAGCTACAGGGTGGAATTAAAATGGTCATTTTTGGAGGACCCATTGCATCTCGACTATGCAAATACTTACACGTCAAATAAAAACGGTGTCTTATGGATTTTCTTACGTAGAATCCAGTGGTCTAATTGAATTTTTTCCAAACACAACCTTTTTTTAGTTACTAACCAAAGTATTTTTTTATAGGACACTAAAATCAAATTCGCTTCCTCAAGTTTTCCAAAAATACTATATTGTCTGTATTTATTTTGACAAATATGTGATGGATTTTGTTTGATCCTGCGATTGAAACACGTTGTTTCTTACATGGATACGCATCTAAAAATCTTCTGTTTTACAACGAGTGGGCGAAAGTAGTGAGTGTAATTTACTTACGCCCACTCGCTGCATGAAAAATGTTGCCCGTTCTTTTTTTCGCTGAAACTAGGAAAAAAATTACGATGTTATCTACATAACACATTTATTTATTAACAAGAAAATTAACAGTACAATTATTGAAAGTAGGGTTATTTAAACCAAACGTACCAGAGGTACCAGCAACAGAAAATTGATCTTCAGTAGCTTCCATAGTACCTTCTGTTGTTTTAACTTGTATGCGAATTTTTTACAGGTGTTTTCCTCGGCGTTAGTTATTTTCCTCGCTATGTCGATTTTATTGGTCAGCGAATCTTCTACATAACTTTCTGCCATAGAAGAAGAACGCCAACCTCCATGCCGTTTAAGTGTTAAAATTCTGCCGAGGCATTATCTAAAAACGTTGCCGATGTTCGGCGAAAACAATGTCTCGTATATAAATGGGGATCTTTCAGGTTTAAATAGTTCGCTATCAAACTTGATATTTTTGCTAATGTGTTTATACCTACTGGTTGCGCTGTACATTTCCCCAGACGATAACACAAAAAGAATCTTCCTTCACCAAGAGCTGAAGGGCGCAACGCTGCATATTTGCGATAAATTTCTAAACCGTTTAATATATCTTTTCCTTCACCACTTGTTACAACAAACGAACGAGACTTGTAATTTTTTGTTTTTAAAATTTTGACGACCAATAAATTTCCCTTATCTTCTATGTCAGTTGTTTTGAGATTGACTACTTCATCGCACCTACAGTCCCCCATAACTCCCATTATAGTAACTATATACTTTCATAAACAAGAACGTCTCATCGGCAGCTTCGTTGATAAACATCTCCACATCTTTTTGATCAAACGTCTTCGCCTTTTTAGGTTGATATCCTTTCGATTTACATTTCAAAACAGCAATCAACATTTTAAACCTACAAATTATTCACATGATTACATTAAGTAATTTTGAAAATTTAGCTTTTTGAAACTTACTTGCTAATATCTACTTTCTCAAAAACACATAAGGTCGATTTCAACATCGAGTATGTAGACCACAAAGAAGGAGGCGCGTACTTTTGTATTAAACCATTAAAATAAGCCAAAATAACTTCCTCCTTTACAACCAATACATTTCTTGATTTCATCCAATCACGAAATTTTTCTAGTTCTTTTAAGTACCTTGCTTTAGATTTTGCAGGCAGTATATTAAATGTAACGGCATCAGCTTCTTTCAAAATGTCTTCAGCCACAATAATATCGTCTTCCGCTCCATATTTTCAAACATTAAAAACGATTTTAACTTTTACAAATTAATTAATTTGCGAATGTTTTATTTTTGTTTACACAAACCATAGCAATGCAATATTTACTATCTACCTTGATTTACATATTTATATTAAATTAATAATTTTTATTAATAAAATTTAATAGTTTTTAGTAACGTTTCAATCGCAGGATCAAACAAAACGCTATACAGCACTCGTGAAGAAACGCATTAGCGAATTTCGTACTTTCTTCACCAGTACTGTAATATACTATTTTTTAATAGTAGGTAACCATGACGACATTTTGATATTTCTGTAGTTATTAATTTTTCAATTTCAATAACGATTGAGCATTTTGTGTTTACTTACTATCATTTAAAACGTTTATAATAATAGTTGTAATATGGCTATGCAAAATAGATTTCAAAATAGTGATAAAATAATATGATTACTTGCTTCATTTTAAGTAACGAAAACACGGAAGAAGCCGCACAACTCTACTTTAATAGGTACGTTTTTCTAAATTTGGACTCGTATATTATGTATAGGTATTTATATAAGTTTAACTCAAATTATACAGGGTGTTCCTTAATATCATGTACAAACGAAAGGAGGTGATTCTTTGGCTTATTTTATGACTGAAATATTATATAAACATAGGTTTACGAACTCTTCCTTAGTGGATTACAGGATGTTAAAATTTCAATTTTTTCAAGTTTTTTGTTTAAGGCTCCTGCAGTTCTTGAGGTATTGAGTTCAAATTTGGTAAGTGAGTTTGGCTCCAGTGGTTACATCTTCTGACAAATTAAAGGACCGTAAGAATTATACCGGGTGATACTTTTTCAGTGGCTTTTTCTGCTCTAAACTTTTCTGTGGTGTACTGCTTGTAGATTCTAAAATAAAAAATGGATTCTTTGTCCTGTTTAGAAACTTTTTTGTCTTTTGCAGTTTTTTCTTATCTGCAATCGTTTTCGATAAAAAAAATTAGAAAAATACCTACCAAAATTAAATTTTTCAAAAGTGGATTTATTTAGATAATCTTTTATTTTGAATAATATTAAATAATGATTGTTGTCACTTCATTAAAAGTTGAATTGTAGTAAACTGTATAAAGTGTAAATACTACTAAGTGTAGGGTGTAAATACTATTAGGCCTTAAGGTGTAAATACTACTAATAGCCACTGAAAAAGTATCACCCTGTATAATTCTCACGGTCCTCTGACTTCTCAGAAGATGTAACTCCTGGAACCTAACTTACATACCAAATTTGAACTCCAAATCTGAAGAACTGCAGGAGCCATAAACAAAAAACGAAAAAAATTGAAATTTTAACACCCTGTAGTCCGCTAAGGAAGCGTTTGCGGACCTATGTTTATATGATATTTTAGTCATAAAATAAGCCAAAGAATTACCTCCTTTCGTTTGTACATGATATTTAGGAACACACTGTATAGATATTCAAATAAAGAAATGTTCCTCAAACTAAAAAACAACCTGAATCAGTATGATTCTTTTATAAAACCAAGATCAATTTTTAACGACATAAATGTCAAAATGTCCAAAGGACAGGAACACCAACTGCAGCGTCTATTTAACCGAGTCAAGTTTTTGGTGCAGTTTTGGTGTTTTCTGTTGGTCAAAATGTCGTTATGGTTACCAAATATTTCAAAAACAATCAATTACAGCCTACTATAAGAAATATGACATTTTTAGAATTGTGGACGATATTTGTCAAAACAAATACACACAATATAGTATTTTTTGGAAAGATTATGAAGAAGCGGGTTCGATTTCCAAAAAATATATAGTGTCCCTTTAAAAATACAACTTTGGTCAATAACTAAAAACGATTGTGTTTAGAAAAATCAATTAGACCACTGGATTCTACTTACAAAAATTCATTAAACACTGTTTTTGCTTTGCATATAAAGGTTTGCTTATAGTGCGAGATCCGGTATTAGAAATATAAACCCTCATCTGTTATTTATTAGTGATTAGAAATAAATGATAGGTAGTTACCTATACCTTATTCAAACCACCCACGGTTGCACATCATTAAAAAAAAGTTGCTAAACAGTGACAACGTTGTCATGTATATGATATGTCATCTGACTGACATCTTCAGAAAATAATTTGGGTTATAAATTCTATAAACGAACGTAAATTTAAAGAGTGTAGTTATACAAAATCCATAATGCGACGTTCATTAAAAGCTCTCTGTTTGAATAATTACTTTCTAAAGCATTTCAACGCTTTTTCTAAAATGGCGTCTGTGGGGCAAACAAACCTTTGTTTTCATTCAAATGTGTGTAATTTCTGTTGATTTTTTGTACTTTTAGTGGTTGTTTTAATTAAGTTAGTTATAGAATCTGTGAAAGAGTATTTTAACTCAATTTATGTTTAAAATTACAAATAACAGGGATTCTAAAAAACTTAACACTGTCACGATTTCCTCTATTGCCACAGTTCACTACACTACCAAATGCTGGCATTATGGTACATTACAAATCAATTAAACGTATTAACTATATTAAAATCCTATAACTCAATGATAAAATCCATCTAATTATACGTAAGTTTGCCCTACAGCAGCCATATTTAAAGGTCTTTAACAGCTATCTGACAGCGCATTGAAATGCCTTCTTAGATACATCGAATTATAACCTAAACTTTGTATCAGTTTTTTATTTGAACACACGTTATACATGAAAATCGCAATACAGTTACTTCACGCTATAATCACGATACAGGTTGTGACGTCAAGCCAATGAGAGAGTGTTCTGTGTATTTAAATAAATGCCGATACTTTTGGTAAGTTTTTCTACGTAACAACTAACTACATGTTCTTTAAAATTTATATATTTAATTTTAAGACTATTTTGAATGTTATCACAATATTTCAACAATTTTTTTTGTAAACATTCCTATTGTATTATATTGCCTTGTTAAAAAGTTGATCCAGTTGCTGGTTACCTAGATTTTAGATGTAAACTTTAAAAGCGAGTGGTAAGAGTGACACAGATGCCTTGCGTGCGCAACTCCATTCTGCAGACAATAGTGAAACGAGTTCTTGTTAATGTAGATTTTACCCATAGCGTAATCGCGTTCTATAAATCAAATACTGAATTTAATGCATATTAAATATTAACAACAATATCAAATTATTTTCACACAATTTATTTATTAAAATATTACATAATTATATAAACATTTTTTTATTCATACATACTAATTTATCAATAAAATAGCTCAGTAAAAAATTAAATCCGTCAGAAGTGGCTACGTCAAAGTCTAATTCTTCATCGTTTTCTTTTTCCTTTGATACCTACTTAACTTGTAAAGGTGTGGCATTCTCTATGAACCATCTGGGCTTCAAATACCTATCCAAATCTTTAGGATGTAGTTTGACGCAGCTTGCATCTGTAGCATGAAGCAACATTGAATTCACATAGATTGCGCGTAATATTTTCGGTTGGGGAGACTTCCAGCATGGTGGAATCAGATTGGAGTTCATAGCTTTAATGTTGTTGATAATGTGCTTTTTGTCATTGTGTGTTGCATATCTTTTTTGGAAACACTGATATGTAGGTATTGATATTATAACAACTTTTGACCCCATACAGAAGGGCAGTAAACTCCAGAACATATTGAATTTTTGCGTCGACGAATAGATCTATGAGGTCCGTTATCGACGCGAATATTTTCTGGAAATCCGTTTGTTTGGAAAGTATTTTAAAAGCATCGACTTTTTTTATTATAAAATGCAACTGTACAATCACAGCCAGTAAGTGCGTGGAAAGGTGGAAAATTAAAAAAGATCATGACATCTGTGTCATTCGCTTTGACCAATATTTTCAAATTAGGTGATATAAGGAACATCATCCACGTGTCTCCCTATTTATGTTGGCATAATAAATAATCTTCTTTGCGTTTTACAACGTGATTTTCGACCGTATAGTAAGAAAAACAATATTTTCTATTTGAAGCCCAGATGGTTGGTATGGGATCCCACACCTTTACAATTTGAGGATGTACTCAGAGTATCGAAGGAAAAGGAAAACTGAAAAATTAGAATTAAAAACGTAGCCGTTTCTGACGTGAGTCAGAATCGAAATAATTTTTTTACTGAGTTATTTTATTAATAAATTCATGTATGAATAAAAACATGTTTATATAATTATGTAATTTTATAATACACAAATTGTGTAAAAATAATTTGATATTGTTAATATTTAATTGGCATTGAATTCAGTATTTGATGTATAGAACGCGATTAGGCTATAAGTAAAATCTTCATTATAAGAACTCTTTTGATCATTATCATCATATTTACGATGTATCAATGTGTTATTCCGTATCATTAATACATAACAGATGAGGGTATATTCATTTTACCGGTTCTTAGACTATTAGTCAGATAAAGAGGTCCTCCAAAAGTGACTATTTGCAATCCCACCATCTTTTGTTTCATAACTTCCACTCAAAAAGACATGAAAATGGCATACCCTGTACATCAGAAATGTCTCATTGCAATAAGGTAGGGAGAAACGTTTTTTTATAATAATTTTATGCATCAAAAGTTTGTAACTGAGAAGGTTTTTATAATGCTATATAATGTATGAATTTTAGAATATAACCAACTCAGCTGCGGTGGGATCAGCTTATCAAGCAAAAATTGGTCTGCAGGAATCAGAAAATACATTTAAAGAAATTATGTCTTCTCTACCGGCGCCAGAACTGGCATGTACGCCTTATGCAGATGCTGCAGAAATATACGAACCCATGGTTCGTAGATATCGCGCTATTGCAGCTAACCTGACCGAGGAAAGAGAAGTTTTCGAAAATTGTAAATATTTAAATCTTGTCTTGGTAATCAACAACACGGTGATAGTAATCTTCAACAAAATTATAGCATATTATAGTGAATGGATGGTGACAGTGATAATTTTATAATACAGCATTCCATTAAATAGTAACTAGTTTAATTGTTTCAACTGTGATAGTAAATCCACTTCCATTAAACAAACACAATAGACTTTTTAAGTACTGAATTGACAGTAGACGCACAGATTGTGGTACGTTTAGAGCGGTGATAGATAAAAACTAATCGTGTGGATACAATTTTATTGAAATTGTGGCATAAATAATTTTTGTGAATGTTAAAATTTGTTACAATCATATATTTACTCAATGTTTTATAAATCAGCTATTGCATGAACTAATTTCTTATAAACATGTTATTACTATTTTATTTTTATACAACTATAATACGTCAACTGTAAATTAAAAAAATAGTACAAAAAGTGATTATCTAAATTTAAATGAAACAAGCTATTGCATCCTTACTTTGAAAAATAAAAAACCCATTACCTTACTTTTTTCGACCACCACGTTCCTTAATTTGCAACTGAATTAGTGCACCTGTTGTTATATTGTAATATACCAAAGTATTGTTATCTTTAAAGAACATTCCCTAAAATGTAAAATTAATAACCGATATAGTATACAGGGTGTCGCAAGATTTCTTTTAGAAGCTGTAACTCAGGGACTAAGGAATAGGTTTATTTGAAAATTGGGCACCTACAGTACTCTTATTTGAGGTATACAGGGTATTTGTGACGACATCACAAGAGCAGGTTCACCATCCCAATGAAAAAAAATCAATGGAAGGGATGGATCAAACTTAGCTCAAGTGAAAAGGTTTTTTATTTCAAATTGAACGGTGTATCACAATGAAGATACTAAAGTAGATTACTATACCAAATTTTCAAATTAATGTTTATTTGCAACAATAACCAGTGATAGGTAAAATGTTGCATATCATGTCCGGATTCACTTCAGACAGGTCTATTTTTACTTTCCAATTAGCTAAAGAAAAACAGTTGGCGTTGGAATTCTACCTATCACTAGTTATTGTTATTGTTGCAAATAAACGTTAAATTGAAAATTTGGTATAAGTTTGATCCACCCCTTCCATTGAATTTTTTTATTGCGATGACGAACCTGCTCCTGTGATGACGTCACAGATACCCTGCATACCTCAAAAGATTACACAATTTTCAAATAAACCAATTCGTTAGTTCCTGGGTTACAGCTTGTAAAAAAAACTTGGGACACCCAGTATATCAGTATCTTACATCATAAAACAACTTCTGTTTAGCTGGAGGCATCGCAGTGTCGTCCTGAATTTTAGCTTTTAGATTAGCTACTGTTTCAGCTAAAGGCATGGTGAATGTAAGGACTTGTCCAGCCAATTTCCACTCCGCCTTTTCCGGTTGCACAGGTATGGAAACTTTGAGCGTCACTGGGCTCTGAATAGTGAATGTTAAAAAGAGGCTCGTCAGACATTTTTTTTAAATGCTTACAGTATTTCGTGCTAAGAAGACCTCTTCGGGTATAAGAGAATCTTCATTACGCATTTTCTTATTAGATGGTTCGTCGTCACCGCCAGGATCTAACGGATGTTTCATTCCCATTCCACCAACTTGAGCCATGTGTGGCATTGGAGTTACAAAACCTCCCATCGGAGGAGGCCCTGCCACTAAAAACGGCAATTTAAATTTTAATTATACATATCATCGTATTTACTCATTAATGGCGGTGGTGGACGTAAAGGTGCCATTGGGGGTGCGGGCATCATCATTATCGAAGGTTGCGTTAATATCGAAGCTTGTGGAGTAATTGTCAAACTAATCTGGGGTGGTTGGGGAAGACTTTGTGGTGGTTTAACCGGCTACAATTTAATAATCAATTTAAAAACGTATTGAAAGTATACTACCTACAGTAGGATTTGGATTTGCTTGAGGTTTTGCTGAAATAATAGCAGCCGCCTTTGCAGCAGCGGAAGCTTTATTTACTACGTTTTTAGGGCCGATCTTCTCCTTTTCTTCATCGGGTAATAACCCTTTAACCTTTAAAGATTTAAATTGCTAATGAGATTTTCAATTTTTACAATAAGTAAACCTTGTGAATTTGATGAATTTGTTCTTCCAGGGTGATATTAGCTCTGGCAGCTCGGGTAGCGGCTTCCACACTTGAGGTATGCCCATCCCAAGTAACTTTTTCATCTTTACGCACATCCTCTTCTCCAATTTTCTTGCCAATAGTAGTTTCTTCATCTCCTATACCGAAAATATCAGTACGTCTTTCCGCCAACTGTTTTAAACTGGCATCAATAGCGCTTCCTAAATTGAAATATTAAGCACAAACTTCAAGTAAATATTGAAATACTTACCTACAGCGTATACACTGTCTTGATTCATTTTATCTGTAACTACCTTGTCTCTTTGCTCAACCCATCTAGGATCTAAAAGACCAATACGCATATGCTCTTGAACTTTGCTTGCAGGGATCTTTTCTCCAGTGATCGGGGATATAAGATAGTCGTCTCCAGAAACAGGTCGAATCGTTTTTGTCGCTAAATTGTTAAATCAGAGAAATCACATATCAAAATGGCAAATACTTACGTTGTTTAGGATCATACTTCTTCACTACAACCTTATCAGGTACAGGTGGTAGCGGAGGTATTATGGTATTACTCTTAGGTTCTCCCTCTTCATCGGAACTCTCTTCTTCCATATCTTGAACTCTGTTATCATCCTTGCGATGACCAGTGCGATCTTCCATTCTACTAAGGCCGTCGTCCTAAAGATATACACATACAGTACATAAATTTCTAAATATGTATGTAGTTTACATGATTACGACCAGAATCTTCATCGTCACTTTCTAGTTGCATTTCGATGTCCTCCCCTTCTTCGATACGTTCCTGAATTAACAAACGCGCGCCTACTTCCTCAGGAGTTGTTGGTGGAGGAAAATTACCAATTTCAAACTGCTGATAATCAACAGTTTCAACCACAACGAAGTCGTGCCAATCAATTTGAGCGTACGCAACTCTTTCTCTTTCTAAAACTTCTTCTTCTCTTGCTCTTTGTGCTTGGTATTTGTGCCATTCGGCACGATATTTACTTTGCTCTAGTACAGCTTGTGCACTTCTCGATTCATCTCGTAGACGTTGTTGCATACCTTTAGGAGGGATTAACACCTACATTGTATAATTAGATTAATGGTCCTGACTTAAAACATCGGTTACCTTAGTATACTGCTCAAGCAACTTAGTAAAATATTGGAAAAGTGAATGCTGCGGTCTTAAGAAATCAAACTGAAAGTTCCTCTGTTCACGATTCATTAGCTGTGTTAAAACTGTCGACCGTTACGAGCAACAAATTGTGCAGTTAATTTAACGATATCCCTAAAAGACAACAGTTACTAACATTATTTCTTACAATAGCAATAATTACTAATAGTTAAATCAGAAGGGAGGGTAAATTTGAATACATATTATGATACAGTCTTTAATTATTTACTTGGGCATATTTATGTTCAATTATCATCTTAAAAATTAGAAATAGCAAAAATAGATACCTCAAGTTAAAAAAGTCAAAACTAACTATAACAATCATTTATGCAAATATATCCAATGGCGGTCAGTATTTTATTTTCTTAGGAAGACAAATATACAACCTCAAATATATGGCATGGGGTAACAAAATATGGTGTTGTGCAATTCTACATTAAGTATGATTTTGTTTTTGAATATGAACTTTTTAAAAGTTTCGAGTTCCATCTGTTCAAGTATACAGGACTTTCAAACTTAAGTCGGCACTATTGCTAACTTTGTTATTATTAGAGCTACACGGTCGGTTAAATAGGCAAACTAGTAGCATTTGTTTCTCTCATCACTATGGTGAAAACAGAATAAACAACGAACATCGCGTTCGCGAGTTATGTCAAATTGTTCCCTTTTTTTATGGCACACCCTGTATACAATACTCTATCGATAGGAAATCGAATACTGAATAAAAAGTGTAGTATTGTTTTTTATCCTAAAGTCAAAAATGAGAGAGCTATTGATGATTTTTCAAATAAGTTTCAAGGGGCTGTGATTTTATAAACTACAATCGTTTGTTGTATAAATGTCATCAGGATTAAGATGTCAAATTGAAGTTTCACTGGTAAACAGTTTACAGCCACTAAAAGCGTTTACAGGCGGGCTCAAAAATGCTTGGACCAAGACGGTGACGTTTTTGAGCATCTAATTTGAATGTTTCTTTTAATGTTCATAGAATAAATTAAAATAAACCATATCCTTTCGATTCATGGGTATTCCTCTTTTTTCATTTCATTTACCACTTCTGCTGGATATAGCCACTTTCTACTTTATGGTAAGGCAAAGATATAACTAACACAGCCACCTTAACCAATTTGAAAAATCATCAATAGCTCTGTCATTTTTGACTTTAGGATAAAAAATAATGGGACACTTTTTGTTCAGTATTCAATTTTCTATCGATTGTATACATGGTGTCCCATTTGAAAGTTCGCCTATTTAACCGACCCTGTGGCTCTAATAATATCAAAATTAGCAATAGTGCCGACTTAAGTTTGAAAACCCTGTATACACTTTAAATTAAAAGTACAAAAAAAAAATAGCAGACAGAATACATTATTTTGGACACCATTTCAAAATACGAATAGGAATGTGCCACTAATTTTAACGTTAAAACTATTAAATTATTTAATTTCAACATTAGAAATAGATATTTATGGAATTACCTTGCATCAATTTAAGAAGAGAATACGCACACATTACAAAGAAATTGAAAATTAAGTCATTGTTCTCCTATTTTTTTGATAATTTGCAAATAATAGTTAAGTTAATAAATTATTATTGTTTTGTTCTTTTTCCATGTAATTAGGCTTTAGCCTGTTTGGGAAAATAAATATTGTACACTGTTAACGCAATAAGTGAATACATACAAATCCAAAGCTGATATAGAAGGTGGGTCAGCAATAAATTCAAAATCTGCTGGAGGATCCTTAGGAATAAACGGTTGTTCAACAGCCTTCAATATTTCTTGTTGTTTTTGTTGAGCTGAAGCTGATACAGTCAACTTAGAAATCGCTCCTGGTAATCCTATTACTGCATCTTGTGCTAAAAAAATACAACTCTAAGAACTTTCCATTAAAATATACATTATTTAAAGGTAGTGTAAAACAATTCAGAATTTCGCTCTCAAAGTATTTTATTCATGATACTCAAGCATGTTGTAGAACGTACGAATATTAATATATGGCTAAAGGTCATCATTACTAATAAAAAAGTTCACATTAGGGTGCAACAGAACTTTGTTTTGTAACACAAGTGGGGATTGCACCATGTAACAGTGTAATATTAGAATGTTAGGTACATCAAAATAATAATATCGAAAGTTACCACAACGAAGAGAATTTGTGAGATACAAACAAGTTGTGGGGTTATACATATCATCTGATCTGCCACCAGCACTTTTGTGGTTGGGGTTTTTTCTTAAGAACCAAATAATGCATAATTATATAAGCCAATGCAATAACCTTCATTATAAAGCGCAATTTACATTATATCCAAAAGATACAATGTTTTGCTCATATATGGCTTTCTAATATGCTAATATTCTTAACATCACATACAGGTCTCGCCAGGAGATTAATTAATCAACGTTCCTACAATTTCCCAACACCGCGAGAGTATCTTAAAGCACTCATGAAACACCACTGAATTTACAACCCCTAAGAAAGATTAGTGCACATCGAAAAATTATGGGCAGGCTCGCCTTTACTCCTGGCGAGACTTGTATTTCAACACATAATTCTTGCCCGACGATATTCAGATATGAAGTTCTGTTGCATGTCTATACCCAGCTTAAGGTGAACAAAACTTACTTTTTCCTTCTCTAAAGTCATTGACTTTGTGTTGATAATATGAATGATAAGGATCTCCAGTGTTTAAGAAGTTAAATTTCGGATTTCCTAACTCATTCTGTCGAATACGTGCTTCAAATTCTGGTCCATTTCTAGCTACAAAACTAGCAGTTTTATCAACAATATCTATTAAACGTTAATCAGGAAAACATACACAATTGCAACCTGTTCGCATAATTTTATAGCTTAAAGGATACTTCTAACTTCTGGTGGTGGATAAATAATGCCCACGACTGGATTTATAGGGGCTGAGCTACTGTCTTCCGGAGTTTCTGTAGGAGGTGCGCCATTGTTCAATAAGTCCAATGCCGGCATCTCCGATTAATTGTACGGTATACCAATTGTACAAAATACTAAAATAATTTGTTCAAAAAAGTTATAAATTAAGTCAAAATTTGTTGTTACTTTATTTACAAACACCAAATTCGTTCACTATTAAAAATGACAACTGACAGAATGCATGATAAATCTATACATCAAAAGTGTTGCCAACATGTTTTAGGATTTTCTAAAATCCAATTCATTCAAACTTTTACGCGCCTAGAATGAACAAAATGTCCATGACGCAAAGTGGTTTGTGTTCAAAGATTTATTTCCTCCGAAAAAATTATTTTTGTGCTGTATGAGAAAAAAAACTACACATGATTTCTTCTTATTTTAAACAAATACCGACACTTTTTTTGAAGTGGATGTTGTCAATGCACATAGTTGCCACTATCATCTCCTTTTTTTAAAATAAAACATGGTTATATTTAACTTAAAAAAAAATTTCAGAAGGCAGTAATATAAAGCTATTTTATGTAAAGTGAACGTAGGAAAACATTAAAATAGTTATTTATGTACCAAGGACAAAAAGTGCACTTTTATGTACGAGACTGAATTTGCTGGCCGAGGCGTTAGCCGAGGCAAGCAAACAGGCGAGGTTATTAAAAGCACTTTTTCCGAGGTACATATTAATTTTTCCGTTGACCTTAAATTAATTAATTTTCTATTTATTACAGTTTACTGAAAACAAAATGTTTAGTAATTTTAAACAAAAATTTTACGTTTGTTCTGATTTTACTGTACCTAATATTCACTTCACCGTTCAGTATTGTAACATTTGTGTCAAAATTTATTAAAGGAAATAAAAGCTTTCCGCGTTCGAATATTGTACCGATAAAGCATTTGTTTACAACAATCACATAATTTTTATAAGAGCACTTGATTATGATAGGTAATAGGTAAAACATGTACTTTTTTATAATTTATTAAAATAATAAAATTACATTTAGGTAGTGTTATTTTGAAGTATATTTAAAAATGTAGTTATAGTTGGAAGCCTACCCTCAAAATTAATGCATTTCTTTAATTGTTTATGATCAAAGATGTAATGAAGTTTCTCCTATTAAACACATTAAAGTCGATTCTTACTAATTGGACATATAATAGTTATAAGACTGAGTTTGTACCGTGGTCAGACTTATAATCATTTTATATTCAATAAAAATATTGCCTGACCGTAAGAAAGTATGCAAACGTAGTTTTTGATTCACTCCGAAAATGTTTCAAAAATGTAATAATCTTCTTTCAGCTTATTGAAAACTGTGAAATTCACCTTGTTTTTGTGTACGAATAAATCTTGAACCCAGTAATGTTGATGGCTTATATGATTCTATTTTTGTTTTTTCCTGCGACAGAATCAATATTCAAATGATTTTTCACAAGTAATTACTGTTCTTGTGTTTTCCATTAGCATTATTACTTATTTACATCAATCAAATACAGTAATAGAAAGGTACCCATAATTAACTCACTTCTACTGTAAGTTTTTGTATTTTATGATCGTGAAAATTTTGTATCGAACTCCGCTTCTGTATCAAACTGTTACCTAATAAAATTGTCTAAAGCAATCTCAAGTCGTATGAATTCTGTCTTACCTTATAAATGAATAACTTTAAAGAAGTTAAAGTGTTACATATTGAAAACAATGTATCGAGTATTGTGAGATTACAACCAGGCTCTTCTATATGCTTCGCACATTGTAGAAACTATAAACAATTTATTAATATCATTTCAAAGCACTTAAAATCATTTACTTGTAATTTGAACAACAAATTGTTTTTGTTCAAAGTTGTGTGGGATTGAGAAATTGAGGTTATAAATGGAAGTAAACAAACAATATTCTGCAGTATCTAAAATGTTTCAGTATGTACCTAAAGTACTGTAATATCCTATGTAGTCACTAAATTCATCCTTTCTTAAAAATGGGTTTTCATACTGGTTACTTCGACTTTATTTAATTTGACATAAAATAATAATTGACATTGACAGATGTTTGCGGACGAAAAGTGTTTGCGGACGAAAAGTATTACATTTAAAAAAGTGTTACTTTATGATTATTCAGGGAGTACGTAAAACTCAATTTTATAATGAGGTCGACGGAAATAGTTATTTATGTAACAAGGACAAAAAAGTGCACTTTTATGTACGAGACTGAATTTGCTGGCCGAGGCGTTAGCCGAGGCAAGCAAACAGGCGAGGTTATTAAAAGCACTTTTTCCGAGGTACATA
This sequence comes from Abscondita cerata, assembly GCA_030710515.1. NCBI lineage: Eukaryota > Metazoa > Arthropoda > Insecta > Coleoptera > Lampyridae > Abscondita > Abscondita cerata. The sequence continues at coordinate 142,607 of JALBCR010002426.1, read as the reverse complement.
TTAATTTTTCCGTTGACCTTAAATTAATTAATTTTCTATTTATTACAGTTTACTGAAAACAAAATGTTTAGTAATTTTAAACAAAAATTTTACGTTTGTTCTGATTTTACTGTACCTAATGTTCACTTCACCCAGTATTGTAACATTTGTGTATAAAGGCTTTCCGCGTTCGAATATTGTACCGATTAGGCAGGGGCCGACTCATTTGTTGGTAAATGCGGCGGTAGATGTTTGTTTACTACAACATAACCTTATCTAATGGTATAATTTTCGAAAATGTGTAATTTGTTGTTAACAAGAAAATTATTTATTTTGAAAAGGAATAATAAATCAATTAGTTTTTTCACAAAACAAAATGTGAAGAATTATTTTTTTATAATAATTGTAAAATGAGAGCAATTACTAATGTTTATGCCAGATGTCGAACTAGCAGAAAGGAAATATTTTCAGTACTCTGAGAATTTTCCATCAAAACATTTGGTCGTTAACTGTAGCTAACGACCGTTCAGGTGAACAGATGGTATTCATTGAACTGTGTGAAGCTTCGCCACTAACACCAGTTAATATTTTTCTGGATATATTTATCTTAGACGCAATGGAATCTTCCACGTACCCTTCTGCTACTGTGGAACTCTTCCATCCTCCATGTCTTTTTAATGTTAAGACATCAACACCAGATTCTGCTAACAGTGATGCAGATGTCCTACGGTAGCAATGACCTGTATAGCCTGGTGGATCTGGCAAGTTTAAATAGCTTGCAATCAAACTTGGAATTTTTGCAAAAGTGTGAACTCCTACAACTTGTGTAGAACACTTTCCAAATTTGTTGTAATTGACAAAAAAGTTTGGTGATTGCAATGTGCAGGTCTTAAAACAGCATATTTTCTGAATAAATTCAGAGGATTTATTTCTTCAAAGATGTCATTACCTACAGTGAAGGTTCGTTTTTCCCATTTTTAGAATCCGGTATAGTTATTACTAGTAAATCATCTTTGTCAACGATATCTTCAACTCTCATTTTACGAAGCTCATCCCTGCGACAAGCACCGGCAATTCCTATCAGCAAACACACCTATAAGATAGCCGTTAATTTATAAAGCCAGATATGTTAAATATTTTCAAATGTTACCTTCCACATAAGGTATGGTACATCAGGAGCGACACGAAGAAATCGATTTATCTCATCTCTAGCAAATACGTTTGACTTTTTTGCTTTGTAGCCAACATTTTGTTTTTTTAAGAACGCTAGTAATTTAGTATATTTGCTGATGTCAATATTATCGTTTATTGAAAACGTTGATTTTAACATTGAGTAGATGGACCATAATGTTGACGATTTGCATGTTTCTGCCTTCGTTGAAAAGTATGCCAAAAATACATTTTCTGTTGCGTTTTGGACTTTATTTTTTGGCACCATTCCTTAAACATTGTGTATTGTTTTTTATATAAAAACTGCGACTTTTCTGGTAGCAACTGCAGTGTTGCATTGGTCGCTAGTTTCTGAAGTTCCGATTGGAGTGTTGCTGTAATTACTATCACTATCGTCAGACATAATAATACATTTATTTAAACTAGCACACAATGTAGACGAGCAAATTTAAACAATATCTTTTGTTTGTTGAATTAACTCATTTGTTTACAACAATCACAAAATTTTTATAAGAGCACTTGATTATGATAGGTAATAGGTAAAACGTACTTTTTTATAATTTATTAAAACAATAAAATTACATTTAGGTAGTGTTATTTTTAAGTATATTTAAAAATGTAGTTATAGTTGGAAGCCTACCCTCAAAATTAATGCATTTCTTTAATTGTTTATGATCAAAGATGTAATGAAGTTTCTCCTATTAAACACATTAAAGTCGATTCTTACTAATTGGACATATAATAGTTATAAGACTGAGTTTGTACCGTGGTCAGACTTATAATCATTTTATATTCAATAAAAATATTGCCTGACCGTAAGAAAGTATGCAAACGTAGTTTTTGATTCACTCGAAAATGTTTCAAAAAATGTAATAATCTTCTTTCAGCTTATTGAAAACTGTGAAATTCACCTTGTTTTTGTGTACGAATAAATCTTGAACCCAGTAATGTTGATGGCTTATATGATTCTATTTTTGTTTTTCCCTGCGACAGAATCAATATTCAAATGATTTTTCACAAGTAATTACTGTTCTTGTGTTTTCCATTAGCATTATTACTTATTTACATCAATCAAATACAGTAATAGAAAGGTACCCATAATTAACTCACTTCTACTGTAAGTTTTTGTATTTTATGATCGTGAAAATTTTGTATCGGAACTCCGCTTCTGTATCAAACTGTTACCTAATAAAATTGTCTAAAGCAATCTCAAGTCGTATGAATTCTGTCTTACCTTATAAATGAATAACTTTAAAGAAGTTAAAGTGTTACATATTGAAAACAATGTATCGAGTATTGTGAGATTACAACCAGGCTCTTCTATATGCTTCGCACATTGTAGAAACTATAAACAATTTATTAATATCATTTCAAAGCACTTAAAATCATTTACTTGTAATTTGAACAACAAATTGTTTTTGTTCAAAGTTGTGTGGGATTGAGAAATTGAGGTTATAAATGGAAGTAAACAAACAATATTCTGCAGTATCTAAAATGTTTCAGTATGTATCTAAAGTACTGTAATATCCTATGTAGTCACTAAATTCATCCTTTCTTAAAAATGGGTTTTCATACTGGTTACTTCGACTTTATTTAATTTGACATAAAATAATTGACATTGACAGATGTTTGCGGACGAAAAGTGTTTGCGGACGAAAAGTATTACAGTTAAAAAAGTGTTACTTTATGATTATTCAGGGAGTACGTAAAACTCAATTTTATAATGAGGTCGACGGAAAAAATAGTTATTTATATTTGCCTACAAAAAATAAAATTTTACAGCGCGAAATAAATTTGGCGCTTTAACTTTATTAAGTGCAGTAAAATAATTTAACGCGCAAGATTTGTATTAAATTTTTTGCCCGATGATTTTGAAATGGTAAAAATTAACAAATATTTTGGTGTCAATAGACGTTTTACTTAAGTTTGTCACTTCATGTCACGTCATCAAATAGAGAAGTGGCGTTATGGTTTGGCGCGAGTAATACTTCCATATATGTAACAAATCACGGGAGTTAATTTGAAATTTTGGAAAAATGACAGTACTCTATAAGTTGAATCCCCGATTACAAATACATAAATACTTCATCAATATAAATTATACTAAAATTACACTTGCATGTACGTGTTTTCAACAGATAATTAAAATTTGCAAGATAAGGTATTAATGAATGAAATCACAAACGAAGAACTGCAGTAAACTGAAGTTAGCGTTTGTCATACCTTTAAATATTTTTTTAGAAGCAATCGTGTAAGTTTTCTTCAGAATTTTAGCATATTTATACAATTTAGAGAATTATCTAATGCGATCACGTTTGCAAATGGTATTAATGAGTGTGGTATCTTCACAGTTTTAAATTAAAAAACATATCTGCGCAATACATTTTTATAGAAATTTCTACGCCCTTTACTGCTACAGCTACCCACATCACCCTATTGCTATCTTTCTCTAAGTAAAACGTCTATTGTCAATATAGGTTGTGAAGTGAACTGTAATTCACAATACATAATATGGAGCTAATCATTCACATGAAACTAAAAATATTCCAAATCACATTATTTTTTACCATTTAACAGTAAAAAACTTGTGTAATTGTTGATTTAGTAATAGTTATTTACGAATCAAGTTCGGGAAGAACTTTTTCCTACATGAGCGCAATAGCGCGAATGCTAGAACAATCTTCCCGCAAGAGGTTTGTACAATATTTTTTGTATTGAGCAATTATTTCGTTAATAAATATTGCAACCATTTTACATTAATGTCAAATTTTAATATAGATAGCGTGATACAATATGTAGAGTGCTATGAGTTGACGCTTTTAGTTGTACTCATTTACATAATGGATAGATGGCCCTATAAATTTTTAATAACCTTGTGTAGCTTTTTCAAGGTTACTTCTTGTTTACATTAACAAAAAACATTGGGAAAATGGTTTTTAACAACTAAAAATTACATTTGGATTACGATGTTATTATTTCAATGTCTGTGAATGCCAGTGTTTTTGTAATTTTTCCCGAACTGATGCGGGAAGAATAGCTTTCTCATTGGCTACACACTTATATCAAATGTGATTTCCCAAGCGGCGAGTACAAAATAGTTATTTGTCCAACAAGTGAGGAAAACGATTCTTTTTCCCACCCGAACTCGCTACGCTCGTGAGGCATTAGAGTGAGAGGAGCAAAAGGCTTTCCTCATGTGTTAGACACAACATTTTTTCCACGACATTCCCCAAAAAAACAACCTAATGAAAGAAGTAATAGTATTGTAAACGTAACTTATTGTTACAGAATTTCGTCACATTTTTGTACGTAAAATTGATAATAGGTGGGTCCCAATAGTCTTGCTATAGTATTCTGTAGCATCGGTGTGGTCTCAATCTGTCATAGCGCAGCCGCGTAGTTCTAACTAATAAATGTTGGGTAGCAATTTTTAAGAGTCAAAATATAAGATATTAAATAAACAAACCTGATTGAATACTAAATTAAAATGTTTAACTAAGTACTAGGCGCATATAGTTCTAATAACACATTCTTACATTTTTTTAAAGAGGCATTTTTGTAACACGACATTATTTTCCTCGCTAGTGAGGAAAAACGAATTTTCCTCACTATTTGTAGAGAAGAAACGTCGGTTTTCTAAGTATGTCGTAGAAAAAAATTTTTGGTTTATAAAAAAATTTTATTGACAAATAAACGGACGATTTGGGTACTGTTTACGCACTCTGTGCGTGCACTGACGTAATCATGGATGTTTCAGGGCTTGTAGTTTCAATGTTAATTTGACGTTTACACGTGTATGTTTACTTTTATTATAATTGTTGGGTATGGTAGCCCGGTATGTTTAATTGCTGGTTCGATTAATTAACACACCTTGGTTTTAATTGATTTTATTTATTTATTTTTTTAAGTTACGTATTTTACGGAGGTGCAATACCGACCGTTTCCATTATTACTTCTGTTCTGCTATTGACAGACTCACACACTTACACGAACTCTTACTACCCTTATACTTAAAATGGTAGGTGGTAGGGGAATTAATGCTCCCTACTTAAAAATTAGTACAGGCGCGTTCACAATTATTTATTTTATTTTATTCTATTTTTTAATAATGGATATGGAGTAAATTGAATTAATTTTGCACGTGATTGTAATTCAATTCAAAAACGGTTGATTTTCTTTAATATCAAATAATGGCGAATCAAAATTGAGAACGAGCTTTCCCGTTAGGTTGTATTGCGGAGCCGGAGAGAGGTTCCTTCGGTGGACACGACCATATAGAGCGGGATCCGTCAACCAACTGTGTATTTTACGGACGTGCTTGCGTTTATATAGAATGTATAAATTTTTGTTTACGTTAAAAAGGGAATCCAAGAAGATTCGCAACCACAATTCCATTTCCTTACAATAGTACCGCATATGTGGTAGTAGTCTTAACCTACATAGATTCCCATCTCTGGAATATGTACAAAAACATTTATTTTAGACATTGATTCTTTCAAGAAAAGTGATTGGTATTTTAATATTATAAACAACTTTTTTTGTACTTGCTCCAATTTTGTTGTCTCTTATTGAATATGAATAACTTACCAACGTCTAAAAGATCACTTCGCAATCGCAAAATATCCTGTTTCTAGACTTGTGATAAAACTATTTTGATCCGATAAGAAATTAATGAGCTATGATAATAATATGTTACAGTAATTATTGTTTTAACATTATCTCTAAGAACATTAATTTTACAAAACAATCGTGAAAGGGAACTTGTTGTAAATTACCTCTGTAATTACCATGTAAAACTTTATTCTGAATTATTTTTTCAACCAAAATTTTGTCGAGGTTATTTATACTTGCGTTTATGTTACTCCATATCGCAATATGTCACCTTACATGATATTTCAAAATTTTAATTTTTCCTTACAAAATATTTTCAAAAATATATTATTACGGGCACTATTTTGTAACATTTTTGTTAATTTTAAATTTTAGCTTTAAATAATAAACTACCAATTAGATAAATGAATTTGATATATAACCATAGATACCCCCAATTTAAAGGCATTCAATTTTAACAGATTATTTACGGAATGGGCATAATTTTTATGAAATAAGAGTATGTTTATTTTTGCTTTGGTATACTGTAAACATAATATCTCTTGACAAACGAAATAGTATATTGTATTACACGAGGAGAAAATTACAGTTTTCATGCGAGTGTGTTAGCTGCGCGAGGGTGGTAGCCCGAGCGCTGATAATCAATACTTTTTCCACGACCAGTATGTAGTATCTGAGTTTTATCAAAATTTTATTTAAGATTTAACTGTCAGTTTGGCAATTAAAAAAATATGGTTGTTTTCATGACTACTAAACATATTTTTTTCTCAATAATGAACAATAATTATCAAGTTTACTTTTTTATTTGAGGTGTAGACGTCGCGTCGTTTTGACAGATTTTCAGGTTAGATAAATAAATGTCAGTTTCAAATCAAAACAAGCAACCAATCAGCTTTTGCAACTACATTCACTCAATTGGGTATATATACCGTTACTAGTAACGAAATGATTTTCTGCAGACGTTTAGATATGACAAATTTTCTCTAGTGGTTTATGACTACGAAATGTAAAGTTTTCATAGTGGTTGTGGAAAAAATAAATTTCATAGTAGGAAGGGCGGAATTAGACAATATCAGAATATAATTCTAAAAATATTATAATATATTTGCAATCCAACGAACCAAAAGACCTCATAAATAAAAACATTTTTTTTTGTAAATATTTTCAAATACGACTATTTATTGACTTAAATAAGATCTTAAGAAAAAATTTTTATGCAATAATACATCATAATATTTGACAAGTAAGTAGCACGTAGCACGTTCGAATAGTAATATATCCAAATGTGTAAGCAGTTTACAAAAATCGATGCTTTAGCCATGAACACCAACTATGGAAGATATTGTAAATTGCAAACAAACACCGAGAATTACTCGATAGCTGTTTCGTCCTTTTCGGACTCTTCAAGAGTAAGAAAATTTGAGCGTAAGTTTACAATTGTACAAGATTTGTGATAATAATAATCCCTGATATATATCTAACAATATGTTCGATTAATGCCAAGAAAATTATGAAACGAAAGTCGCTGTACATTATATTTTATCATTTTTTTAATATACTTATATAACTTTAATTTTTGTTTCTAAAACATATACATTTACACTTTTACAGTGTTTTTGACTAATAAGAGAATACTTTCTAGTTTTTAAAGTCTTCTATAAACAATTTCTCCTTTACATTATTTTAGAAACAATACAATTTTGTAACAGATTCCTTACACATTCCGAACACTCTTATAGAATTACATATTCTGTAACACTTCGTCCAGATGACTTTGCTCTAATTGTCAGCTTGAATTTGACTTTGAATGCGCTTGTTTTAAATATTTTCATTTTCTTATTTTAAATATTCTTAGAAAGAGTATGGTCTATGATTCGTATGAAATATGAATTTTCGCACTCGCAAAACCGTAGACCTCGCCAAGGGTCGGTCTTCAATTTTTCTCCATTCCGACATTTGTGTGTGCTTTAGCAAAAACCTTTTTTACGTGTGAACGTTAAACTCATAAATTTTCTTGCTGGAATATTTTTACTGGTCTAGAAAAAGTATAGTGTGCAACACGTGGGTGGAGAGTTTTTATACTTCATGCTTGTCAAAAAATCACCTCACGCACTGGATGCGCAATATTCTATTTTCTTCATAATTTAGTACTTTCAATAAAAAAAAAGATAAATAAATAATTTTTTCCGAAATTGTCACTAAAGTACAAAAAAATTGGCAAAGGTAAGGTAAATAAAATCAGTACTAAAGTAATTCATTATACGACGATTTTGAAGTTCACATTTTCGCCGGTAGAGAGGTGTAAAATGTATGTAAATTTTAGAATCGCGCATGTGCGGTGGATACATTTGACGTAAAAAAGAAAACAGTTGATTACGTTTGCTACTTTAAAGCACGTTATAAAATTGTCAGGTTTTGTTCAAATTTTGGGATTTCGAAAAAAATATAATATGTACCTCGGCACTAAAGATTATTTTACTAGGAGTTAATCAATATAACTGTTGAGCTTAAAAGTTTGCTGGCGAGGCGTAAGCCGAGACAGCAAATTAAGCGAATAAATTATATTTTTTACTCCAAGTAAAATATATTATTTTATCTTTAAGCGCTTATTGCTGGCTTTCATGTGTTGTTTTCAAATTTTCGAGATTCTCGAGTATTATAGTGACGTTTTATTCTCGACGAATCAAGTTGGTACTTTACTGTTACATTCGTAATATGACATAACCGAGGTACCAACCTGTAAATTGTTGTAAAAACAAAAGAACTGAAAGAAAAGCTTTTAATGTTTAGACAGTAACAAACCTTTTTAGCGTCTGCCAGTAGTTCAATAATATGCCGATGTAATGTCGGTTGAAGCAAAATAACTATTATTTAGAGTCCGAATAAAAACGACTTTAAAATTAAAACTATATTATTAACTTGATTATGAAACTGGCCCTAAGTAAATATAGAGATATGCGTGAACTTTATTTAACAATATGTTATATTATATTACATAAATTATACAGAAAAAATGAAAGTAAAGTAGTAGTATTTTTTTTCTAAAATGTATCGGTTGCATGTAGATCTCAGTTTTCAAACACTTGTTTTAACATAGATCGTCTTAACATGTATGTTTATCTTACACTGTATTTGTCTAATACAAACTCTGAGTTGATTAATAATAAACGCAACTTGTTTACGAAAAAGTAAGATACAAATTCCATTCGTAATTATCAATGCAAATTATTTATCATTTAAAAATTGAATCTATTATCTAGTAAAATTTTAAATATTCACATGTTGTTACCATAGAATAAAACATTTCTAAACTCTTTAGAACGCAAAGAAGACTAGAAAAGAAAGCTTGTTGAGCAGAATATTAATATTTTCTTAATTTTACTGTAAAATTAAAAAATGGGTAAATTGCATACAATGGAAATTATATTTGGAATAAGTAATTGGTTTTGTATTTACAAGTTGCAATGCAGTCATCTCGTCTTCAAAATTCAGGTACTTATATACATTAATAAAAAATTCTTACTAAATACTAGCAAATACTAGCAATTACTTAAAACTTTTTAAGAAGAACAGTTACTTCCAAATTAAAAAAAATATACATTGCATTTTGCTTTGATACATTTTCTGACGTAATTGATCTTAGAATAAACGTATTATTATATGATACTAGAAAAATATGTATAAAAATGAATGGGTTATCAAGACTTGCAATTGATGTTTAACACACAAACAAATTGTAAGTTTACATACGGTTAAAGCACAGAGTACGAACATATTAAATATACGGTTAAATTTTGTAAATATGAAATAAATGCTCAATGTATTTGCTTCCTGTTTGTAGACGCTAAAGCTGACCTTCATTCATTTTGTAATATTTTTTTAGCTTATTTAGATTTGTTTGAGTAGTTAAGTATTATATATAAATATCTTTATGTTATTTTAATCATATATCTGCTTTCAGTTTTAGCGATATACTGAAGAGCACGAATGCTCTTCACGTATAGAGTGCAAATACTTACATTTGATTTACATGATTTTTAGGTATTTACTATTAATTCAAAAATTGACAGCGATAGGTACATAAAAACTTTAATTGTACCCTTTTGTTTGAAGAAACAATAGACACTTAATTTACTGTAAATTAAATTTGAAGGTTATGAAAATTGATATTGAAAGCAAATGTCACAAACAAGACTTTTGCAGCACGAGTCAAAGTTCTTCGTTGAGAAGGGGCACTAAAAAACCGCTATGGTGCCCCTCCTCAACGAAGAACAACTCAATTAAAGAAAACTTATAGGAGGAAATGTTTACCTTTCATCTTAATATATCTAATTATGTATAACAAACAAATTTTTGTAAATTACATGTTCTAAAGTTTCAATGCAATGTTTTCGGTGTCAGGTTTGTGGCAATACTTATACTTTAATAATTGACTTAAATTCCTTCAGTTAGAAGGCTGAAATGAAAGACCACTACCCTGGTTTCAATTTGCCAACGTTTCTCCCGATCTATACAGGCTTCTTGAACTTTTGGCGTGACAGTCACATATAACATTAAATTAAAATCCAAAAAATAGAAGTAGGTCGGACGAAACGTTGGCAAATTGATACCAGGGTAATTGTAATAGTCTTTAATTTCGTCCATCTACCTGAAGGAATCCTTACCAAGAACATAAAAATTTTGATTACAATGTCATTTTGGATGCTGATACAATTCAAAATTAACATTTATAAGCTTCTTCAAAATTAAATAATTTTTAAAAGCCCATTTTAATATTATGACATTTACAAATCAAAAAGAAATTTATTGGTACTTTTCCTTTTTGTATAGGGTCTTTTTTTCTAAGAAATACTAACAGTTAACTGTAGCAACTACACGAGTGTTAAGCATTTAAACTTATCGCTTTTGATAACGATAATGCAGATAAACATTTACTGTCGTTACAGTTAACTGTTGCCATTTCTTAGTTTATACTATTTGTACGTGTTCTTTTACACGGGATGTCGTAAGACACGCATTTCAGTTATGTTTTTTTTCAAACCACCACCATAAGCTTTTTTTCATTTTTCTCGACAACGAATAAAAATTAAAATATTTTACAAGAGACATAATTTGATCGTTTTGAACTCCCTTTCAAATAAAAATTAGTTTGTGTCTCTGCTTCAGGCAAATGTTAATTTTCATAATGGTTATGCGTGTTTCATTCACTTACTATATTAGTATTTTCTAGAAATTTTATCAAAACATTCGTTCAATAATACTAGCTGACCTTGCCAAATCTTATTACACTCTCATAAGCCGTTTTGAATTTATAATAAAAAAAAGATTCAAAATTTTAACTATAAGACCGCATAGCACCTAAACTAAGCGACTTTGGACTAAGATAAATTTACTTATAATGGCTTATTTTGGTCTAAGGAATATGTGGTAGACGTGTGTAAAGACCATTTACAGACACTCTATATATTCTTCAAAAAATAATACGTGTTCAAAAATAATACATATTAACAGAAATTTGAGAATTAACAGCCTTTAGTATCAGATACTCTATTAAAGATATGACAAGAGGTAGGTAACATTTTGTGTGTTGAACATAGCACAGAAATGTAATTTTAAGTTTTTAATTCAACATTAAAATACTAAAGTTTATTGTTAAAAATCAAAATAAAGGCTAAGTATAAAATAAACGTATAATCAAATTTTAATGAGATTTTTTTATTGAGAACTCTATTCAAAATTTGGGTTTTTACAAAAATGTGTTTTGATTAAGATGATAATTTACCAAAAAATGTATATTTTAAAGTTAATGTGTCTGGGATAAAATACAAATTATAAAAACTAAAAGTTTTATCTATTTTTTTATAGGTTGAATTAAATTTTACTTTGGAACCATTTCACTTTTTTCTCTTTAGAAGCAAATTCTATCATTTAACTGATTAAGGATCGACGACATTGGTTAAGAGGTTATAGTTATTGATATCGACAAATTTAATTTAAAAAGCCAAACACTCTATCATACTTCTATTGTTGTACTCTATTATAGGCAAACTTGTGGTTTTGTGCTTAAAAATATTACTAGTAATAGCAGCTAAAAATCAGATTTCAAGGGGTTTAGGTGTTAGGGGTAAGCGATCCCGAGCTAGGTGGTTTCAGGCTAAAACCATTTCGAACATCAAATACTCTGTTGATTTTAAATGTTCCCTGGTACGGGTTTGAAACACTTCTTTTTTTCAGTTTAAATGATGCATATTGATTTTAAGTTTAAAAAATTAAACTTTAAGATATTTTCTGTATCTTGACACAATCAAGGTATGAAACCTTAGAAATTCTAACATAGATCCCGACTTTAGTTAGTGGTTACACTGTAGCAAAATATTTCGTATTTGAAAGCTATAATTTTTTTTTTATTATTATTTCATTCTCGTTTTGTAGAAAAAATACTAGCCTATTTACTATTCGGAATGAGTTTCGTTTTTTCGATCAAGGGTTCGATCACTCGTCATCGCTCGTAAGTTTGTAGACAGAAAAAAGGATTTAACTTTAAGTAGGTTGCTGCAAAGAGCGTTAAAGATAATTTGCAGAAACAAGTAACAGCAAGACTAATTTTTCACACGGGACCTACAGGGCGTTATACAACTTCTACGATTTTTGTTCTATAACTCGGATAACTTACAAAAGAGAAAATAAGATGATTAATTGACTGTCATAATTGCAAACTGACGTCCTTTGAAATTTCAAAGATATAGGGTTTTTTAAATTTTTGCTGAGCGTGGCTAAACCTTTAATCTGTTTTGTTTAGCAATTTGATTCAAAAAACCATAAACCACTGGTCAAAAATGAACACTCTCATGTGCCATTCTGTGTCGCTTTTTTAGTAATTGACAGTTTTTGCCGTCACATTGCTAGTCAACAGATTTTCAATAAACAACCCAAATTTACACGGTAAAATACAAACCTCTTGTGCAATTATAAGTGATTATTTTTTTCATACGTCAAAATATGACGTTTTTATCATTTTGACCAATAGCAATGCACAATTATAACCAATTAACGTGCATTTGGATAAATTCCAGGATAAGTGAGTTATTTAATTTTCGAAACGTCCATTTTCCAAAAAAAGTGCCATAATGCAAAAACCCTCCATTTTAGACACTATGTATAATGTATAAAGTCACATTAAAATTTCCCAAGAAATCCAAATTTGTAATAAAAACTGGATAGTTCCATTAAAAAAAACATAACTTTGATATGTCATACTTTTATGGAACACCCTGTATAAACAAAATAATTTTAAAACGTGCAGCTCATTGATTTGCACAACTTTCATTAGGAAAGTTATTTCCTAACCCCAATATTTTCCGAGATATTCACCGTTCTCGCACTAATGGGCCACCCTGTATATATTGTAAGCTACTTATATAACACGTAATGGCAGATTTTCTTTAGGTTTTCGTTTTAAATTTTCCACATTTTTCATTTTGTATACTGTTGACATGATGGATCTAAAAAAAATAAATACCTATCTAAATATAACTTGGCTGGATGTATTTTGCATGATTAAATATGATGGGTAGTCAGGCAAATTATATTAACTGCAGATTGGGACGTTGGCTCAACCATACGTCTTCTGCATTGACCCAAACATCTCTGCTATTACCTATGCGGGATAATCCATTATAAAAAAACTTAAGTTGTTTAGAGGAATGTTCTTACACACAATGCATATTCTCTTTATTACTTAATCTTACCTGATATAAATACAATCCGTAACTTAAAAACAAGATAATACGCTAAACTAGACTACACCTTTTCAAGTTCAATTTGAAAAATTTCTTCTAGCTTTTGCAGCTTTAATTTGCTACCTTGGCCGTCAAATTCAAGTTTTATTTAGATTTAACTGGTTTGCCTTTGCTTAAAAATTCTCATTTTTACTGGTTTATTTACGTTATTAACATCATTTGTTTTATAATTTTGTTTCCAATAACTAGAAGACATTTTTATTGATTGATTCCATTGATTTTTCTGATTACAGTTTGTTTAAGACGCCTGATTTTTACCTTTTCGGAAAAAAACTTAATTTTAATAAACTTTGGTTTTAATTTTGTAATTTTAAATTTAAACTTTATAATGTAGAACATAACTTGAATTTATCATAGAATATTTTTAAAATTGAAGTTGATTCCTCTCAAATTTAACATGAAAAGGTATAGAATAGACTAGGGTAAGCAACCAGTTCAACCGTATAATGTATAATTGGTTGCATATAAAGCGGTTATAGGTGATTTTTCACTTGTAGCTCACAACATTGCACACACTATTTTCTACACATACCTCCTGGCCCAGACGTCCCAGTTCTCCCCTACTTACATATTCACTGATATTTTTCCTTTCTTATATTTAATTTAAAAAAAAACTTTTTCAGAGTCTGAAACGGTGTACACTCTTCACAACACCAGTTCATTGCATTTATCCAAAAGTGAAATAAATGATTCGATCATATTTGCCGAAAAAATTGTAGATCATTTTGAAAGGCTAGAAGATACGTTAAGTTGGTCCGATATTCACGTAAAAATGGGAACTCCTTCCCACGGGCAATTAATCGAATCTCATCCAGAAGAGGAAGCTTTAGAACAAAGTCGTAGTGCTTTAGTTTCTGTTAAAGCAGTGTCGCATCTTGTGCATAGTTATTGTTCAAAGTAAACACGCGTTCTTTCTACTTTTTTTAAAAATAAGTTTATTTAATGTTGTAGATATGACATAGGTTTAAAGGATTGCATTAAACGCGTTGTGTCAAATAACATGTATTTAACTCCATTAAGTCATTCGTGTCCCCAAAAGACTTGTACGCAAAAAGAAGTAGATTATAAATACAGGTCTATAGATGGTTCTTGCAATAACGTTATAAATGGATTATACGGTATGTCGTTTACTGAATTCAGACGATTACTTCCTCCACAATACGCCGATGGAATTCAAGAAATTCGCAGATCTGTTGATGGAAAGTACAAGTTGCCATCACCTAGATTAATAAGCACAACTTTGAATCAACAACGCGATGTAGAGGCAAATTTAACGTTGGCCTTTTTGCAGTGGACGCAGTTTATCGAACATGATCTCTCTTCTGCAGCTACCAGTAAATCAGGTAAAAGCGTTAGCGATTATCAGACAAGATTTTCTAAGCTAAATAATTTAACTGATTGCAGTATTCGACAAAAAATCAATCGAATGCTGTAGACGAGATGGAACGGCATTGCTACCAAGATATTTACATCCATTGTGCGCTCCAATATCAATTCCTACAAACGATACGTTTTATTCGCAGTACTCTGTTACATGTATGTCGTACGTAAGATCAATAGCTGCTATGAATATTGATTGCAAACTCAGTCCACTCAATCAAGTAAATAATATCTTTCATTTTACTTCTTACTTTTATGTTATATTTTTCAGTTGAACCAAGCAACTCATTTCCTCGACGGTTCTCAAATATACGGATCAAATTCTGCAAAAATAAATAAATTACGAAAGTTTCAGAACGGTTTACTACGTTCCAGTTCGAAAAATTCAAAAGATTTTTTACCAAAATCTTCAGAATCAAATTTAGATTGTCAATATAATAATAACAGTTCTAGTTGTTATATCGCAGGTTTAAACGTGAAAATCTGACTAACATTTTAAATACTATTTATTTTAGGCGATTCTCGTGTCAATATGCAACCACAACTTACTGTAATGCATACTCTATGGATGAGAGAACACAACAGAATTGCAAAGGAATTAATGTTTCTAAATCCTAATTGGAACGATGAGAAAGTGTTTCAAGAAACTAGAAGGCTCGTGATCGCGTTTTTGCAGCATATTACTTTTAACGAATATCTACCAATACTTCTTGGTAAACCCACGGACAAAATTATGTAAATGATAAAGATTTGATTTTTAGGTAAAGATAGCTTACAAGACTTATACAATTCAAAGTTCTACTTGGAAACTATGGATCCAAGAATAAGTAATAGTTTTGCAACTGCGGCTTTTAAATTTTCTCACTCTCTAGTTGATAATTTCATACGGTGAGATTATTTTTTTCAGAATTTTGGTTAATCCCTGCTTCAACTGAATCTACTGAATTTTAGATTATACAATAATACTCATGCAATAGAGAAAACTTTAAGTCTTATAGATTATTTTAACAAACCGGCAATAGTCGAAGAACATGATAATTTTGATAAACTAGTTCGTGGGTTATTTTTACAAAGAGCTCAACATCTAGACTTGGAGTTTGTAGGCGCGGTAAAGTTAATAGAACTACGTACTTTATTCCAAATTTAACCCAAAATCTCTAGGTGGCCAACAAATTATTTGAAGAAGACAAATACGGTCTAGACAGTTTCAGTTTAAACATTCAAAGAGGTCGCGACCACGGGATTCCAAATTATGTCGAATTTAGAAACCATTTTAAATTTTCCAAAATTACTAATTTTTCAGATTTAGAAAATTTGATACCAGAAAAATAAAAAAATTCTAGAAATTTTTTGAATATTATTGAGTGTTTTAGAAAATCGATTCCTTGAAACAAGTATATCGTAGCGTGCACGATATTGATTTGGTAGTCGGAGGAATGGCCGAAATTCCGCAAAAAAACTCCGTCTTGGGTCCCACACTATCTCGAATTATTTTAGAACAAATGAAACGTCTGAAATTTGCCGATCGATTTTTTTTCAATAATAAAGGAAATCCGCATAAGTTTACTGAAGAACAATTACTTGAAATTGAGAAAGTTACATTGGCAAGAATATTTTGCGATAATGGAGATCAATTACAACAAGTGCAACGAGATGTTTTTAAACCAATCAGTGAAACGTAAGTAACCGCCAGTGTTTAATAAATTTCAAAATCAATATTTTAGCAATTTTTTGGTTTCTTGTACGAGCAAAAATATTCCTTCCGTAAATTTAAAGTTCTGGTCGGAAGGGCTAACTATTAACTACAACGTTTGATAGCACTCTTGAAGTAGTTTTATTTTAGTAGTGTGTATAATTAAATATTTACCTATTAATAAAAAGAGGAATGTATTTTGTATAAGGTGTCTGACTAAGAGAGGTAACCTGTTGTATCTCAGAAACTACTTATCGTATCGACTTGCGGTAAAAATTATATAATAAAAGTATTCAAGAGAAAATGCTGGAAACTATTTTCGAGTTTCTTAAGTGACCACAAGGGAGCGTAATTGCCATCTTTAATTTTAAAACCCGTTTTTTGAAAATCTTTCTCATATTAACGATAGTTAAAGTCAATGTTGTTTTAAAGCTGAGACAAATTCAAATCTTTTTTGTCACATGCTTTTGCTCTATCTGTAAAAGAAATGTGGTGTTTGAATATTTTCAGAAAAGATGTCGATAACTCCATAAAGGCTTAACATCTTGTAATATATAAAAATGAATGTGTGTGTGTTTGTTTGTTTGTTTGTCCTCGAACTCCTCCTAAACCGTTAGTCCGATTGGAATGAAGTTTTACACACTTTTTCAGGTCGATCCAGAATAAGTCACGAACGTTTGATTTTCGCGATTGCCCTCTTTACCGCTTTTTAGCCTTCTTTGTCGCACAGTGGGTGTGCATGTTTTTAAGGAGGTCGAAATGTATGGAGCGAAGGTAACCAAAAGATGTACCTTTCCATCAAAAAAAAATTTTGCGATCCGACACATACTTTCAAAGTTATGATATTTTTTTAATCAGTGATGCTTTTTCGCTTCTCTTCGGGAGGAAATGGGTTAAAATCAGATGAGTGAAACGTTGATCGAATGCAAATGTATGCACCCAACGGTTCTTATTGTGATCGACTTGACCTATCGATCGACTTGCCACTTGACATATCGATGCACATTTGAGTTCGCATTTTTGATCGTCAACAACGTGCGGCAAACGAAAGCCGAGTGACAGTGAAACAAAGATATTATCATCAAAGTAATTGATTAACAAGTGGTTAAAAATTGATCAACAAGTGAGTACATATCTATTTCGTTATCCGTGCTTTCAATTATCAGTGGAAATATGGCTGTTAAAAAAAATTATTATGCTCGCGACGATGCAAAAATTTCATTGGTTTTCCTTAAGTCACACAATCAATTGTAACTATTTTGATTTCATTTGTTTTTTAAGTGTTTTCTTACTCCTTATTAAAAAAAAATAAATTCAAAAATTCAGAACATCTAACAGATCTAACAGATAACTGCGCCGGGACAGCTAGTATTTTAATAAACTTGATGTTGTTAAAAAGGGCTTTTCCTAAGCTAAGAGTCATGCTATGAGTGATGTGATTGCAATTGCTTACCTTGCCATCAGATGGCGTTATCAGACATAATCACAAAAAATATAATTTTATGAAAAAAAAATTAAATGTTATAATATGACGTTTTTTATTTCATTAGATAGACAAACCAGTGAAAATCGCATCAATATCTTTATCCTCTCCTAAAATAATGATCTGGGTGGCGCCCAATAAAACTCCAAACCTGACACGTGATAAGAACCTTTAGTCATCTATAAAGGTAAGTGAATGACATTTTTCTAGACTTGAGTTAGTTTGTCACTTTGCGACGCCGCCGACGTGTTGCGGTTCGAGTTACATGGCGTAACATTATAAGTGCAAGCAATCACCTGATTTGCTCTTATGGTGAACGTATAGTAAACGCTATATTTACCTGCCTGCTTCTAACAAAAAACATTAGTTCTACTAGTGACATCTCTATAGAAGATGATTGATTTCTAATTAACAATGTAGCAGAAAAGTACTTGCTTCTAGGCACCAAAACGGCCAGTACTCATAATAAACAAAGGAAAGGAGATTAATGGCAAATATTATCATTTGTTTAGAAATTTTTGTTTAAGTACTATTGAGTAAACAAAAACTGGGACATTTTGGTTCTATAAGTTAAATAAGCATATCTACTTTAAGATTATTAACCCCGATCTTCCTACATTATTTACAATCTAACAAAGACTAGAGTGAACACTTCAGGTAAACTTTAATGTATGGGATATAATTGGTTTTCTTGTATTATCATTAATTATAAATTGATTATAAAATTCGTAAAGGTAACTACATCTCCTACCAGCAACGAATGCTCCTTTCACCCCCGGCCAACAAACTGTTCATTGGGAAAGTGCTGCTGCGGACGGTTTAATATTGTAACATTGATTCTGTTACTGCTTCGTATACATGCAACATCGGTCTCTACCTACGAGAATGATTCAAGAATCAAACTCGGCAGTTTTCTAAGAAGTTCGTTCGTTCGCAACATAAATAACTTGCACGTGCAATTTAATTGACAAATTGATAGTAAATGTCTTATGTTCAATAAAAAATTGTTTGCTTTCTGACATTTAATTTCCAAATCTAACCATTTACGCTTAGCAAATTCAAGCGTCATTATGGTAAATTAGGTAAATTAGAGTTAGAAGCATATGAGTTACATTTAAAACTGACTTCAGGATTAAATGATGACGAGTATGTTCAATGGATTAAGTTTTTGCACCATATTAATGAAATTATTCAACACAAATTCATTAGGAATGCCTGTAAAATTCAAATTTCAGATAATATTCAGCAGTTACCAAAATTTAAATTTAACGCGAGAGAAATAAACATTGTTAAAAATCTTAAAGAGAAAAATTGTTGTTATCTCAAAGCAGATAAAGGCAATAAAGTAGTTATTTTGGACAAAGAGGATTATTTTGAGTCAGTTCAGGTGATGCTTAATGAAGGCCCCTATTCATTAATATCTAAAAATCCTCTTCCCAAAATGATTGCTGATACCCGTAGAGTCTTATTAGAATGTGGAAATATTATACCAAAACAACTTAGGTTTAGACTAACGGTATCTAACCCGGTTCTTCCTAGAATGTATTGTTTACCTAAGATACATAAACCCAGAAAAGCAATGCGTCCCATTGTTTCAGGTATTAATGCTCCTACTTATCTGATATCTAAATGGTTGTCAAATAAATTCAACAGTTTTGAATATCAACAATCAAATTTCAGTGTTCAAAATTCATACGATTTTATTGAAAAAATTAAAAACATTGAGCTGACTGAGAACGAAGTTTTAGTTTCATTCGATGTCTGTTCATTGTTTCCAAGCGTTCCGATAGATATCACTTTAGATTATTTGAAAGATATGTTACACCAAAACCATTTAGACAATTCAGAAGTAGATAATTTTATTAAATTAGCAAGATTATGTATGAGTCAAACCTACTTTCAAATTAACAATAATATTTATCAACAAAATTATGGTACAACAATGGGTAACAGCTTATCTCCGTTTATGGCTAACCTGTTCATGGGTAAATTTGAAACTGATATAAAAAATAAATTAGATTATTTTCCTAGAATTTGGTGTAGATATGTAGATGACGTTTTTGCAGTCATCGACACTAAAGTTTACAGCCCTCAGCAATTTGTAGAAATTTTAAATTCAAAATTTGAGACGATCAAGTTTACCTATGAAACAGAAACAAACCTTAAGTTACCTTTCTTAGACACTTTAGTGACAAGAAATGGCAACAAACTAGATATAGATATTTATCGTAAAGACACTAACACTATGAGGTTTATAACAAATGATTCCAACCATAGTATGCAACATAAACTTGCATCTTTCAACTTTTGATTCACCGATTATTACATTTCCCATTGTCAAAACAAAACTTTGATAAAGAACTGCGAAATATTAAGCAGATTGCATCATACAATGGTTTTCAAGAATCAATTGTCACAAACATAATTAGAAAACATAAACATAAGTTAAACATTAGAAACATTACAACGTTAGGAACTAGTAATAGCAAAATAGATAAGAAATATGTCAAATTACCAAATTATCCCACATACACAAAAAGGTCTTCAAAAATATTTTCAAAATTTGATTATCAAACAGTAACTTCTAGTAATAACAACTTGCAAAATCTTTTAGGCAATCCGAAAGACCCAATAGAAATGTGTGATAAATCGGGAATATATAAAATTAATTGTAAAGACTGTAACCAAGTATATATAGGGCAAACCAAGAGACCTATTAAAACTCGTTTTAAAGAGCACGTAGCTCATGTCAAATATCATCGCACAGATAGGTCCAGTGTTGCCATGCATATGCTTGAAAATGGCCATAGAGTAGGCGACATTGAATTAATTAAGAGGGTAGATAATAAAACGAACTTGATTCTTATGAAAGTTTAGAAATTTTTAAAAACTGAAATTTGCTTATGAATTATGATGATAACGGTCCATTAGGATTTTCGGAATTATTTAAGCTTATCTAAGAATCAATTAAGTTTAACGATGCGTGATAAGCAGATAGTATATATAAGCTTCCCGTTGTTTTTATTTTTAGTATCGGTATCGCTGATGATAACAGCTTAGCTGTTGAAACACGTGTCCGAGTCAAGTTTTTGGTGCAGTTTTTGGTGTTTTTCTGTTGGTGCATCAATACAAGTTATGATAAAAAAATCATTTTTCCGTCGACCTCATTATAAAATTGAGTTTTACGTACTCCCTGAATAATCATAAAGTAACACTTTTTAACTGTAATACTTTTCGTCCGCAAACACTTTTCGTCCGCAAACATCTGTCAATGTCAATTATTATTTTATGTCAAATTAAATAAAGTCGAAGTAACCAGTATGAAAACCCATTTTAAGAAAGGATGAATTTAGTGACTACATAGGATATTACAGTACTTTAGGTACATACTGAAACATTTTAGATACTGCAGAATATTGTTTGTTTACTTCCATTTATAACCTCAATTTCTCAATCCCACACAACTTTGAACAAAAACAAATTACAAGTAAATTATTTTAAGTGCTTTGAAATGATATTAATAAATTGTTTATAGTTTCTACAATGTGCGAAGCATATAGAAGAGCCTGGTTGTAATCTCACAATACTCGATACATTGTTTTCAATATGTAACACTTTAACTTCTTTAAAGTTATTCATTTATAAGGTAAGACAGAATTCATACGACTTGAGATTGCTTTTAGACAATTTTATTAGGTAACATTTTGATACAGAAGCGGAGTTCCGATACAAAATTTTCACGATCATAAAATACAAAAACTTACAGTAGAAGTGAGTTAATTATGGGTACCCTTTCTATTACTGTATTTGATTAATGTAAATAAGTAATAATGCTAATGGAAAACACAAGAACAGTAATTACTTGTGAAAAATCATTTGAATATTGATTCTGTCGCAGGAAAAAACAAAAATAGAATCATATAAGCCATCAACATTACAGGGTTCAAGATTTATTAGTACACAAAAACAAGGTGAATTTCACAGTTTTCAATAAGCTGAAAGAAGATTATTACATTTTTGAAACATTTTCGGAGTGAATCAAAAACTACGTTTGCATACTTTCTTACGGTCAGGCAATATTTTTATTGAATATAAAATGATTATAAGTCTGACCACGGTACAAACTCAGTCTTATAACTATTATATGTCCAATTAGTAAGAATCGACTTTAATGTGTTTAATAGGAGAAACTTCATTACATCTTTGATCATAAACAATTAAAGAAATGCATTAATTTTGAGGGTAGGCTTCCAACTATAACTACATTTTTAAATATACTTCAAAAATAACACTACCTAAATGTAATTTTTATTATTTTAATAAATTATAAAAAAGTACATGTTTTACCTATTACCTATCATAATCAAGTGCTCTTATAAAAATTATGTGATTGTTGTAAACAAATGCTTTATCGGTACAATATTCGAACGCGGAAAGCTTTTATTTCCTTTAATAAATTTTGACACAAATGTTACAATACTGAACGGTGAAGTGAACATTAGGTACAGTAAAAATCAGAACAAACATAAAATTTTTGTTTAAAATTACTAAACATTTTGTTTTCAGTAAACGGTAATAAATAGAAAATTAATTAATTTAAGGTCAACGGAAAAAATTAATATGTACCTCGGAAAAAAGTGTTTTTTAATAACCTCGCCTGTTTGCTTGCCTCGGCTAACGCCTCGGCCAGCAAATTCAGTCTCGTACATAAAAGTGCACTTTTTTGTCCTTGTTACATAAATAACTATTTATGTATTTCCGTATAATTGTGGTTATTATTTACATAAACAATTTATTCGTTTCGGACCCAGTTGGAAAAGATGCCTAGGTTGAGTTTTTTTTTAATCGAGAAAGACGTCCTCGGTTGTAATTTGCTTAATTGCGCAAGTTTATTCTAAGAAGAAAAAAAAAAATAACATAAATTCACTGATAAAAGATATGCTGAGTCAATTATATTTAATTTTGAATATTTTTTCAAAATTAATTACACACAAAACTTTTAGTTTAGCTTCTAATGACAAGTTTTTATGTTCAATAACAAATAACAAAAAAGTTGTTAAAGGACTTTTCAATTTTCTTTCGAATCGCTACACGGGTGATCTGCGTAGAGCACGCATTAAAAAGTTTTTTAACTTTCAGATAAATCAGAAACTTGAAAAAACTTCGCTGGTTTTTTAAATTTTTGGCTTTCGATGGATTTTAAAATAAAATTATATGTGGTAGTATTTTTATAAGACAAGTTAAATTAAATTAAAAAAACTACAAAATTTGATTAGATAAGGTCATGTTTGAGGTCAAAGGTCAAACATATATTCGTAAATATATCATAAAGTATTCCATGTACACAGTCGTGTAATATATCAATCAAAATGGAATTAATTGCAAGCCAATTGCGAAAATGCATTTAAAAATATTTTAACATTTTGGGTTCAAAAGTTATTTCATTTTCAAAATTTTTTGAAAATATCGCCTTTTTTGTTTCATAACATATAGTAACGTACAATATATCAATCAAAAGCGTGTGGAAAGCCAATTCCAAAACTATTTTCAAAACTGTTTTACTAGATTGGGTTTAAAAGTTATTGCACTTTAAAAAGTGTTTTTGAAGATTTCGACTTTTTGTTTATCAACTTGCATTGCCCAGTAACATATCAATCAAACAATTCCAAAACTGCTTTCAAAGATGAGGTGGCATTACGGGTTCAAAAGTTATTGCAATTTTTAAGTTTTTTATCAAGCTTAAGATCGTGTAATGTAATGTAACTCTAGTATTTATGTGTTCTACTCAAACGTAGAATTTTTGTTCTACGCAGTTCTGGTCTTACTCATTTCTAGTCAACTTTAGTTTTTCTCTTTTCTAGTCAACTCTAGTCTATCTCTTCTCTAGTCAACTCTAGTCTTTTTCTTTTCTTGTCAACTCTAGTCTTTCTCTTTTCTAGTCAACACTAGCTTTTTTTCTAGTCAATTCTAGTCTTTTTCTATTCTAGTCAACTCTAGTCTTCCTCTTTTCTAGTCAACTCTAGTCCTTTTCTAGTCAGCTCTAGTCTGAATCTCTTTGGCCTTACTACTAATGAACTGCGCAAATAATAAAACTTTTGCGTTTCGGACAAATTATTATTATAATGAATTAACGTTTCAAAGTTTTCTTTAAATTCTTGCCACTGATCAAATTTGCCTGTAAACGTAGTCAATTTAATAGCTGGTAAACTTATTTCTGCTACTTGTAGAATTGTTAGAATTATTAACTATAACTTGATTAGCTTTACTTGATTTATGTTTTCTAATAAACATTCAATTTTACTAACTATATCAAAATATGATGTTTCGAATTTGTCAGTTTCTTGAACATCCTCCTTTTGTTTATTGTATCAATTTCATTTTGTAACGTATAAAATTTATTTAATATAGGTTTGATACTAACTAATCTGCTTTCTAATTGCTTAATAATTACATCGTCTATTTCTGACTCACTAATCGAATTGAACTTAATCTGGTGAGGTCTGGTTTGCAGAGCAAGAAGAAACATTTTTTTTGTAAGGTCTAGAGACGTTGCAGGTTCGCTGTAATAAATGTATCCAATTAAGAGGAGAATATGTTGAGTAATAAAATATTTTGACATTGAAATTTTGTTTGGTTCTATAGTATGCTAAGAATTTTTCAATATATCCTAGTATTATACGACTGTGTACATGGAATACTTTATGAGATATTTACGAATATATGTTTGACCTTTGACCTCAAACATGACCTTACCTAATCAAATTTTGAATTTTTTAAAATTTAATTCAACTTGTCTTATAAAGTGATATCACATATAATTTTGTTTTTAAAATCCATCAAAAGCCAAAAATTTAAAAAAACGAGCAAAGTTTTTCAAGTTTCTGAAAAAACTAGATAGAAAAGAAAAGGACTAGAGTTGACTAGAAATAAAAAAAAACTAGAGTTGACTAGAAAAGAGAAATACTAGAGTTGACTAAAAATGAAAAAGACTAGAGTTGACTAGAAAAGAAAAAGACTAGATTTGACTAGAAAAGAGAAAGACTAGAGTTGACTAGAAAAGAAAAAGACTAGAGCTGACTAGAAAAAGACTAGAGTTGACTAGCAAAGAAAAAACTAGAGTTGACTAGAAAAGAAAAAGACTAGAGCTGACTAGAAAAAGACTAGAGTTGACTAGAAAAAGAAATACTAGAGTTGACTAGAAAAGAAAAATACTAGAGTTGACTAAAAAGAAAAAAAAACTAGATAGAAAAGAAAAAGACTGGAGTTGACTAGAAAAGAAAAGGAATAGAGTTGACTAGAAAAGAAAAAAACTAGAGTTGACTAAAAAGAAAAACTAGACAGAAAAGAAAAAACTGGAGTTGACTAGAAAAGAAAAGGACTAGACTTGACTAGAAAAAAAAGACTAAAGTTGACTAGAAATAAGAGAACCCAGAACTGCGTAGAACAAAAATTCTAAGTTTGATTAGAACACATAGATACTAGAGTTACATTACATTACACGATCTTATGCTTGATAAAAACTTAAAAGTGCAATAATCCGTAGTGCCACCTCATTTTTGAGAGCAGTTTTGGAACTGTCTTTCAATCAGTTTTTTATTGCATATTACTGGGCAATGCAAGTTGATAAACAAAAAAGTCGAAATCTTCAAAAAAACTTTTCAAGTGCAATAACTATTGAACCCAATCTAGTAAAACAGTTTTGGAATTGGCTTTCCACGCGCTTTTGATTGATATATTGCACGTTAGTAGAGATTATGAAACAAAAAGTCAATATTTTAAAAAAATTTAAAACTAAAATAACTTTTGAACCCAAAATGTTAAAATATTTTTAAATGCATTTTTGAAATTGGGTTGCAATTCCCTTTTCATTGATATATTAGAAATAGAAATAGAAATATACTTTATTGCAATAGAAACCTGTATATACAGACTTGCTCGTCAATTAGAAAAAGGTATATAGACAAAAACAAATTCACAATAGTATAAAAATATAGATAAAAAAAATCGGTATAGTTATAAATGCATTTCTGGACAAGATAATCTTTTATTTGCTTCTTAAAAGATAAATCTAGTGACCTGTTTTATAGACTCTGGTAAAGAATTAAAAACTTAATACTTGAATATATTGGTGATTTTTTATATAAAGCAGATTTATGTTGATCAGTTTTTAATAGTTTACTATGCCTAGTGTTATAGTCATTTGTATTATCATTAAATTTACTAAAATTCTTTTTTGTATATTTTAAGCATTGATAAATATAAATAGCGGAAACTGTTAACAAATCATATTTAATAAAATAAGGTTTGCATGATTCTCTACTATCAATATTAAATATGAGTCTTAATATTCGTTTTTGAGCCAAAAAATCCTACGAATATTAACAGCCTGACCCCAAACGATAATATTGTAAGCAATAATAGAATATGCTAATGAATAATACACATTTATTAAACCCTGAGTGTCAAGTAAATGTTTTAGTTTATTGAGTGTATAAAACGTACTATTCAGCTTTTGCTAACGTAATGTATCTAAGCAGTCCAGTTTAATTTTTCGTCTAGTTTTATTCCTAAAAATTTATCTCACCTACCAACTGGATGTTTAAACTTTTAAATTAGCAATAAAAACGGCGTTTGCTAATTTTTTTTAGAGAAATGTATAACGGCAGTTTTAGATAAATTTAATATTAAATTATTTTTTCGACACCATGATTTGAACTCACAAAGCACAACGCTGACTCGGTCACTCAACTTACTATTATTCTTTTCAGAAATTATCATGGAGGTGTCATCGGCAAACATAATGATATTGTCAGGTGATACGTATCTAGGTAAATCATTTACAAACAGAATGAATAACAACGGGCCTAAAACGGAACCTTGAGGTACACCAAAATTAACATCATGTATTTCTAAAACTGACTCATTAATTTGTACTCTTAGTCTTCTATTGTGTAAATATGATATTACCCATTCCAGCAGTGAACCACGAATTCCAAGAAAATATAATTTTCAATGACAAAATTGGGACATACTGTATCAAAAGCACAGGTCAAATCAAAGAATAAACCTCCACCACTTCACCATTGTCCATCTTTTTGTGTAATTCCTGAACAATATGCACAGCTGCATCTTCCGTTGATAAATTTTACGAAACACAAATTGGTTGT
The DNA here is from genome assembly GCA_030710515.1 of Abscondita cerata. Classification (NCBI taxonomy): domain Eukaryota; kingdom Metazoa; phylum Arthropoda; class Insecta; order Coleoptera; family Lampyridae; genus Abscondita; species Abscondita cerata. Next base: position 115,325 of record JALBCR010002426.1, on the reverse strand, counting down.
CCGTTAATACATTATATTTATTTATAAATGCAACAATTCGTTTACTGACCAATTTCTCAATTAATTTAGAAAAGAAACTTAGCATACTAATTGGGCGAAAAATGTCCATCTCATTAATATTCCCTTTTTTGTAGAGGAGCAAAACAGAGGCAGTTTTAAGTCTGCTAGGAAAACATCCTTTCAGAATTGATTGATTGATGATAAATGATAATGGCTCAGCAATTTCATTCGCAACATGTTTTAAAATTCTAGAGGACACTTCATCAAATCCACTTGAATTGTTTTGTTTTAAGTTAAAAATTTGATTCACTATCTCTTGCGAAGTAATATTGTCAAAAAATAATGAATTTTGTATACTGTTACCTATAGTACAATTATGAGATAGAATTGTGAAGTGCTCGTTAAGTTTTGTTACGGCTACCGAAGAAAAAAAAAACTTGCAAAACAATTTGCAACGGTTTGTGGATCGTCAACACTTAAATTATTGATGTTATGGGAAATATTATACATCTCATTTTTTGACGTATGTAATTGATCATTCACAATTTTCCATATTTTTTAATTTTTGTTTTCTGCTCAATCGATTTGTTTGGCAAAAATCTGTTTTTTCTAAATATAAGTTTATTGTTGAATTTACACGACTGTGTACATGGAATACTTTTTGAGATGTTTACGAGTATATGTTTGACTTTTGATCTCAAACATGACCTTACCTAATCAAATTTAAAATTTTTCGAATTTAATTTAACTTATCTTATAAAGTACTACAACATATAGTTATGTAGATTATATAAACTCAGAATTATATGGCCAATCGACTGATGTAAAGAATTATAGGTTTGTATTTAAAATAAGAAAGTTGATAGCAATTTTGGTATAGCCGAAAATCTGAAACTATTTTAAGTAGAACGAAAATGATCGATTATGGCCGCGTACTAAATTTCAAGTTTCTGATTTATCTGCAAGTTAAAAAACTTTTAATGTATGCTCAACGCAGATCACCAGTTATACGTACACTAGGTACATGAATGCATAAGCATAATGTTTATCTCATCAATTTGGAATTAAAGAAACCTAACAGGTAAATAAAAATATTTGCTTACCTTCTTTCTAGAATTTTACAGGCAATGATTTTACACTTAATAATTTACGTTTATTGTTTATAATAATTTCAGAGGGTAAAAAGTTTTTACATATTAACTTATTTCCTAAAGTGTCAATATCCACAACCGCAATACAAATTTTTCCACAATTTTTTTTGGTAGTCCTTTGTAGGTTTCACATTTTTTGTAAGAAATTTAAAAAAACGTATATCCACGGCGTCTACGCTCTTCTTTTAATTATTAGTGCAACTAACGTATTCATAATTACTAATTGTCACAAAATTACGGTAACTAATTTTATAATCAATGCAGTATCTTGTAACAATGAAGTAACTTCGAACCTCAAACCACTTTCATATTCATATTGAAGATACACGCATTGAGACAGGTACGGTGGAACTGACATAAAAAAATGGAGGGGGAAACTGAAAATCTCCTCGTAATTGTACGGTAGAGCCATCTATTTTTCATCGTACTTTTGTGTCACATTTCGTCCATATAGGTTGCGCATCTTTACGAATCTGTTCGGATGCTACAATTGCACGTTTATTTTTAACATTCAATGAAGTTTAATATTTTAACCGTGTTTTTTGTTTTTTATTTTTCGATTTTTCATCAATTTCTCTAGAAAGAGTCTTAAACTTAGTCTCACTATTTTAATTGTGTTATCTAATAAAACTATAATTAAGTGAAAATTTTCTGAAAGTATTGATTTTTATTGTGAAGATAAACAGATGCACCGATAAACAATCATTTAATTATAACATTCAAATTTAGCAGAATTTCAAAAACATAATCAAAACACAATATTGCCATACGAGAGATATATTTCATCACCTTAATCATAAATTATCTTAAAGAAATGTTAAATTGTTAAACCCAAGAAATTGCCATCGATTTACAATAAGTATAGCTATTAATGTCTTCTACATCCTGCTTATCGAAAGAAAAGTTTTTGTTTTTCAAAACGCACAAAATTACTAGATTTTAATAATAACCATGATAATGAAAGTAAGGAATTTGCAATAAGTGGTTGTTATTGTTCTTCTAAATCTTCTTCAGTTCTCTTCCGTAGTGATTTCTTGTTTTATTATGTTTTTGTTAGGTATATGGTCGTTCAACTTCATTGTTAATTAAGTATAATTAGCAAAAGTAGGGGATACGTACATTCTTATTAACATAGGTAATGAATGTGTGCCTATTACCTTATTAGTAATTCTGTCATTGTGTTTGAAATGACTGTTCATACCACGATACGGTTGAAGTGTGCAAAAGTTCTCAATTTTTAAATGTTTCGCGATCTATTGTAGGATGAGTGCAACGGAAATGGAATCTCGAATATACGATAACCAGAGCGGCTGGTAGCGGTAGACGAAGAATATCAACACCAGCTGAGGACAATGAGAGCACCCGTTTACAAGCTACACTAATGCGAAAAATGAAACTGGATTTCCTGGATGTCGTGTAACAGTTTGTGCTAGATTTAAAGAGATCGAAATAAAACAATATGAAGCGGTTACTAAAGAATTATTATAACGAACGACAACAGAAGACGTCGCTTCGAATTTGCTATGCGGTATATACCCTTTGAATTTTGGACTAGGAGTTATTTTCAGCGATGAAAAAACTTTCAGTAACACCAATGATCGACCTCTGAAAGTATTTCGACTCCTTACAACTCGATACGAAACGTAGTGATCGATTTTCGGTAGATGTATGTCGTCATACCCACTATTATTTTTATATTGCAATATTTCTCTGAAATACAGCAAAGTAGTGTTAACATTAAAATATCGAGGAAACTTTTTCCGATTTGTATTGATTGGCTCGTGCTTTTAATATATAATAATAATTATAATTTTTAGAGTGCACGACAACAAAATCAAGAAGAAATAAACAATTTAAATAAGGGCTTAACGCAGATATTTTAGCTTCCATCAGCCTTGTTACCTATTCCATCCATCAATTCATAGGTTATACGTTCAAATAAAAAAAAATTTTTTTTATTAACTGTCGTCTTAATTTAGTTACCTACTTATTACGTATTCAGCAAATCGAATGCGGGTTTAATTTTAGACAATAACCGATCATTTTAAAGTAATTGATAAGTCGGTCGATTTATTTCATAACGAAACTGAGTTCGGACTCGTGCAAGTTTTTCTGTTGAGTTATGAAACAAAAGACAGACTTACGATATAAATTCAATCACGAGTAGTATTTTATTAGATTATTTCACGAACAAAATGAAAGGTCAAACTGTCTATATCCATGGTTACGTCGTTGAAAACACCAAAGTTGTTAGACCAATCATAATTTAAAGACAGCTGGTATTTTCGGGGGTAATACCATAAGAGCTTGTGTTTATCCGGACAAAGTTTAAATTTGAACGAAAGCTTTGTTGCTTGGTAATTGACGAGAGCAAATAATATGGTAAAATCGCGACACTGAAGATGTTTACCTTATGGTATTTGCTCGAGTCGAATGCTTATACTGCCGAGCTAAGCAAAAGCCGTAACTACATTTTTTTTAAACGAATTACAACTGTCTGTTGATTCCTAGTTCATTTGGATGTCATAAAAAGCTTATCATTAGAAAAAACATAAGTTAATCAAGATTTGTATTAATGTTTTTTCATTAGTCATTTTAGAGTGGCCTAAAATATTTGTCTCTGAATGCTTACACCTTAAAGCAACAAAGCTTGAGTTTTGTCAAAATGAAAGTTTGTTCCGGGTATAAACACAAGCTTGAATGATATTTGATGAGACCATTTAATGAATCATTTAATTAAAATTAATAAACACTTTATTAAACATCGCGAAAACATAACATGCCTCTAGTTACCACAAAACATCAACAAGGGGCTTATCCATTTGCAAACATACCTATACTTGCAGTTTATCCGATGTCAAAGTGACAAAACGTATATTAAAATGCATTTTATTTATTCGTATAGTACATTAAACAAATATTGTATTGTGATGTAAGTGTTATGTATGGTGCCCCAGAAGATCAGTATAAACCTGTATAGTGTGGCGACGAAACCGTGTGCAATAGTGGATTGGTTCGTCTTGGCAAAGCATTTACTTCAAGGTTTAGGAAAACACTAAAACCTAAACATGCCAACCCTTACCCACCCTAGTATTTACATGTAATAATATTAATTAAGTGTGTAAACATTATAGAAGGTAAATAAGAACATAAAATATAACAGCACAGCCATTGCATGACGACATATAATGGACCGATTCAAGCGCCAGTCACGACAATGACGAAAAAATAGTAGGTTAAAGAAATAGCAAAACAAAATAATGGAAAAACAGATAATCAAGACAAGAATACAAAAAATTGCTAAACTTCAGATGTCCTTCAGATTCGTAAGTATAATATTGCTTTATCCGTTAAATTATGAATGTTTGGAAACCCTCCTTTAAACTTCGTTAATTGACAATCCTCTACAATATGTGTAACTGTCTCTGGTTCGTTTCCACAGTCACAATTTGGATTAGAAATCGCACCCCATTTGAACAACATAGAGTTGCATTTTAAATGGCCTGTTCTTATGTGATTTACTTTTGACCAAATTTTTCTTTTTTGATCAAAGCCCGGACTTCTATTGTTGGATCATCAATGAGATGTTTATTGAAAACATCAACTCCAGACCATAATTTTTCCACTCTTCAACTTCAGAAAAAGCCGTACTTAAGTAGTCTTGTAACCATATAGGACACTTCGAGATTTAAGTCTTTTAGCAGAAGGGTTGTCAATGTCATTCCAAATTGGCAACTTTTTGTTAAGTTGGCATTTATCCCATTCTCGTTTTAACGCAGCTTTTCGTCGAATGTTCGATGGTGTAATATTAGAAAGAACAGGAAGCCAATCGAGAGGAGTAGATTTAATGGTTCCACTAATTATACGCATAGTACAATTCAACTGGGCATCTATTTTTTTTGTATGATAACTATTCAACCTGACAGGAGCACAATATTCTGCTGTAGAATAAACTAATGCCAATGGAGCTGTACGAAGTGTCTTTGCATCTGCTCCCCAAGTTGTTCCTGCTAATTTTTGAATGACATTATTTCTTGTTTTCATTTTTTGTTTGACTTTTTCTAAATGATCTTTATAAATTAAAAACGTATCTAAAGTTACTCCCAGATAAACTGGGTTAAAATTATGGTTTAACTTTGTATTATTAAAGATAACATTAAGTTTTCTACTTTTTTCTCTATTACTTAAATGAAAACAAGAAACCTCTGTCTTTTTAAGATTGGGGCATAATCGCCATTTTTGAAATAATTATCCATAATACGCAAATCATCAGATAATTTATTTTCAATTTCGAAAAAAATCTGAATGTTGAAATGAAATTGCCATATCATCGGCGTAGACGAATTTTCGACATTGTAATGAAGGAAGATCATTAAAACATTAAAAAGAATAGGTGTAAGAACCGATCCCTGTGGAAGACCATTATTTAAAAATCTAAATTTACTGCTTTTATCTCCTACAAAAATCTAAACTTCCGATTAGACAACATATTTTCAATAAAAGAAATAATTTTGGAACAAGGAATGACGTTAAACAATTTAAAAAGTAAACCTTCTTTCCACACGGTATCGTATGCAGCAGTTAAATCTAAAAAGGCAACTCCAGTTTTTTCTGAAATCCAGCTTCGATATGTGTTGTTAATGCCAATACTTCATCACAACAACTTCTACCGGATCGAAATTCTGCTTGTTCAATTGGTAATTTCTCTTCTATTAACGGATTAATTCTTTGAAAAATCAATCTTTCCAAAACCTTATAAATTACACTTAACAAACTTATTGGACGATAAGAAATTGGGTCTGTAGGACATTTGTTTTTCTTTAAAATTGCCACGACTTTACATTTCTTTAAATCTGTTGGTAACTTACCTGTATTATAGATATTATTGAGAAACATAAGTAGCCACTTCAAAGAATAATTTCCCAAATTTTTCAGAAATTCTGGATGTATTCCATCCAACCCATCAGCTTTCTTTGATTTGGTCTTTTTAATGCATGTATTTGGCAGATGAATTAAATTGTCGCGATAATACCAGTTGTCTCTGATTTGTGATTAGCTGGATAATGTGAAAATTTTGAAGAGTGAAATAGTCAGTATTTATAACGTGTGTCAATTTAAAACTTAATACTATTTACACGTGTCCATTTTAACACTGAGATGTCGCAAGACACACATTTTACTTGTATTCATTGCTCCAGGAGAGTTTAAAAAGACCAACCACCGTCTTGTACAGTTGTATACCGCACGTCAGTATACACCCCTGATGAGCTCATAATAAGAGCGAAATGCTGTATCAGGTGTTCTTTCGTGCGTGTATGCTTCTGTACCTTGGCTTTATCGACTCACGTGTTGTTTTAAGCATTAAAATCATCGCTTAGATGGCGCCGTGCACTTTAACGCACACAAGTCCTTACAGTTAACTGTTGGCATTTACTTAGTTTATACTATTTACACGTGTCCATTTTAACACGAGATGTCGCAAGACACACATTTTACTTAAAAACTTACAATGAGCAATATCTCACAAACGAAAAATCATATCAAAAATGCTTAAAACCGTTCCTAGGATAATAATTTTTTGTTCATTTGACACATTAGTGTCATTAGTGTTTATCATTTATACGATCAGCACTGTCATTCAAGTGAAGTTGTCACGATGGTTTACAGTATATCTGAACATGTGGAGACAATTTTTATATTTGGCTCCCAGAACCAATGTTATTTAAGAACAGCTCAGATATTTAATGAGAGGCATCCGGACAAAACTGTAAGTCATGTGTACATCCGCGATTTAGTTAAAAGTTTAGAGAAACGGAATCAATCTAAAATAGAAAAAGGAATGCCCCAAGATTACTGAATGAAGAAAGACAAATTGAGGTTCTTGGACAATTTGCAATAGACCCTACTGCATCAACTCGTCAAGTATCTTCAATGACAGGGCTATCACATGATTTGATTAGGAAGGTATTGAAATTACATAAGTTCCAGCCATACAAAAACGGAAATTCTTCAAGAACTAGGCAATAATGATCCAGACCGTAGAAACGAGTTTTGTGAAATCATAATTGGAAGAATTATTAAAAAATATTTGTTTCTGATGCGTTTAACTGAATGTGATTAAAAAAAATACTTTATTTTAATACAAGCATTGTTACAGATGTAGTACATGTACACGTTGACTACGCTACTTGACGCTACAGTGGTGAACTACAGACTACGCTACTGCTGGTTGCATTGACAACTTCCGTTGAGTCGCATATGAATGACTAACTTCATACTACTACACCAGATATTACTACCAACTTATTTTTCACTCAACACTTCCTCTAAAAATAATTTTATTATTCAACGACCTCTAATAAACTACGAAGTTTTTCAAATCTAACACGAGGTAGTGGTTTTGTGAGTATATCGGCAATCTGATCTTCTCCACTGACATGTTCGAGTTCGACAACCCCTTCGTTCACCTTTTCCCTAAGTAACCACTACACGGCATTTTGACAGGATTGCAGCCAACATGTTAAATTTGTCTAAGATTCTCCTTATATATGCACTTTGTTTCACACGAACACCATCACTTGTCTTTGTGATTTCTAATCCTAAAAACAATTTAAATTACTTGTAATTATTTTGAACTCACTTTTAAATTTCTTTAGAAAGTTATCAATTGCATTCTTGCAGTTTCCGGCAATGAGTCCATCGTCAACATAAATTGCAACAAATAATTTATAATCACTAGCAGTTCTAATAAATAAACTTGGATCAGCATCACTTTCTTTAAATTCCTGACTATGTAGCATAAAATCCACTAATTTCTTATTCCAGCAACGGGGATTGTTTAAGTCTATAAATACTTTTATTTAACCTGCAGACACGTCCCGTTGTATCTTCAAAACCAGTAGGTTGATCTATATAAATTTCTTCATCAAGTTCACCATAAAGGAAAGCAGTTTTTACATCAAATTGCACTAGATTTAAATTATCTGCCGCTGCGACACTTAAAAGTACCCGTACAGTATCGAATCTTGCTACTGGACTGTACGTTTCCAGAAAATCAACTCCAGCCTTCTGTGAGTATCCCTTGGCAACCAGCCAAGCTTTGTATCGCTCACGATTTCCATCAGGGCAAATTTTCGTTCTCAATACCCAACGATTTCCAATTGACTTCTTTCCCTCAGGCACATCAACAAGATCCCAAGTACAATTTTCTTTTAACGATGCCAATTCTTCTAACTTTGCGGCTTGCCACGCACTAGAATCATTCTTATTTGTCTCTAAGCCATAGAAATTAGAATGTTTTGCATATAATAAGTAGTCTTGTAACTCTTGTAAGTATTGAGGTATCTTGCACTTACGTTTTGACACAGTCTGATCATTACTTGCACTTTCTACTGTAACGGCTTCCTCTTGAATTAAATCCTCTTCCACAGAGTCACATTTTTTAATTAACACAGGCACTGTCTTTGTTGTAGTTTCTTCGTGAACGGTACTATTTTTCAATTTTGTTTTCTTTGGGAACTTCTAACATAACATTCTACATTCTTTTCTACAACAGTTTCAGCTTTGAGCACGACATCACGACTCAAGATTACCTTGTTCTTTTCCTTCAAGTAAATTCGATAACCATCTTTCTCACCTTCATAGCCAACAAACAGTCCTGCAATGCTCTTTTTGTCAAACTTCTTCCTCTTCTGTTTTGGGACATGGACAAAGCATTCCGTGCCAAATACTTTCAAATGACTTCCCACATCCAGTTCTTTGTTGAGCCATAGTTCCAAAGGAGTTTTGTTTTCAACCTGTGTTGGTCCTGTCCTATTAAGTATATAGACAGCTGCGTTGACAGCCTCGGCCCACAATTTGATAGGAATGTCCTTCGAGTGGATCATACTTCGAGCGCATTCAACAATTGTCCTGTTCTCCCTCTCAGCAGATCCATTCTGCTCTGGAGAATATTGCATGACTTTTCGAAAGTTGATTCCACTGTCGCTCAACAATGATCGTACGCTAAAGTTAACAAACTCTTTCCCTCCATCACATAATAATTCCTTTACAACATGTCCAGTTGTTCGCGCTTCATTTAAGAAAACTTTTAGGCAATCCAATACCTCAGATGTTTGTTTCATGAAAAATACTCGCCTGAATTTACTATAATCGTCTTTAAAGCAGACGAAGTAACACGCACTTCCTAAGGACGGTTCTTGCATGGGACCACATACATCAGTATGAATAATTTCACCGGCAGCAGTTGGTTTAATTGTTCTGGTACCATACCTTGCGCGACTCTAGATGAAGATTTACTGCACTTCCAACAAGATGGGGCACCTCCTCACTATGCAGCTGCAGTTAGGAACGGTTGGATACTAATTATCCGAACAAATGGATTGGAAGGAGAGGTCCTATTGAGTGGCCACCGAGGTCACCAGGTTTAACTCCACCGATTTTTTTTCTATGGGATTACCTTAAGTCAGTTATTTATAAAACTTGACCTGCATCAGTTGGTGAATTGCGGAGAAGAATTACTGAAACATGTCGCGTTATTAGTAGAAGAACATTTGTCAAAGTTCGTGCAGAATTTGAAAGTAGGCTTTACAAAACAATAGAACCCACTTCAAACATTTACTCAATTGATATTTTTAACAAATTTGTAGTTCAATAAAAACTTCATTAAACATTCCATTTAAAGCAAGGTTTCACAATTATTGCTTTACCCTGTACAATTATTATTTATACCGTTGCATAGCATTTTTATAGGCTTTTCAATAATGTATAAGTAGGGGTTTGCTGTTTAAACATTTTTAGTTAGGGTAGGTGAGGCCTAGGAAGTTGATGAGGGTGAGATCTTTTATCTCACTCTAGTTCCCTCTTCCTATCCTAGAAACAGCATTAAGCATTTTTTGATATCATTTTTCGTTTGTGATATATTGCCCATAGTAAGTTTTTTAAATTGTCATACTGTACTATAAGGAGTGCATGAACTTAACCGAATAAAGAATGATAGATGCTAATAATTCGTTACTGGGCTATTTCACTTCTCAAGTTTTAACGGTCCAAATAATTGGATTTTTTGAAAGAAGAGAATCTTTTCTATCAGTAGCATCTCAAAGGTCACCAGTTAAGGCTTGAGAATTAACACAAAATGGACTTCAAAGATGACCAATTTTTGGAATAGTAAAGTATGAGGTGCATTTGTACAGTAAATTTTTTTAAATCAGTTTTGATTATTCTATTAGATTTCTTAATCGCTACAATTTAAAAATATTTTTAATTATACAGGGTGTCCCACTTTCACTGATCACGTGTCAACTTTGATATTTGTTTATCTTTTCCTAATAACAAACCATCGTCGACATAAATTACCAGTAGGATTAAATGACCTCGTATTCTTCCAACGTATACACACTTATCAGCTTCGCACTGTTTGAAACCAAATCCTTTACATCTCTTTACATCCTCTACACCTTCGATCTGTGCAAATCCACGTGCACATAATCTTGCTTTATATCTGTCTTCCGTGTAATTACTTGATCTTTTGATTTTGAAAACCCATTTCGCATCTATCGGTTTATGATTGTCTGGCAATGAAACGAATTCCCACGTTTTATTTTTATTTAACGCATTTATCTCGTCGTCAGTCGCTTCTTTCCATTTCACACCTTCGTTAGACATAATTGCCTCTTCGTACGTTTATGGAACTTCGGCTTCTATAATATTAAGTTCCGATTCGTCGAATCTTCTAGGTGGACGAATGTCGTTGCGTTCCCTTAACCGATAACGATTTTGTTGGGTAGTTTCTACCTCTTCTTGAACAACTTCTTCAGCTGGTTCTTCAAGATGTTTCTCGTCTTCGTCAAGATGTATTAAAATTGTATTACTTCTCGGAAGTTGAACTTCTTTATCTTCATTAAAAGTCACATTTCGTGAAATTTTAATTTTTTTTAGTTACTGGGTCAAACAATCTGTAGTTTGTAGAATCATTTTCGTAGCCAACAAAAATTAACTTCTTACTTTTCGGATCTAGTTTCTGACGTAGGCTATCTGAATGTGCATGAATGCTTCACTCCCAAATATTTTGATATGATTTAACTCTGGCTTTTATTATACCACTTCTCGTAAGGTGTTTGACCTTCATCCAATGCAATTGTTCTATTTAGGATGTAGACAGCCGTGTTGACAGCTTCTGCCCATAAATACAGGGAAGGTCCTTGGTATACAACATGGATCGAGCACTTTCCACGATTGTTCTATTTTCTCGTTATTCTTTCCCATTTTGTTGTGGGGTGTACGGTGCACTGGTTTCGAGTTGTATTCCCTTTTCATTAAAAATCGTCTGAACTGGTTGTTTGTGTATTCTGTGCCATTATCAACACGTAACGACTTTATGTTGTAATCAAATTTATTTTTGCACAACTGCACAAAAATGTTTAAAGCAATCAAGGGTATCAGCTTTATTTTTAACGAAATAAACTGTTCTAAAGCCTGTACGATCGTCCTTAAAGAGTACGTAATATCGACAACCACTTACTGAAGCCGTTTGCATGGGACCACATAAGTCACTATGTATAAGTTCACCTGGTTGCAAATTCTTCGCACACAAAATGTTCACTTCCTTCTTGACATTTAATTATGCCTTTTCGAGCCATATCACATATCGTTTTTGTGTTTACATGACCTAATCGTTCATGCCACGTTTTCACACTATCACATTCCGTCGAATTAATTTCTTGCTCAGCAGTTTTCGTACGAAATGAAAGTTTGTATAAATTGTTTGATTCGCGAACAGCACACGCTTTTAGTACATCACTATCATAAATGTAGGCTTTGTCGTCTTCTTTGACCACTCGCATGCCTTTTCTTGTCACTGCACCTTCAGAAAACAAATTTTTTCTGAGCCCGGGCACATACCATACGCTGGTGATAACACTTTTGAACTACTTTCCGTTTTTAAACATTCGATATTTATATTCCCGATTCCTTTAACTGGCAATTCTAAGTTATTTCCTAGTTTTAATGACCATTCTTGCACTTCTTTAAAATTTGAGAAAAACTGTTTATGCGGTGACATGTGATGCGATGCACCGCTATCAAGTGTCCATGTTACGTCATTTTGCGATATCCCGTCAACAACGATTACTTCGTCTTCTGTGTTAAAAGCTGAGTAATCACAGTTAGATGTACTCAAACTTCCACTCGACGCATTTTTTCGAGGGGCGCGACAGTCTCTAGAAAAATGACCTCTCTTCCGGCAGTTATAACAAGTAACTGGAAATCTCTTTTTCTTATTTTTACTTGTTTTCGTACTAGATGCAACCAAGGCATTGTCCGTTTCTTCAGTTGCTGTCAAATTCAATTCTTCATCGATCAAGCGACTTGTGAGATTACTAACTGTTTGTTTACTTTCTTCGATCGAAAGCCACATTTGTCTGAAATTACCAAATTTCGTTAGTAATGTGTTTAAGATTCTTGTGATCACAGCGGTATCACTAATGGTCTCACCAGTTTCTCTTATTTGACGTGCTAATTTTCAACTTTTGTAATGTGTTGAATTACCGAGTCATTAGCCGCCATCTTGTACTTGTAAAATTACTCATGCGCCATCATTTTGCTCGCTTCAGATTTCATCATGTTGATGGAATCCAACTTATTCAATACTTCTTTTAATGTTTCGCAATTTTCTATTAGCGTAATCTGTGCTAAATCCATCGATGCTATTAAGACACACACATAGCTAGCGCATCTCTCTTATTCCACGAAAGAATTTCTTCAGATTTAGCTGCACCGGTCGGCTTAATTTCGTCACCCGTAGCAATTTCGAAAATTCCTTTTGCTCTAAGGGCTTGCTTAATTTGAAATCTCCACTGCACGTAATTTTTACCATCGAACTTTTGCACTACAGCTACAGAAGCAACACCTTCGGCCATTTCCTTTGTTTTTCGACAATTCACAACTTATCACAACTAATGAAACAAGATGTCTGCCTGGTAATAAGAACTGCTTCGCGTTTTCAACAAAACCACTCGTGACCTGAGCCCGTAATCTGTGAAGGGTTTTGCAGAGTGGTTGAAAGGTATTTCAGTAGAACGAAATGTTTTATTGTTTAAAAGTACAATGGTAACTATATTAATGACCTAGAGCACACAGCACGGTCATACATGTTAAGTACACGGAGAACGAACACTAACTAAATAACCAAACATAACGCGTGCGCCTACAGTTTAAAAATAATTTTCCAACATTTTTAACACTAAAAATTAGAAGTAGTTAATGTAGTCAAATATTTAGGTATTCAAATAGTTGAATTTTAAAGAACATATATTAAATACGATTTCAAAAATATCTAAAAAGGTGAACTAGTTCAGTAGAATTTGTTTCAATTTTAATTTACAATACCGAATAATAGCTTATAAAACTTTAATTGCACCACATTGTAATTATTGTCCTTCCTTAACTTACTACATGGATGACTGACATAAATTATCTACAGAAACTGCAAAACAGAGCGATGCGTCTAATTTTAAAATGTAATATTTACACGTCTATAAACTCTATGTTAAATGTTTTACAATTTTTATCTATTAAGAAATACCTCTTTTACCAAAACATGTGTTTTGTTTTTAATTTTAATGTTATCTGAATACTTGTTTGGGCTGTTGAAGAAAGCATGTGAATTTCACAATTATAATACACGTTCCAAAGACATATTATATATTAATAAGGCACGTAAAGAGATAACCAAACAGTCATTATTTTATGACGGTCTAGATAAGTTTAATAAATTGCCTGTAGAGGTCAGAGATGTTAGAAATTTTCAAGCAATCAAGTCAAAAATTTTAAATTTTATACGTTATGACTTACAACCAGATAATTGATTTATTAAATATGTATAGTCATTTTTTTTGTTCGTTTGTTTAATTTTGTTTATTGTTGTTGTGATTTACAATTTATTCTTATATTGTTAAGCATGTTTATATTAATTGCTAATATCACTTTTGTTTTCTTTTTGTATTGTATTAGCTCTTGTAAGCATTTAATAAATTTATATTCTATCTTGTCAATTTTTAATGAAAGTAAAACTACAACGATTCAATGTGACGCTTCAAGTCAGGGACTTTAATTTAATTTAATAAAAATTTAGAGAAAGTAAGTGTAAGATTGCAGAGAATGCTATTAAAGTTACTAAAGTATGAAATACAAATTGAATATATACCAGGTTCTGAGATTTATGTCGCAGATGTTTTGTCTAGATTTGTTTCGAATAAACCAACTCAGATGATACTGAAATGGAATATGCAGTTCATGCATTCTCAAATAATATCTCTATGTCGGACGAAAAAAGAAAATATTTCAAGAAGCGATTAGTAAAGATGACGCATTATCTAAAGTGAAACAATTTTGTATTACAAGGTGGCCTAAAAATTTTAAAAACTTATCTAAAGAATTAAAAATATATTTTAACGTAAAGAACGATATTTATCTCTCAAATGACCTTTTGTTTTTAAACCAAAAAATAATTGTACCTACTTCATTGAGACCAGAAATGCTAAAGATTAACATGAAGCACATTTTGGAATGCAAAAGTGTAAATTAAGGGCGCGACAAATAATAATAATTTAATATTTAATTGTGATATATGTCAGATGAATAAACCGGAAAACCAAAAGAGACCTTAAAACCACATTCTTTACCATCTAGACCATGGCACTATTTAAGTATCTACGAACTTTTTTGAGTTTAATAATATACATTTTCTACTTTTTGTTGATTTGTATTCCAATTAGATCGAAGTCTTTCCAACAAAAGACGAAGGAATGGAACACTAAACTGCAGCGTCTATTTAACAAACAGAAAACACCAAAAACTGCACCAAAAACCTTTACTAGTACACGTGTTTCAATAGCTAAGCTATCATCATCAGCGATACCGATAAACGGTCTTCTAGTTATTAAGTTCATGTTGATGTTTTACATTAGAATATAATAGTCATCTTTGATGTCATGTCATATTCCTAGTTTTTTAGTCATTCTGTACTAAAATAAACATAAATCTACAAAACTCAAGCTTGTTTAATTTAAAAATATGTACATGTTTAACAATGTTATTCTTTGTTTTATTTATTTATTTAATCGTATGGTACATTTTAAATTTAAATTCTTTGTTTTAATAAAGGAATATGACTGGTGAAACCGAGATTATTAAAATATGCGTTGATGTTACACAAAAATGTTGTCTCTCTTTCGTAAAAAGAACGGGGTATAGATTGGAAAATGAATTACATTTTACATAATAGAAAACTATGGGGTTTATGTGTGTATATTTTTAACATCAATATTGAAAAGAAGATAACTTGGGTAATGTGTTTGCGTAATGTTTATAAATAGAATATTTAGGTACTGAAATTATCACAGAATTATTCCACCAAACTTTTCGCTTTTTTAACAAAAATTCAATGCGTTCAGGACTTCGTTCCCACCTTATATAATATACCCAATTTTCAGCATTATTTTATGTGTGATAATTTTGAATGTTTTCAAAAGGTGTTCGCATTTCCTACAATGTTAGTACAACCTTGCGTAAATGACCACAATACGCAGCATCAATGTCCTTGAAAGAGATCTATAATCCTTTTCTCGTTATTTTGCGCTTGCGTCACTATTACCTGTATGGAAAATGTTGAAAGGCTTTGTGTGTTGTTAAGGCGCCCACCATTTTATTGTTTGTGTATTTAGTGGTGAAAAAAAAAGAGAACAATAACTGTATAATAAAGGTGACACTTCGGTGATGGATGATCCTGGAAGAATGATGGGGCATGCGGGAGGCGGTTTAATGCCACCACAACCATACGGAATGAATCCTCAGGGCGATGCCCCA
This sequence comes from Abscondita cerata, assembly GCA_030710515.1. NCBI lineage: Eukaryota > Metazoa > Arthropoda > Insecta > Coleoptera > Lampyridae > Abscondita > Abscondita cerata. Next base: position 99,309 of record JALBCR010002426.1, on the reverse strand, counting down.
ACCGGTGGAGAAAACGAACCGCGTAAACAAGACATTGGTGAAATTTTACAACAAATCATGAACATAACCGATCAAAGTTTGGATGAAGCTCAAGCCAGAAAACACACCTTAAACTGCCACCGAATGAAACCGGCTCTGTTTTCAGTTTTGTGTGAAATTAAAGAAAACAGTCTTATCACTGAGAAATACTCAAGAAGAAGAACCTCCAGATCCCCAGTTAATGAGGTTAGATAACATGCTCATCGCTGAAGGTGTCGCCGGACCTGAAAAAGGTGGCGGTGTTGGTGCAGCTACTTCAGCTTCTGCAGCTTCACAGGGAGGGCAACCAGATAATGCTATTGAACATTCGGATTATCGTGCAAAATTAGGACAAATTCGTCAAATTTATCATCAAGAACTGGAAAAATATGAACAAGCATGCAACGAATTCACAACACATGTCATGAATCTCCTAAGAGAACAATCACGTACAAGACCTATAACACCAAAAGAAATTGAGCGTATGGTACAGATCATACATAAAAAGTTTAGTTCCATACAAATGCAACTGAAGCAATCAACTTGTGAGGCCGTTATGATTTTGCGATCACGGTTTTTAGATGCTAGGCGTAAAAGAAGAAATTTCAGCAAACAAGCGTCTGAAATACTTAACGAGTATTTTTATTCACACCTATCTAATCCTTACCCTAGTGAAGAAGCTAAAGAAGAGTTAGCGAGGAAATGCAGCATAACTGTTAGTCAAGTTTCCAATTGGTTTGGCAACAAACGCATCAGATACAAGAAGAACATAGGTAAAGCGCAGGAAGAAGCTAATTTATATGCAGCTAAAAAAGCAGCTGGTGCTTCTCCTTACAGTGGCACCCCAACACCTATGATGTCCCCAGCTCCTCCTCAAGATTCGATGGGGTATTCCATGGCTTCTGCTTACGATCAAAGTTCAGCTTACGATGCAAGCAGTTGTGGCTACGATCCTGGGATGCACCAGGAGTTATCGCCTTGAATTTGAGGTAAATAAGGCGTCGAACAATAATTCTCAATACACAAGTATACTACTTAATGTATACCACGCTATGTATACTAACCACTTTATTTTGTATCGTGCATTTTAAATCTAAGAACTTATTATTTATTAGATTTTCCTCTTCTTTTATTTGTGATACATTTACACAAATAGTAAATAAGGTATTTTATAGTTGATTTTATTTCTTGGATTGTATGCGCTTTGATACAATTATTCTTGTGTATTTTATTCTTGGGCTGAGCCAGTTGGTGTTGTTAGGCTTATATTTATAGGTAAGGTTTTCTGTTCGTCTCTTCAACATTTATATGGAGCATCTACGAATAATTTTATGTATTGTATTTCACGATAGGAAAATAAAAAAAGCATTAGCTTATAGAATTATTTCTTTTTGTTCTGTATTTATAGTATTAATTTAAATTATTTAAGAAAGTAAATAATTATTCGAGCACTATTTGTTCTAAAAAAAATGTAACGTCAATTATAAATTAACTGCTTAAAACGCTATGCAATGTAATTTAATGAAAAAGATAAACGTTTGAAAGAAAAATATTTAATTGAAGTAAGTTTTTGAGATTTTACGTTTTTAAACATTACAAAACTAAGAATGCATTTGAATTATGAGAACTACAAATAGTTAAATGAACTGAATTTTGTTTGTGCAGCTTCAACTTATTACAAGTTCAGGGCGTTTAAAGTACTTATTTAAATCATATTTTCTTATTACTGAAGAAAAACCGCAACTACAAGATTTTTAAGACATCTACACTACTAGGTAGAATGCAGAATACATCAAGGGCACAAGATTTCAGTAAAAACTCGAGGGCTCCAGAAGAACTTTTCAAAGAGATACATGTATTGTATTGTATGTATTAACATTTACACCTAATATAAATACAATTTAATTTTAATAAATTAAAATATAGTTAATTTTTTCTTATCGTTTCTTAAACTTTGTTCATTCGTAATATTTGACGATTTCATTTTCAGTGTTTGTAACTCTTGCTGTTTTGCAAACAATTTTTGTTTCAATGTCTTGTTTATTTGAGATTGACTGTCCCTATGTCTATTAAGTGACTCCTTATTTTAATTAATTCTCTTTCTATTCGCTTGATATCTTCATCTATTTTAGACTAGCCACATTTAAATTTCTAGACGTTTCGGTTTTATATCTTGCCTATGTTTACTTTTTGATATGGTAGGTGCTGTTTCAGTTTTTCTCTAGCAACAGTTTCGTTTAAGAAGTTAAACACATCGACTTTCCGCTTCTCCCTTTCGTAAGCTTTTTGATTTCTTTTCTCCTGCTTTTTGTAACTGCTTTAATTTTTCGTTCAATAGAAAATAGATCTTTACTGTTGCCCGCGTTTTCTCGTAAAGTCATGCAATGATCTAAAATGAAAAGTTATTATTTAACACGCTTTCTATTTTTTCAAACCTAAGGATTTTCCGGAGGTAAAACCACAGCCGAACGGGTTCAATTCGACCATCACAGCGCCGACCTAATCCTGTTCCAACTATGTATCCCATTTTTGCCATAAGCTTTGAACCAAATCCCTAAATAGAACTCGTACTTATATTAAAGTAAAAATAACTCAAAATTGTAAAACCTTGGTATATTTTTCCCAATCTCCTAAAACATTTGAAGTTGGGGTATTAAGTAAACTCATATTAATAATATCATCTTGACCGTTTTCTAATTCATCATCGGTATTCTCCTCAGTACTTCCACCTTCTAAAGGTAATACTTCATGTAAAGCTAATTTTAAATCTTTTTGATTTGAATCAAATTTTACTACGCAATTGTCTCCGTTTATCCTTAACACCTTTGCCCTACTCCATAACTTATCAACTTGTTTTGCTAATACTAGACTGCCTATTGTTATTTCTTCAAAATTGGGATCTGTGTATTCTTGTAATGATGAAAATAAGACAACTTCACCATGAGAATATTTGCATTTATCATCTTCAAATTTACAATTTCCTTCCATCAGGTATGGACAAGGTAGCATTTCCTGATGAGTTGGATTTATGAACATAACTTTTACCTTAATGTCTTCAGTAAGACCCATGATTAGCTGGTAAGACTGAACATATAATGGCATTGTGATACATGAAATCACCCCAGTTATGTTTATGTGGAGCTTTACACTTCATTCCTTCCAAGCTCTTCAACTCTTCTTCTATCACCTTTTCATTTTCTGTTTCAATTTGAGAATTTGTCGCTCCCTCTTTCTCCATTTCTGCCTATAAAGTCATGTTAAAGTTTTACATTAAATTATTTATCTTTTACCATAAATAAAGCATATTCATCTGCAAAACATCATTTTCTGGGTACTGTTAGAAGAATCAATGTCTTCATTTAAAGTTTCCTCGTAAGTTCAATTAATTGTTTAAGATTATCTCTCAAATTTTCCAATTCTATACGCTCACAAGGTTTTTAATCGATATCAATGCATATTCCACCTCAGATAACTAAAATTTGTTTAAATATCAATGTACCTCACTAGAAAAATTATGCTAAATTGTTACGAATCATAAAATACATTGAATACCTGCTTCTTGTAGGAATCGATAGATTGATCCATGCTGAAATAAATAATTAACTAATAATTGATTCAAAAAATTTAAACATTTTATTTATTTTCTTTATTCATCATAACCTAAAAACATTGTACAGAGTGAATGTGTACTATACAGGATGCTTATGAAAAAAGGTTTATTTTTTTAATACCGCAATTATCATAATTTATTATTGTGGATTGTTGATGATATATCTAATACGTTTTATCATTGTATTAGTATATTATTTTAGTCACGAGATTTATTTCGGGAGCGTAGCGGAGCGAGTGTCTAAAAAACGAGTGTCTACAGATGTTTACAAAACGAATTGCATACTATACAGAGTGGTCCAAAATATAGGTCGCAAACTTTGAGTTTTGGCAAACCTGCTACGCTTACACATCTAAGACATATGAACCCGCTTGTCGTCGCCATCCCCTTTAGCATTATGAGTTTAAACTATTCAATTCTTATTTTACAAGAGTTTAGGGTTAAAACCCTACAAATAATATTAGACACTGTCAAAGTTTTGTTGAAAACAAAAGAGCGTTAATATTTTCTTCAAAGCACTCTGCACACAAAACGAAAAATTTTATTTTTTCAAACATGTAATAATGAAATATCACGTAGATTGTTATAAAAGAAAGATTAACATAATCTAAAAATGGAAAAATTTTAAATGGAGCCCATAATAAAAAATGAAATTGACAGTTGTTAGTCCGCCATCTTGAAGAGTATTAAAAAGTTGATGCCATATTTTAATTTTACGTGAAAAAGTGCATGAAGAATGTCTTGGTTAGAAAAACAAGCTTAATTGATTTTGAATAAAACCACTATGGTATTCTTTTTGTTTTTTTTGGAATATATCCGTAAACTGTCCAACTTCGTATCTCTTAAGATAAGCGAGATCCCCATAGTGGCACTCAAAAAACGGACACAGTGGTATAAGCTACTGCTTAATATATATTTTTAAAAACTTTGTGTATCATATTAACGTATTTTACCATATAAATTTTCAGATTTTTTCTTTAACTATTTTCTGAGATAATAAGAAAAAACCAATTTTAAATTGAAACTTTACAGGGCCGTATCTTCTTAAGTAAGCTCAACTAAACCAAAGTTTATAAGAAAAATTTTCTTTTTGCGACCTATACTTTTGGACAACCACCACTTTTTTCCACGAGCAACACAAAAATATGAAAATTTGAAAATTACTTTACTTCACAGCTTAACAAATACGATAATAAGTAACTATATATAGATTATTCAGTTCAGAAGTTCCAGCAAAAAATAAGGAAAAAGATGGTTCGCGTTGAACCCGGAAAATCCGTTAGTGTAGAAGACGTTTTACCAAACCAACGTTCAGAGGAAGATACAGATCCAATGGAAAAAGAAGGAATTTTAGAGACGGAGGAGAGATATGTGAAAAATGATATCGAAGAGATAGCAGATAAAGAAGAAGAAACACAAAAGACTGAAGCGAGAGTAGTCAATGAAGGAAGCTTTGTAGTTGTACAACTTAAAGCTACAAAGAGAAAAGTTTATTTCATTGCACAAATTATCTATATCGAGGAAGGAGATTTTTATAAAGTGAAATTTCTGAGAAAATCTGGTAAAAGATTTTATTTTCGTCCAGTTGATGACGTAGCATTGTTAAAAGTGAAGTTGTAAAAGTTTTGTTACCGCCAAGTTCCTGCTCAAGTTCAAGGGAAAATTATGAATTTCATGATGTGTCAGCATACACTTTTTGTTGGGAAGTTTGTAAAAACTCTTTTGTTTTTCTTTGAAGAATGTTCCTTTTTGTTTATTTTTCTTGAGTGTTTATGTGTTTTTGTTAATTTACAATATATTTTTTTGAACTTATTTCATTTAGTATGAAGAAATAAACTATGTTCAAATAAAAGGTCGAAATTTACTTATTTTTCGACATATTTTAGAGAAGGTTATATCCATCTTGAAGGAAATTTTCCAAGGAGTCCAAATATGCTATGCAGTTGGGATATCTTTGCTTTCCTGTAGAAGTTATAGGCCGTGGCAAACTTACCCCATTTCGAAGGTAACTTTGCCAAATTTTTGACGTTTAAAAAACATAGAAGAAGCCAATCAACCAGGTTTCATCGCAAGTGTCATAGTTGAAAACAAGAGAAGTTATTCAGAAAAATTACGAAAATCAAGCAAAGTAACCCCATTCTACGGTAGTTTAGACACCATATAGCAACATAACCTATAAAAATTCAGTGCCAAAAATTTAAATATGTTGATGTTATATTACTAAAAATACGTATTTATAAGTAAAATGAAACAAAAAAATTGTAGGCCCAGTTCCCAAATTCTCTTTACTTTTTATCACTTCTAATAATCCCATTATAAACGAAGCGATTTTAAAATTTAATGGCACTACAAACTTTCCTTTGCAGCAGCAATGCATAAAAATCGTAAGAATAAATAGTATTTCAACATAAATACAACTAATATTTTTTAGTTCGCCAATTATCTTAAAGATTTTAATGACATCGAAGATCATCGTTGCGTAATGAAGTTATTAGCTTTTATTTATGTGTCATGTACAGCTAAACATCCAATTAAAAAAAGCTTAACAAGAATTCTATCGCCATTTGAAGAAAGTGACCTGCTCTTGAGATACTTAAACAAATCTATTAAACATTATTTACAAATCATAAATGATGAAGATCAAATCGATCGATTTGCTATAAAAGATAATTTTTAATTCCTTATATACTAGTTTCGATTTAAAAGTGTTTTCTTTGGCGGTCTATGAAAATGTTGGTTTACTGTTCAATTCAGCTACAGAGTTTCTAAGGGACTTGACCAATACATTACGGTATGATTGATTCTATTGTTGTGTTTTTGTTAACTTTTTTTTTAAAGGGACCCGAGTCTTCAAGAAATGCCTTCAGTTTCAGAGCTATCGCTTTGCATTTACAATACTACCAAATTTCTTTTATGTATTTTACAAAGATATAATGACAACAGTCTTGATATTCAATATAAATTAAAATTAATTAAATCTCTTTATAATATTATAATTCACGAAACGGTATCGTTTGAAGTCAAATGCAATTGTGGTCATATGATGGCATTATTGTTCAGTAATTTACCTTCAAATATTTCACAGGAAAGTGTAAGTAGATTTGACTTTTTTAACATATGAATTAGTTAATTTAAAGTATAGTATGTATTGTATATTAACTACACTTTTCGAGTTCAATGTTTGAAATTAAACCTTTTAGATTTTTCCAGATCATCCATATCTAGAATTTTTAATTTTGGAAAACAGGAATCCCCGATTTTAAAGAAAACGGGAATATCCAAAATTGAAGATGATGCTATCTTTGAAATGTTTCAAATCTGTATATTTATTGGGATTACTATTGTTGCATCAGGAGACGTGTTGTATAAACACAAAATCAACAACAAAATTATTTTGCCATTCATGCTTCAGAAACTTATTTATTCATCTATCAAGTAATTACTGAGTTTTAAATTTTTTCAAATTAAATTTAATTCTGTGATCTTACAGCACTAAAAAAATGTACATCAAATTATGGGAATATCAAAGGCTTTAATGTTGTTGTCATCACACTTGCAATATCTAGATGTCCAAGAGGTAAAAAGTTTATTGGGTGGATATTTAGAGTATCTAAACATTTATATTGATAATGTACCGGACGTGGTAAAAAATAACAGTATTGCAATTCTTAAAATTTAATTAAAGTAGCTGAAAAGTTTACAAAAGAAGGTGACATAGTAAGATAAAGTGAAATATATAAATGTTAACAATTTTCTTATATAGGATATGATTTAATGAATACATTAATGGATTGGTTTCATGATTGTTCTGGATGTTCAAACTTCTACACAGTAATGGTTGTATTGAGCTCAGAATTAGGTTGCGACGCATTATTAAAGAGAAATCCAAATTTGGCCAAGCAGATGCTTAGCAATATAACTAATCCTACTACAGCACCGAATGTAAGTAAAAAGTATTAAATTGTTAAAACCAAAACGTCTTCCGGGATTGGACCGTGTCTAAATGGTAAACGTAGTTGCCATTGTTTTGTCATCTACTATAAGGGCTTCATCAGGATGAGAAACAGGATAAGTTCAAGATAGACTACTAAAAGTTAGGTAATCAATTTGTCAATCAAGCTTGTATATTTATGTATATTTTATTTTATTTTTGTATGTTGTGTTAACTTTTAACAGATTTGTGACAGTATGCTCTGAACAGTCTTTCAGTAAACAAAGGCTGAAACTATTTAACGTCGAGACCTTGTTTGGCGCCCTCCCGACCTTGACGATTTTATTGATTGTTATTGACGATGTTGCAACCATTTACCACGACCTTACCATATCACGAAGGCAAATCATCTCGCGACCCACCCCCTCCCACTAAGCTATGGTGCAATCCCTATTTATGTTACGTTTTATTTCAAAATTCTTTTTTGCATGTAACACTATGTGCACTAAATCACATGAACAATTGAGTACGATATACACTCTGAGAAAAAAGCGTGGGAAACTTATCTTTAGAAGAAGGTAAAACTTGTGAGAGTTTGAAGATGTAAAAATAGGTTTAATGCCGTTTTTCGAAGAAGTATGCTTATACGATCAGTAACCTTGTGAATGTAACTTAGATAGGCTGGAATTGTTTCTGAAGTGGTACAAAAATAATAGGTATTGAATTTTAGTTAATACTTCTAATGGAGACAAGGGAAATAAAACTCTTTCGCTGTTTTATCACAAATGTGCCGTCGAAACCATCGTTATTAATTAATTTATGTAAAACTATTTTGTGGTGTAATTATTCTGTGAACTTTGTCTTTTATTATTTATTAACTAGTTTTAAGAGATGACTAATAACTATACTATTATAATTTATACACATAAAATTGTGGGCCGGTTTGTCTGTCTGTCTGTCTGTATGTATGTTCGTCTTCTCCTCCGAAACCACTGAACCGATTTTGGAGATCGATACATCAAATTGTTCAGGAGGTCAGGCGCTGATCTTAGGCGGCGTCACAAGTTGACCTGACCTTTGACCTCTGACCTGGAGCGGTGACCTCACGTCTTTAATTTCAGGTTTGTCTAGATTAGGCCCATTTTCAAATGGATTTGATTACTAGTTGATTATAAACTTCGGAAAGATGCGCATTCTATATGGACGAAATACGACACAAAAGTACGTCGAAACATAGCTCTACCGTCCAATTGCGACGTACATGTCTCAATCCGCGTTTCTTGAAAAGGAATATGAAAGTGGTTTGAGATTCGAAGTTACTTCATTGTTACAAGATACTGCATTGATGATAAAATAGTTACCGTAATTTTTGTCACAATTAGTAAATATGAATACGTCAGTTGCACAAATAATAAAAGAACAGCGTAGACGCCGTAGACATTAGTTATTTGTCCAACAAGTGAGGAAAGCGATTCTTTTTTCCACCCACGAGCGTAGCGAGTGAGGCATTAAAGTGACAGTGGAAAAAAGACTTTCCTCATGTGTTACATACAACATTTTTTCCACGACATTCTCCAAAAAACCAACCAACCAACCCAAATGAAAGAAAAACTATTAATTGTAAACGTAACATATTGTTACAGGATTTCGTCACAATTTCGTACGTAAAAGCAAAAGTCAACAGTCGGACGGTCACAATAGTCTCGCCTATTTATTCTGTGATCTCGGTAAAGTCTCAACCTGTCATAGCGCAACGTTGCTTGCCGCGTAATTCTAACCAATAAATGTAGGGTAACATTGTTTAAATGTCGAAATATAAGATACTATATTAAACAAAAGTGACTGAATAATAATAGTTATTTGTGTAATAGTAATTTGCTACAAAAAAAGTAAAGCGTACAAGGGAGTAGCAAAAAACTTGTGGAAAAAATTTGTGTTGTGGTTGTGGATATTGACACTTTAGGAAATAAGTTAATATGTAATTTGTTGTTGAACATTAAAAGTTGTCATTAGAAGGTACTAAAACCTTGTGTGTAATTAATTTTGAAAAGAATATTCAAAATTAAATACAATTGACTCAGCATACTCTTATCAATGAATTTATGTTATTTTTTCTTCTTAAAATCAACTTGCGAAGCGAATTACAACCGAGGACGTGCTTCTCGACTAAAAAAACTCAGCAGATTCATCTTTTCAATTGGGTTCGAAGCGAATAAATTGTTTATGTAAATAATAACAACAATTACATGGAAATACATAAAAATGATGTTTTATCAAAAGTTGGTCGCGTTTTACTTTGCCTTTTGGTAAAAACCGTTTTCGGTAGCTCATTCGTGTGATCCAGAAAGTAGAAAAACCTATGTCTGTAAACAAGCAAGGCTGTAAGTTAGTACGCGCGATAGTGCCTCACAGGAAGCATCTAGAACCGTGATTTTTTCACAGTAGGTCTGGTCTACTACAAGGAAGAGCTGATTATAAATTGGGCATGGTACGACGTACCCTTCCTGTCCCAACCCCACCACAATCATTTGTATTTTATCAATATTTTAATTATTTTATAACTTTTACTCCTTTTAATACTTTTACTTTTATTGTCACATCACTCTTGAATACACCATATGTATTTGCTTACATGTTGCTACCAACCCGGAAAAGTGTCAGCCCTTTCTACTAGTTTAACCTATTATCAGTATGCTGCAGATTTAACAAATTTTGAAATAAATAATAAATTAAATTGTGGTTTTGTTTATAATCAATGGTTTTATTGAAGTTTGAAACAAAATTTAAAAACAAATCGCAAATCCAACTATTATGATGCACTGGGATAAATTCGTAACAAGCTAAATTAGTGCACATTTTTTATTTTTTATTGTGCACGTGCAAGTTACTTATTTTGCGATAAGAATGAACCGCTTTGGAAACTGCTGAGTTTGATTCTTGAATCATTCTCGAATGTAGACACCGATGTTGCATTTATGAGATGCACTAACAGAATCAATGGTTACAGTTTCACCGTTCGTGGCAGCAGTTTACAAATTAACAGTTTGGCGATCGAGGGTGAAGGGGCACCCGTTACTTGTGGGATATGTAGTTACGAAAAATATTATATTATCTTTCCGAAGTTTATAATCAATGCTATTATCATCATATTACGACAACTTTTTCCACAATTATCCAACGCCTGAGGAAGGAAACCCAACAATTTAGTTTAAATAATGTTTCCGAAACGTCGCGATTTAGATAAAACAGCGAAAGAGTTTTATTTCCCTTGTCTCCATAAGAAGGATTAACTAAAATTTAATAATACTATTAGGAAAAATACCCATCGTTCGTAATACGAAGGTATTTTCCTAATTACTCAGATTTCTTTCAGACTGGTTTGGTGACAAGTTTGTTGCTTGACTTTTAGTCTATCTTGAACTTTTGCTTGTCTGTAGGTGGCGAAACGTTGACAACTGCGGTTACTATTTCGACACGGTTCAATCGCGGAAGACGTTTTTTGACTGAGGCTGTGGAAGCCTAAATTTTTACAAGTATTAAATTATTAACAAATTGTGTTGTTTTTTCGTGTGTCGGACTTTTTGGGCTAAATTTTAAGTTTTGAGCGAAATGGTTACTCTGTAGCACGAATATCTCTAAGACTACCTGCTCGACTTCAATAAAACTATGATAATATTTGGTGTTTGATTTGATTAATAATATTTGATTAGATTTTGGGAAAAATTGGTTGTGCGATTGTTTATATAAATCTTTTTTAAACGAGTTGATTCCTACTAATGTGGAATCAATTAATAATAACTTCAATGTTACTAAACATTCAAAACCATAATGTTGATTTTAATTTTTACAATATTATTACCCACACTAAATTCGAAATAGGCAACCGCAACTCCGGTATTAACAATTTTTAAAAAATGTTTTGCTTATTTTACAGATAATCAGGTGTTTTGAAAAGTTAATGCAATTACACAGAAAACCGTTCAGTGTAAAAACGAATGGATTAATTATTGGGTTCAAGAAATACTTATATACTTACGAAATTTACAAAATTCTCAAATATTCATAGATCTGTTTGTGTCAGCGTTTAAAATCGAACCGATTAGTTTGAATCTTTTGTAAGATTCTTAAATTCTTGTGCATTATGTTTTTTATATAAACTTTTTAGGATAAAAAATGGCAGATTACAAACCGATTTGGAGTTACTGGCCTTTCTAGGATGTATACACTTCGCTCTAGAAACTGGATTATCCTTAGACATGTCTATACATATTAAGGTTTCAGATGAGTGTTGGAGGAATATGATGGATTACAAAATGTTGGATATTTTAAAAACTCATTTAAACGACGAGGTGATTACTTTCCTAGCAATTGCGTTTTAAATGATTTTTGTTTTATTAGATAAGAATTTTGACACTAGGAGTAATAGTAGACTGTCATAGCAGTACAGAAGTATTTACGGAATGGGAACTCAATTATTTAGTAGACTATTTAAATTACAATATTAATGTTCCAAACGCAAGCTTTCGACAGAGATTAATCTCGCACTTAAAAAAAGCAATGCAACGACTAAATGATGTCACGATAAGTCTTCAACATAAAATAGAAGTAGCAACCAATTGTGAACAACCTGAAGTTCGAGAAAAATTATTAGAAAATGCGACATTAGTTTCAGTACCTATTCTAAATTATTACTCAGCATTTTGGCAATCGTTGTACGCGAATGTTTTGCTGTTAGGATTATATCCCGATTCAAACTATTTGCGAAAGTCGACTTGTTTGGAAGTTTTATTACTTTCAAAAACGTTTATGGCTAAGCACAAGTTTGAGAAATTGTGGAATGGTATAGACATAAACAATCTAAAGCACATTGTGGATTATGATACTTATGAACAAAATAAAGACAACTCTACTAAATTATTAATTGAATTTCCCCGAACGTTTAAACTTTAATGTACGTTGCGTCTACACTGTTTCTCTCCTTGTAATGCAATTTTCTTTTAGACGAAGGAAAACATTACTTCATATATTGATCAATGCACGTTATTGGCTTTGGATATTAAGCCAGTGCAAACAATATCAGCAGCTTATATGTTAACTTTATGTTTAAGAGCACCTGATGTCCATAATATAATTTTGACAAAATTAAAAAGCAAGGATGTGGAAGTGGACTATGATGGTGATGACCCGCACTTACTCCTGCTTCGTCTTTTTAGCATCGAGTTAAAAAGAATGTTTGACAATTGCACAACAAAATATATATGAAGCTGCTGCTTCAAAACCAGCCCATGGTCTAATTTTTTGCATTCGGCATATATTAAACAACACTAATCTAAAGTAGTAATAATATTTGTGGCACGAAATTTGTAATAATAATAATATTTAATAGTGAGAAAAGTACGGCGCCGCCTTGGAGAAAATTTTGTCATGATTTAATTAATCTGTGCCTTGAATTAACTGTTATTGTAAACACAATCGTGTGCAATGATTCTCCTGAAGGTTATCTACCGGAAGATTCCAACATTAACACAGTCGATGTTACTGCAAAGGCACAAATTATAACTGTTTACGGGTGGAGAGCGACAAAAGAAATTTCATTGTTATTTGGTGAAATTTCTTTAAATTCGCCTTTCTGCTATAGTGCATCCGAAGGTATTGTTGATGAACAGCAAGTGTTAACGATAGGAAAATACTTCTTTCATTTGCTGATTAACACTAAGCATCGAGGAGCTTTCGAACAGGCTTCCATTGGATTTTCTAATTTGTGCACTAGATTGTGGAGGTCTATCTCAGACAAACATTTGTAGCGGATTTATTATGCTACATGTTTACAGATTATTGAACACGAAAGTAAGTGCTTTACCATTGGAATGGTTGGATACGGTGACTTCATTACTGCTTGGTACGAATACAGAAGGTGTAAAATCTTGCGAAACTCGAAGAAGTGCTGGTATTCCTTTCATGGTACAGGTAAATAGTCTATCAATTTGTTTTGAAATTATTATTAGTTCTCTTAGTACAAGTAATTAATTTCAGGTGATTTTGTCAACTGAACCGATATCTGGAAATGGTTCAAAAAACTTTGATTCATTTATGAAAATATTACTCAACGTAGGGAGTAACGAAAAATTTCTCGCGGAACAACGCATACTGGCGTTAAATATATTGAGAGCATTATATCGTCATAATCGGTTAGGAGAAATGGTAATTCCGTTCTGTGCACAAGGAGTTATAATTGCTGTTACAGGCTTTGCCTCCTCTGTTTGGGGTGTAAATACAACATTTTTTTAATTTTAACTAATTAATTTTATACTTTCGTTATTAGATTCGTAATTCAGCTACTTTATTATTTTCTGCACTTATAATGAGAATATTTGGAGTACAAAGGCTGCGTGACACTGTCGAAGTTAGCATAAAAAATAAAATGCAAGGACAAGTTTTTTTTGTGCGATATCCTGAGTTATTTAATTTTCTGCTGCAAGAACTTCAGGCAGCATCAAAGGAGAAATATCATTCATCTCTTTATCCGGTTTTACTTATTTTATCTCGTCTATACTGCAATAAGGAAGCTTTGGATAGGTCTCAGGTGACAACTGATAGCAAGTTTTTTGTGTACAAAAATTTTCTCGAAATTTATAGCTGGATCTGTTTTTACCGTCCGTAGAGTTATGTTTAAATAATCCGTCATTCAAAATTCGTGAATTGGCGGCACTAACTGTTACAACTCTATCCGAACCTAGTAAATTTCCTGAAATTATGGACAAGTGCGTCAGTGAACTCGGGAATATTTTCATTTCAAATAATTACTGCCATGGATTGTTACTGGAGGTATTTTCATTTAATGCAAAACAAATTCCGGAGCAATAGCGTTAATGAAAAGTAATCGTGCTTTATTTAGTTACAGTATTTACTACGTTTACAAACGAATAAACTGTCAGTGATGAATATCGACAAACTCATATGTGATACTTTGTGGATACTTGAATTATACATCGAGAAAATTCACCCAATCTCTGCTACACTTTACTTAGAAACTGTGTTCTGTTTAATAATTAAGTAAGTTTTTTTAACGTTATGGTATATTGTAATTTATTTTCTTTTTATCTAACGTTCCTCTTTGCGTTTATATTTTTTCATCGTTATTTTTGTGATATCGTTATTGATTGGTTGTGTGATGGCCGCCTATTGCGGCCGCTGAGTCAACTTAACTTACACGATAGCGGATTCGGTACCCATTCGGGGTACTGATGAACTAATGTGTACACGATGCATTTGATTGCGATTACTAACAGGGCGTTCGTAAAGTTGGGGCATTTATTTTAATACGAGGTACTATGTATTTTTCTCAAGGGTTTTAGCCTAAGTCGTCTTAGAAACGAAGATGTTTCTTGGCTTTATACATTTTGAGTCTAATCCTGTCTATTTTTACCTACATGTAGTCAGCGGTTTCAAAAAATCAGCCTCATTACTATGGAGGTGTCAAATTTTTAATCAATGTCACTTTTATTGTCGTAAAAACTAAGGAATTTTTTTAATTTGAAGGGTAATCTAAAGACTAACGCAAATGATAAAAATTACAATAAATGTTAAAATTGTTGCCGTTATTTTCAAATCAAAACCGCATTTGTCGTAACCATGAAGTTATTTTATCTTCGTTACCATCAACATTTAACTAAGGTGTTTTAAGCTAAAACTCTTAAGAACAATGCATACCATCACCTACTAAAAGGAATGATTCAACTGATTCTTCTCCTATAAGACGGAATTAAAATGTGTGGTGTTTAGGGTGTATTACTCTAAACACCGGTTTGGGATCAGAGAAAGGGTTGCGTTTGGATTAGAATTTAGCAGCGTTTATTATTATATATATATAGCGTAGTCGGGCTATACTAATAATAATGAATGGATGGAAACGTTGGTGTCAGCACATAGTAATCGCGTACTACGTGCTATGCGATGTCACTTGATATTCCTGTGTTGTGTGTCGTACGGAAGGCGGTGGCCCGTAATGAATTACATCGTATTGATGGGGAACTGGACCGTGGGCCGAACTGGACTGATGAGACCAACTGTTGAACCGTACTGCTTTGCCGAACTATCGAACTGTGGAACCGAACTGAACTCAAACTTAAACTCGCTTGTGTTGTTGTACCTACTTCGTTTTATACATGCGAAGTAGGTTAGTGTGCTTAATAAACAAGGCCGTACGAAAGCTGAGTTTGCATTTGCTTACTTGCGATTGTTGATTGATTGTTCTGTGGGATGGGTGTAGTTACGGGGTTTGGCTGAGGTGGCGGTTCCTTGTTGCTTCCCTCTACGTATGCTGGTTTGGTGCGCTCTCGTTGGCGCTGTTGTGGATGCTGCGTTTGGTGCGCTTCTCGTTGGCGCTGTTGTGGATGCTGCATTTGGTGCGCTCTTGTTGACGCTGTTGTGGATGCTGCGATTGAGGAGCTTGTCGTTGCTGCTTTTCGTTTTGTTGCTGTTGCTGCTCCAGAGGCGAATTTGTGCGTTGCGTGTGTGCTGTATTCGACAGCTTGTGTGCGCGGGCTCGTTGCTCTGCGCGTCCTGTATGTGACAAGCGAATGGACGTCAGAACTAAGCCTCCAAGCTTCGTGACGTGTGTGGGCGAGCATGCGGCTCTAGCGCTAATATACGTCGAAGACTTGGGCCTGTTGGTTCCGTGACGTGTGTGCGAGTGCGGTTGATCGTTGACGGCTATGTTGTCGAGACGTAGTGCGCGTTTTGATCGTGTGTTTCTCTGAAGCAGCGGTCGTGGCGTTTATGGTTGTTGCAGCGTCGTTGCGTTTGTGGTTGTTGCAGCGGTCGTTGTGTTTGGGGGTGTTGCAGCGGTCGTGGTGTTAGTGGTTGTTGCAGCTGTTGTTGCGTTTCATCTTGGTGGGTTTTTCTTGAGCGATGGTGTTGATGAAACGTCTTCGTTTGTGGTCCATCAACCCAAGGTGTTGTGCGTTACATCATTGGATGAGGTGAAGGGCGGTGCCGATGATGTCCATGGCGGACGCAGCGATGGCACGTGTTGCGTTGGCGGGTGTCGTCATGGTAGGCTTGATGTTACGGGCTTGTTGTCGGGCGGCGGTTGGGGCGGCTGCGAGCGTAGCGGGCCCAGTGGAGGTCGTTTTCCCGTTCATGACGTAGCGTAGGTATAAAAAAATTTTGCGATTATACCTGACGTTGTTGCCGTGTTGCTCTTCGTTGAATGTTTGTCCTTTCCTGATTTAATCACGTCGGGGTCACCACTGTGGTGTTTAGGGTGTATTACTCTAAACACCGGTTTGGGATCAGAGAAAGGGTTGCGTTTGGATTAGAATTTAGCAGCGTTTATTATTATACATAGCGTAGTCGGGCTATACTGATAATAATGAATGGATGGAAACGTTGGTGTCAGCACGTAGTAATCGCATACTATGTGCTATGCGATGTCACCTGATATTCTGGTGTTGTGTGTCGTACGGAAGGCGGTGGCCCGTAATGAATTACATCGTATTGATGGCGAACTAGACCGTGGGCCGAACTGAACTGATGAGACTAACTGTTAAACCGTACTGCTTTGCCGAACTGTCAAATTGTGGAACCTGATTCCAAACCGGCGTTTAGAGTAGTACACCCTAAACGCCACAAAAGTATATATTCAAATTAAAGTTATTAAAATACTCATCATTCATTTCATTTACATTTTCTTATACATGTAAGAGTTTCACGTCAGCTAATAACTGTTCAATGGCTGTTCTACTATAATATTAGACGCATTAAATATTTTATTTAAATATATAGGTTTTTTTTGTTGAAGAAAACGAGTAGACATTACCAAAACTATTAATATCAAATTTTATCTTTCTACAATTTTTTTTAAGTTAGGAGAACATATTGCAATGAAAAAAATTAAATTAAATTTGAGCCGAATTTGACATTTTATTTATTTGAAGCACAGTAAAATAAAAACTAAAATTGTTTTCGCGTTTTAAATATTTGAATTATTGAAAATGGTAGCAGTAGCGATGAATGTAACATCCAATTAACACTCCCCCTAATTTTTTAAGAAACAAAAGTTACCACACTGGAGTTTTTCTTAACCCTTAACAAGTAAGAACGTAATTTTGTATTGTAGTCGTCTAAAAAATAGTGTTCCTGACTCGTACGAAAGTGCAAATATCTGTGCTCGTATTTAGGACCACTCGTGCTACGCTACGCTTCGCACTCGTTTAGCTATGAACACTCGCACGATATTTGCTACTTTCGACACTTGTTAGGAAAATAACTATTAATCCATTGCATAATTTTTTTATATTACATGCAAAACATTAACAAACATATTTAATGAACTTATTTTATACGTGCACAATACCTTCTACATCCCACATATCCAACACTTTTAAATGCTGATCCAAAATAAACATCCGTTCCAAACCATTTATTGTAACTAAATAATTATAGATCGGTTTTAGAAATCTTAAACTATGATTATCTTAATTTTATGTTCGATTTGAATAGAACAGTTATTATAAATTTAATATTATTTAATATAACTTTTTCGCGCAATATATTTGCAGTTCTTAATCAAATGATTTTTTTAGATATGATCCAAAACTTCTGAATGCCAACAATCTTGAAAAAGTTGTGGAAGTGTTTTTGCACCAAGAGCAAGTTTGGAATTTTGAGTTGAATTCATTGACGAAATATAATCAACACGTTTTTAATTTAAAGTTAATGTACATATTACATATAAAAACATATCAACCCAAATTATGCACGTCCGAATTCTATAAAAATGTAATCGGCAAAGATTTAAAAAATCGATCCGGGATATTAAAACTATGTCTGTGCTACATAAATTATATGGAGTTTACCGGACCTGATTTTCAACATTTTAACGGATTTGAAGAAGACTTCGAGAATTTTCAAATGTGTGATCGATTTTCAAATCGCTTACCAACGAAAACAAATTGTTTTTGTATCAAATGTTACTTTCCCTTGTAACTGAACTTGTTACAGATAATATTGAAAGTTATAGTTATTGTATAGATTCTCTACTTCTTCATGAGTTACCAGTAAAAACAACAGACAGTATACAAAAATTTCTAGAACAAGGCCATAAATACATTAGATATGATAGCGAAAATTATATATGCTTAGTTATTGCACATCTACATAAGTTTATTAGCGGTTTAAGCAACTCTCAGTTAAGTAGTTTGGATTTTGAGAAATACATTAAAATATTGTTTAAATGTTGTACACCATTATCAGATGCCTCTGTAAGGCTAGTCGTTGCTAATTTTCTAACTCATAACAAAAAATTATTTTATGGTCTATCTCAATATTTAAGAAGTAAGTTTTTTAATTCTTTTTAATTAATTAAGTAAATGAAATTGAATTTTAGCAAAGCATGTTCGAGCTTTGTGGGAAATTGTTTTTATTTTGTTAGAAGACGATCATGAAGATGTCCGGAAAACTATATGCTTGTTGTGTAAGGAGTCGATAAATAAAGATTGCTTGCCCTTTTTGTAAGTATATTTTAATTTGACCTCAACATTAATTTATTATTTAATTAATTTGATGTTTTATTTTAATGATTTTTAGATTTATTTTATTATTAAACAAATGTTTCCTGTTCTTTACGACATTCATGGGTAATAAATGAATGTGTTTCAATTTCTTGTTCTTTCATAGGAGGTTTATTTATCTGCTTTTATCACGATTTTTTTGTGAGCGAACTTTGGTTTTTTTTATAGGCCACAAGTTCGGGTTGATATTCCAGAATACACCAGAAGTAAATTACTAAAGCAGATGATTGAAGTTTTACCCAGAAGTGATAGTCTTGAAATACTACTAACCCATATATTTCGTTCAAAATCGGTTACAAATGATAATTTGTCCGAAGTAAGAAATTTAAACGTAGTTTTAAATGTCATATTATTTTTATTGATTTAAAGGTATTTGAGGAAGGATCTTTAAATGCCTACGTTGAGCTATGGCCGGCAGCAAAAGCAGCATTAGAAGAGCTTTATTGTATGTTGAACATCGATAACGAAAGTGATTGTACTTCCGGAAATCAAGTCGTACTCATAACTAAAGAACTGTGGAAACTTATGTCCCAAAATCAATTCCTGAAATATCGGATCAAATGAATGATGTATTGAGTTGCATTTTTAAAGAAGTAATAGAACAGAAAGATAATTTGCAAATTGTTCTACACAATTTATTCATTCATTCAAATCAATTAGATATTTACGAAATATTTAGATTACGAATGTTTTTAAACAAATTATATTTTAAAAACCTAGATTTGTCATCAACACTGAAAACATTGTGATTAACTGCAAGTTTACATTTATAGGAAAATTTTCCATTTTTTAATATAAACATCTCAAATTTTAATTTTTTTATCCAAGTTCTTTTAATTCCTTTGCTAATTTTCCAGTGCGGGTATGTGATGCAAGGTAGCGAATGAATAAGAGACTAATCTCATTCATAATTTTCTGTTAGGTTTTCTTTCATACAATTACGTAAATTAAAAAGAATGTTTGTTGGTAATACTGATTCGTAGTCAGTTTATCGGCAGACTTCGTTTATTATTAATAGCAAAATTTTATTATTCAAAATTTAATAACTATACATTAAGTATACAACGTAATCTGTTTTTAAAAATGACTTACTTTGTGCGTGACACACAACAATAATGTTATTTTTTTCATGTAAGGGTTGTAATTATGGATGCTGGTGTAATGTACTGGTAATGAAATAACATATCAAAAGTGTGTAAATTTATATAAAATTATGTAAAGTATTAAAATAACATAATAATATTAATGTTCAGAAGCGTAACTCGCTGTCGGTACCTTTAAAATATTTAAGTCCATTTTGTTGGGATACAAATGAGTGTAGCGAAACAAACATTTAAATTAATTTTTGATAAACGTTGAGAGTTTCCAAACTCATCCGATAGACCAGGAAGATGGCCGTTGACATGCACCAACTAAATGCGCGAATTTTTTTATTGGTACTATAGAGAAACGCTTCTGAATAGTACTATTATTCTGTGATTAAAACCAACCTTGGATTGACCGAGGAAAGAGAGGCGACAGTCCAATAGTGAAACAAAACATATAACCAAAACATATAACTAAAACGTTCGACTAATATAGCCCAAGAAACAGTAACACCCTTTCATCTTTTCCCCACTTAGTTCCGTTATATACGTGTAGTAATCCCAAAGAATTAATCTTTTTCTTTACTATTTGTCCGAGAACCTTCGAAGTGAAAGAAATATGGGGAAAGTTCTTTCAATTATCTTCTGAGCAACCAGTAATACAGCTCAAGATTCATCTCTCTGCTCTTGATCCTTCGTCGAATTTATGTTGATGTTCAGCAACAGTCGAAGTTGACGTAGTGCTATTTTTGGACGTCAATTTGACCACTTTACCTCCGAATCGTATTCGTAATGCGTCATTGTCAACCTTCGAGCACGCCGTCCAATAATAGCCTACATGACTTTTGGTGAAAATTTCCGTAACCGCTTATAGCATTAGAGCTCTGCTTAAGATTTTGTTTTATTTTGAATAAAGTTGGATTGACTTCGCATTTAAAAGACAAATCTGACACCTGAAACCGTTTCGTTTATATTTTCGCATACCGAAACGATCGTAGCACAAAACTGTATCAGGAAATCTTTAGACCCATTGTTAGACAGTTGTCTTATTTTGATAATTGAATTGAATTTCCTATTCAAAATTTAAGTATAGTTTTTTCGTGAATTAATCGTGGCTGACTTTAATTTTTCCTTGAAGTTAACGGATAGTTAATATCGAATTTTGTAGCTTATAGTTTTCTTCTGGATTGACCATTTACCAGAAATACTAATAACTTTCTCTTTGTTTTTGACATCCACTTTCCTTCTCCTTTAGATCTTATAAATAAGATGATAAGTTGCGTCTCACAGCTTCGATTCTCTTGTAACACTTGTTTTTTATGGTACTTCCCGAATTTTAAGGTCAATAATAAATTATGTAACATTTTACAAAACAGTCATTTACATCTATAGGTTTTTTTAAATTTTTTTTTTCGAAAGCTCCACACTTTCCATACGTTCTTTCGGTGCGATGTAGAGCTCTGCGCAAAACGCTTGTTATACAAAAGTGGGCAGTTTTTACAACAAAGTAGTAGCAAACGGGTTGCTTACTTGGGAAATGTATTGATGTAATGTAGTTAATTAATTGTGTGTTACTGGTGGTTGTCATTCATTTTATGATGACGCTTTGACGCGATCTTCGGTGCGAAATGTATCTTAAAATCGATTACATCATGTAATAATTTATTGCAATATTAATAAATAAAATTAAGTTTTTTTCCAAATTTCACCGCTTCTAAGATTTGCTACCTTAAGACAAGCCGTTGGTTGCAGATATATCAGTTGTAGAGGGATTATATTAGAAAAAATTAACCATAAAAAACTATAATGTCAGGTTTAAAAAAACGAAAATGTAATTTTGAAGGTTTTAATAACACAGTGCAACGACATTATCTTTGTGTACAGTAATTTTTGGCAAACTTGTATGTTATGATAATCCTATTTAAACTGGTTATTAAATGTAAGCACCCCGTGACTCCTAACACAGTTCAGGGGATACATACAGAGTACGTTGATTTTAATGCAATTTTGAACCTTAACGACGAATCAGATTATGCGTGTTTAATAAAATTGTGACCTTAAAAATTTGTCTCGTTTTTTAATTACAATAAAAAATTATGTTTCGAAAACTCTACTGCTCTATTTTGGATTTTTTAAATTAGTTTTCGTATTACAGCTATAGACATGGTTGAATCTTTGAATCGTAATTAAACTGTAATATGGAGTAATGGAGTCGTAATTCAGACTTTGTCTTCATATAAGGTTATTCGATCATTTTAATGAAAGAATTCCCTATTTTTATAAAAAAAGGTACGTCTATTTTAGGTTGTAGTTTCCCTCTCACTGTACTATAAAAAAACTAAAAATAAGTACTTGCTGAATTTGAAATGAATTTTGCGCATTTTGAATGAATTTAATGAATTTTGTAGTCGCTCGAATATTTGCTACATATTAGATTTCTAACAAAAGTAGGTATTTGAAGAACTCAATTTTTTGAAACTCTGGATATTGTTCGGGGAAATTGTCATGAAAACGGCTGTAAGTGGGAAATAATATCGCAAACTGAAAAAACCATATAGGGTTGTAGAGAGTCTTTGCTGATTGTAAATCTGAGTTGTTTTCGGGATCCCGATCCCCACGGAACCTCTCCATAATTGCAAAATGGTTACATTTCTTTAATGGGCTATAACTTGGGATGCCGTGCTTGTACAAGAGATTCAAAGTGATTGTTTTGCGGGGGATTTTGCACGCTACAATTTTAGTCCCCTTGACCAAACTCAAAAAATCGGTTTTTCAGAAACAAATTGATTCGCTTAGATTTTTGGTAATCCAGGAGTCTCTGAAAGACAGCCCTTCTATTCAGTTTTTAGACGGCTGATATTTTTGGTACTATACCGCAAATTAATTGGACATACATTTTTCGAGTTATGGCAAAGCGAAGGAGAAATTTTTTGAAATTTTCCTCTCGCGGCCCATTCCCGCGGGAAAAAATGACGGAATTCGACGCTAGCGTACTAGAATTGGGTTTTTTGCGAGCAACAATTTTGGTCCTATCCCCGAATTGCTCAGATTAGTACTTTTGAGATATGACATCGCAAAAACAGTTCAATTTATTCAAAATGGCGTTTTTCGCGAACAAAACTGCGGAGAAGTTCACACAGCGACTCTTTTCAATCATTTTCACCCGCATGATATTTTTAGTTATGATTCAGGCATTTATTCACTAAAATAGTAGGTACAAAAATTCAACGGTTGCAGTTAGTCTGCTTTAAAAATCATAATTTTGATGCGTTATTCTTTCAATACAATTAATAAAATATTGACTTTTTGTTTTGGTTTGCGCTTAAAATCAATAAATTTTTTGATTACGTATATTATATGCTTTGCTAAGACGAACCAATCCATAATTCACACGATTTTGTCACCACACTATACAGGTTTATACTGTTCTTCTGGGCACAATACATAACACTTAAATCACAATACAATAATGAAAATGTACCGTACGAATAAATAAATAGGTGCATATACAAGATGGGAAATTTTGGTTAGAAAATTGAAAATATTATCACTCCTGAGTGGCTCGATTTAGATGAAACCGAAAGTTTCATTGTCTTTCGAAAATGTACCTATTTTCTAAAAATACATATCGGTTGCAATCAGGAGATGTGTGACGCATCTCTGGTTTTCAATTTTAATAACATTTATATTGAACTTACAATTAGTACATACCGTGCGTTCCACGGTAAAGTAGACAAGGGTATTTAAATTATGTTAAATTAAAAATTAACGGGGATATATCTTTTTTTCTAGCGCAGTTTGAACACAATCAATATATCATGTTAGATAGAAACAATAAAACAAATTGACGTGATAATAACGAGAATTCAAACCGTATTTTTACTAAAAAATCAGTAAAGTTGTTTTTTATGAATTCTTATTTATTTACCATTTTTCATTTATTAAGCGACCTTCGTGGACAAATGGATTGCCATGTACTGCTTTGCACCACCTAACCAGGGTTCGATTCCTATTGAAGTATTTTACTTTATTAACTTTATCATTATAATACAATTTGTAAAGTAAATTTAACATTTTGAAAAAAGAGTTACAAATATTAAACTTATTTTTGAAGTTAAACGTTAGATCCTCCAATGTTACGAAAGTATGTCCTTGAGATGAACTCCTTTAGGTGAAGTGCGAATTAAAATCACTGAACGATCCTTGTTAAAACTTTGCCGATATTTCGCTCGTCGGGCGAGAGCTTTATCAAGGTTATGTTTTCTTAGGGCGAGTGGGTTCATTTCTTAAACAGTCAACTATCGCATTAATAACATAATTATGGAACATGATATAGTAGATGAACATTATGGAAGTTTTAACAAGGACCGTTTAGTGGTTTTAATTCACATCTCCACCTAAAGGAGTTCACCTCAAGGACATAATTTCGTAACCTTGGAGGATCTAATGTATAACTTAAAAATAAAGTTTAATATTTTCTCTTTCTTCAAAATGTTAAATTCACTTTACAAATTGTATTATAATGACATCGATAGTAAAATAAATAAAATACTTCAATAGAATCGAACCCTGGTTAGTGGCGCAAAGCACACACGGTAATCCATTTGTCCACGAAAGTCGCTTAATAAATAAAAAATTTATCCGGTAAATAAATAAAATTTCATAAAAAAATAACTTGTGTTACTGATTTTTAGTAAAATACGGTTTGAATTCTCGTTATTGTACCACCTTAAACAGTCCATCTCAAGGACATAATTTCGCAACATAAACTCATTTTATAAAAATTGTGTTAATAATAACATCGATAATACAATTTTTACAATTCTTCATGCAATTCTTACAAAAAATTTAGGCTTATTTGAGTGTAACTTCAAACATTCTTCAATTTACACAGCAAAAATGGCACATAAAAAAAAGGCAAGACTAAAAACACTGTCGCTACAATGTGAGAGATAAAAAATTAAAACTAATAAAATCATTACACTCGTTACTATTAAAATCAGCAAATATACTCATATCTTTAACTTAAAACAACAGACAACAGAGAACTTTTTTATTGACTTTGCAAAGGGCCATCGACTAAAGTCTCGATAATAATTTGATTATAATACTTACTGCAATTCTGTACTTACAAATCGTAATATCGTAAAATCGGAAGATCGTATCTTATGATCTGATCGTAGCAAAATATTTTACAGATCGCTTTTATTTGCAATTCTGTAGCTCTGTCAAATTTAAGGTCTGTCTGTAACGATTTACAAGAAACCGCAAATACTTACGAGAATCTGAAGCTTTCAGCAACACAAAAAATTGTAAATTTTTACGCTACGATCTTAGGATCGCTACGATTTGTACACAGAATTGCAGGTTAATAACAAAAAATTACGGCAATCGGAAACGAATTCGGACTTTGTGGAGTAAATAATTATAAAACAACGATTTTATCAACTCGTTTACGCGGTGTTCTCCATCGTGGTTAATAAATTCATAAATAATAATTTATTTTACTGTTTTTTTTTAAATTAAAATAAGCTTTAAACATTTACTATTATCACACAAATTTGTTGTTATTTATCTATCTAATAAAATATGTTGTTGAGCCAGAAAAAAGATATGCTTTAATTTTGTTAATGTTAAGAATATTTCTATACAACCATACAACGTATGGAATACTTAAAGAACTAAATTAAAATAGCATTGATTGTGGTATTTTATTATAGGAACAGATATTAATTATTATGATACAAACAAATTGCTTAGATAAAAATGTGTAACCTGCAAAGCTTTGTTTAAAGGTGTTGTGATTCATTTAAAAAGAATATGATAACAACTTATCTAAATTGAATTATTTTAAATTTAAATAGTTATAAAATTGATAATGTAGATAAACACCTGTGTTTCATTACTTCAACAAGTTAGTATTTAGACGGTTTCGGTCGCGTATACATTCGAATTCAGAGTGATTAGTGCAAGTACAGAATAAAAACACTGCGGATTACGTTGAGTAGGGTAAGCTTATTACTTTATTTTAAATATTTATCGATGTGTTTGTTTTATGTGGTATATGTGGTTTCAAATTTGATGCAAAAGACTAAACTCCAACTGTACAGGAACCGCTTTGAGAACATGTGTAAGAGTTAAAATAATTAATTAATAGTTACTCTAGTACTGTATTGTCCGAGTATTGCCATTTTGCTTTGACCGTTGATTTATTCAAAGTCATCAAAATTAAGAGGACACATATTACACATTTACCGTTAAAATAATTTCGAAAAACTAGGTATTATCTTCGGTCTAACGACATATTTTCAATGTTCAATTTATATTAATAACGCCAAGAAAGGTTTACATTTCATATTCCTTCACGAGTTTATTGATAAACAATTATACTACATACTATTTGAAATATCTAAGTAATTCTTTTATCTTTTGTTCAAATTTATCCCATGTTATTTAATAATAACAAGGAATACGTTTCTGCATTTTAAACTGTTTTCTTTTTGGATATAAGCCATTCTCTACCCGTGTCATATTTAAAAAAAACGTTAAGCGAACTTCAGTTCTAATCAATTAAATAGATTTTTGATTAATAGTGTAAGAGAACTATAAGAAAAACACTGGTGAGTACTGAATATAAAGATCTGCGACTATAATGGCAATTACTTAATCTTAAAAATAAGTTTAGTAACGGTCATGATAAAATCTTATACAAAGTTATTATTTTTATTTAGAAAAATTTCGAGAACCATTAATGTAGGGCACATCTGAGTAGCGTCCCGTCCACCTGCTTTAATCCGGAGACTGAAAATATACATATCCGAGTAGCGTCCGATGTAATAATCCCTCTCATCTCTAATGACAGAAAAAAAAGTTTGTTTTTGAAATTGTTATTATGAATTTAATTAAAAAAAAAGAAATTATAATAACTAACATACCATCCAACACCGTTCACCCCCGATCACATGAAAACAACTTAAATTGATTATACAAATTTTTTTAAAGAGAGAAATTTTATAATTCATTGTAATCTACCAACTAACACCGTTCACCGTTTTGAATAGGTACCCTACTTAAGACTAGTTTTTCATAATTCGGATAACACGTCGTACCTACGCTACTCAGACATGGGTCCGGACGCTACTCGTATATGTCATTACAGGCTTAAAGACGCTCTGAATGTATGCGAAAAAGAAATGAGTAATGTTTTATTTTTTTTTGTGATCAAACTAAGAACTTTACGAGAAATAGCGAAGACATGAAAAAGTTGCAGTTTGAATCCGTCTTTTTAAATAAAATTTCTAATTAGGAAAATGTAGACGCATTAAAAAGTTCCGAGGCAAAATATTATAAGGCTTAATTTTTTACCCCTTGTATAAACTTTGCAGGGTTACAAAAACATCCAAAAAATGTCACTTTATTAGCATCAATTATCTGCCAAATTTCATTCTTCTAACTTCTTCCATAGTGGACATATTAAATAAAAACTGTTTTTCCCCCTAACTTTAAGGGGCTGTAACTTGGAGGGGAAGTGGTTTTGAACAAAATTTTATGTGAAAGTCCCTCCTTTATTTTTGCTGAAAAATTACCCTGTTGAATATTTCGCATCAATTTAGAAACACCCTGTATAAACTATTTACTTTGAGCAATCCAATATTATTATTTATTTTATTTACTAGTTTCAACTCAAAAATTATTGTGAGTCATCTTCAGAAGTCAAAATTATTTTTACAAACGTTAAATATGATAATTAGTTTACATGGAAATTTAGAAAAACATAAATTGGTTTGTAATAAATATATTTTTATGAAATTCAAATGTTGTTCTAGAATTATTAAGTGTAGGAACATAATTATAATGACAATTAGAATGTAAATATGATTTAAATTGAAGTTTATAAAAATGTGGTAAACGTTTTATTTTATTATTTAGTTTGTTGTATAAATTAATTTTGAAATCAAACACCTTACCTCTTAAATTATTATCTAAAGAATCCCAAATTGCTTGATGGATGATTGGCGCAATCGATTGATGTAATAACCATAATTTCCATTCTGTTTGGTTAATTTTTGAATATCATTTTTTAGATTTTGATTTTAATAAAGTTATTATGTAATTATATTCGGCCATTTTTGTAGATTTCGAGTCAAAAGGTAATTTAATTCTTGCAATTTTAAACTTTGTTTAATTTTAAGAACTGTTTTAGAAACCATATTTTGATTTTGGCGGTGTTGCCGGTTCTACACAAAGGTAGTACCAACTTGTTAATTTTAAGTAAAACACCCTATGTATTATTAAATTTTTAGAATCACAATTTTTTACTGATATTTTTTTCTAAATAGTTCCCTATACCTATCTACACCGGTTTTTGAAATAATAATTATTTTAAGTTATTTTTTTTTCAAAATATGATCCCACCAAAATTTAAATTTAGCTGCTATTTGAACCCATATAAGGCTGAAATTTTAGATTCAGTTTGATAAAGTCTTGTATTTTACAGTTACCTAAATAAATTTATTTTATTTTATACATGGCGGTTTAAAATTAATGATTTTGACGTGACAAACAAAATAGGTCAAATAGTACACCCTGTATAGTACTTGAAATTCTAATAGACAATTAAAATGCCTTCAAGTTGATATAGCATAGTGGTATAGCTAACTCGTCATCTTTTTGAAATAATCGCAATAATTATTAAAAATCACATAATGAAAATATGTATGACTTTCTGAAACTTTCGGTTATACGGGAAGTTGACGTCAGCTTCGTTATTTTGAATAGGACTCTCCGTATATGTATGACTTTTTGAATTGCTGACTCAATTCTACATAAGTTTTAATAACAAAGTGCTAGACCTAACTGCAATGGTTTTTGAGATAATGAATATTTTATACAAAATATTGAGGTTTCAGAGTAACTTAGAAACTCTGGTAATTCAGTGATAAATAGTAATTCTTAGATTTTTACCATGTTATTTTATTATTCTAAGATGGTTTTAAGAAATATTTTAATATGTTTATACAGGGCAAAAGAAAATTGACGATACATTTCTGAAATGAAAATTGACACTTTTTTCTCACCCTGTAGAATTCTATAACTAGTCAATTTAGAAAAAAAATAATTCCTAACACATTCCTATACCCAAGTTTAAAGCTTTTGAGATTTTTTGGGATACAAAATAAATAAGTTATAAGTTATAATAAGTTATGTTCACCCATTTTAGATTATTACAGTGTTACAAAAAGAAATGAGGGCGCGGTTCACAATTCATTATTTAGGTTTAAATAGATCGATTTTATCCTGATTACAGGCTTTTTGTGCAATAGATTACAAAAGTTAAAATTAATAATTATACATCTGAAATGTTTCCAGTGTATTCCAGGGTACCTCAAGGTTCTCATTGTGTTCTAGTATTATTTTTATTATTTATAAATCATATAAAAAATTACATCAAACACTCAAATTATCTTTTGTTTGCTGGTGATTTAAAGATTTTTAATTATATTAGATCTGAAGGTGATTGCGACAAAATGCAAAAGAACTTACATGGTTTAAACTTGTGGTGTAAACAAAATCTGATATTTTATAATCACGATAAATGTAGTGTAGTGATATTTACCAGATTAAAAAAAGAATTGAATACAATTATAAAATTGACAACAAAAAGTTACTAAACTGGAAATAAAAAGGATTTGGGTGTACTTTTTGATAGTCACCTATTGTTTAAAACTCATATTACCAAAATGTGCAAAAAAGCATTACAAAAGTGGGGGATGATTAAAACTGTTAGCAAAGATCTCACTGTCAACTCCATTCTGTATTATTACTCTTTGGTACAAACTCAATTGGAATATGCAACTGTTGTTTGGTGTCCACATATTAATTACCTGGTAAATATGATTGAAGATAATATTAAAATCATTCACAAGGATATCATAGAACCATCTTAGAGTAATAAAATTACATGGTAAAATCAAATGATTACTATTTATCACGGAATTACCAGAGTTTCTAAGTTATAGTGAAACCTCAATATTTTTTATAAAATATTCATCATCTCAAAAACCATTGCAGTTAGGTATAGCAGTTTCTTATTATAAAACTTATATAGAATTAAATCAGCAATTCGAAAAGTCACATATAAAATAACGAAGGTGACATCAACTTCCCGTATAACCTCTACTTACAAATTTTCAGCTTTTTATTATTACTGTAACGCCTAATGATCAATTGAGAAAAATTACACTACTTTAAAATTTGTGTACCATTCTAATTGCGAAAGCCTTTCAAGATTTAAGATAATATTTCGGGGACAGAATAATGATGCCAATATAAGTTTTATTATTCAAAAAAGTGATTGCGGCTCGTGCTTTAAACTTCGCAACTCGTGCATAAAAACCTTACTTCACACACTTGTCTCATAAGTAACCATTGTAGTTAAAATCTTAAGACATGTTTTTTTAATACATTAAATACTGGCAATAATATTGTTTGAATTGTATTATGAATAAACTTTATTTTTATTCATGCTATCTGGAAGCCACACATATAGCGGAAGTAATTTTATGTAAATCATTTCCGTTTAATATAAGGGAAAAAGCGTGTAAGAACAACTACTTTGTTAAAAAGCTTTTTAATCTCGTTTTACAAAGTAATTATTAAATATCTTGATCAGATTCAGAGCACGCAGCCTGATAAATTTAAAACTACATTCCTTTAAATTATAAAGAAAATATATGACGTTCAGCCCGAAAAAGCTATTAATTCTATTCTTCCTGAGACAATTAATAAACATTTTATTGTGCTTATTGAATTAAAAGTTCTTTTCTGAAATATTAATACTTAGTATATTTTGAAATAATAAAATATGGAAATACAGTATACTATAGGATTCGCTACAGTATCGATTAAAATTTTAAAAATATTTGCGATTACGGAATAATGAACATAGTTTTTCAAAAACCTATAATTCTTAACTATGCGTTAAACTTTTTACGCATTGAATCTACTTTGATGAATCTGATTGCATTCTACATATTACGTTGTGATTATTGCTACGTGTTAAGCGTAAACACGAAGGGTGGCATTGATGCTATGCTATATCTCACTTATGTAGTTTTCAAATTGTAGTTCATTTAGTTTGCATTTATAAGACGTTTAGAACAAACTGAAGTAAGAACCTTTCGAATTTGCTATAAAGTACATCTATAAAACTATACCAAAACCAAACGCGTAAAAGCCTTCCCTTAGGTGCAGGAGGGATAATAGAGCAATTGAACAGTATTAAAGAACAAGTGGAAATTTTGTTTAAAAAGGATTTTAAAAATTCATTAAAAAAAAAAAGTTTCAAACCGCCTGTCAATAAATTGTCGATAAGTTTTTGTTGCATATTTTAATGTCTGAACAACGGCGGATTGGATAAAGCAAAGAAAAGCAGTAATTTTCTTTTATAAGCGATTACAAACTTTATATCACGCAGGACCGCTAACAAATACGCTTTTGAAGAATACTCAGAACCATACTTTGTATATGCAATATGTAATCATGTACTAATCCATTACTTCGCATTCTAAATTACTGTAATAAAAAGAACAAACATTAGCATGAACTTTTTATAAACTTATTTATACAAGAAAATTTTATTTTACATAAATCTCTCGCAAAGGAAGATTGCGGGTTCTACTAGAATCTATTAATTTGGGTACCAAAGAATTCATATAGAAGTCTTCTAATCGATCTTTCATAGGTAAACAAAATTCTTCGTCTCGGAAAATCAATTCTACGTTGATTCCTAACGGCGTCCAAAATTTTAAACTGTTAGTCTTATTTTTCTTTCGGTCCATACTGTAGTTCTCGACTACACCTTTCGATATCTTCAATATTGGCAGAATTTAGTTTCTCCAAAAATATCGCTTTTTTCATTTTGAAATTGCTTTTGTGTAAATCGGGATAATCGTCAATATAAACACCATAATCAAAATCTGAATCTGCGAGTGCCACTGGTTTTTAAATTTTTGGTTCTAAAATTAATTTGAATATAAGAAAATTTGTATACTTAGACTCATGTTCTACTCTACTTACTTAATTTTGAGTGTTGCTTTTTTATCACTTTTCTTCTACAATATTCTTTCACGAAATGACCAGGTTCACAGTTTAGTATTTGTTACTGTAACTCTGAGTGATAAGTTCCATCGGTATTGTAGAAAATAGCGGCACCTTCGCATCTTGTTTTATATAAGATCCTTTTGCAGAAAAAAATTTTTTTTTGCCTCCTATGAACTTGGCAATTATAAAAGGATACCCTTCAGCTAAATTGGTGTCCATTTTATGTAACAAATTCTATGCGTTGTCTACAATCCTTTGTTTCTTTTAAAATTTCTCCAAAAAGTTGTTTTTCGTCAACTTCGTTTATCTATAATTAGCAATAATAGTTTTATAAATATAAATATTTAGTCACGTCTTACCTCTCCATTTTGTAGTTTTTCTTTACCGTACCTTATTACAAAACTACGATTTGCAATTACCATGACACCCAAACAGCATTTGTTTCTCACTACGATAAATAATTTTTTTATTTGCGCTCCTATAATACATGCAACACCAGAGAAAGCATTATAATCGGATGCTCTATAAGATCTCTTTGACCAAGCACCCTCAGCAATTACTGAAATCACTGGTATTCCATCATCGTTTTCATTTCCTAACTCAGTAGCTATTTTAGCTTCTAACTGGCAAGCTTCTCTCATCTTTTCCATGCTAAATCATCTAAGATTTGTGAAAAATATTTATTAAAGCCGTAAAGGGTATATCTATATATTGCCTATTCCAGTTGTTATTGCTCCAGATATTACCAATTTGATGATTGCACATTCTTTGGATGGATCTCCAGTGTGTACTTTTTCAGTAACATGACACACAGTACACTTAAAATTTAGTACGCTTTTTAAACCGAATCTTTTTTCCGACACTAATTTCATATTTGAAAAAGTACACCCAAAGGGTTTGTGTTGAATATATTGAATTCTTTTAATTAAGTATTATTCTTCTACCATATACAAAATTTGTTGTCATATCGTCTACTGTTTTAGAAGAGTCAACTTCACTTCACAAATTCACTTGATTCGTCACCGAGTTATCTTACGGTCATTTTCTTCATTGAGTTCAATATTTGTTTAAGCCATAATATTGTTATCAAGTTTTGTAGGCGAGACGCTGTTCAACTTCTTTCTATTGGTATAATATAAAGTATATGATAACAGTTTTTTTTGCATTGCGGTTTTTTCGCACTTTGCTTTCTTCTCATTTTACACTAACTCACAAACAAATTAACTTCAAATCAACACTAAAAATAATTAATTACCAGTTCCTAAATAGTTATACAAAATATCGTGTCCTCCATATGAATAAGAATACGTCAACATAATAGTTAGTTTTATCTCCTTTGAACAATACAGATACAAACAATACCTTAGTAACAGTTTCAAAAGAATCATATAAAGGAAACATTCAGAATAAAGACTCTTTTGTGTGTGTAAAGGAAAACTGTCATTAGGACGTAATTGTATTTTTACACATAAGAATTCAAAAAGGAATTATCTTAATCCGTTCTTAGGTGAATAACATTCCATCTGTCTCTCTCTTTAAAAATTATAGGTACGTATTAGCTTTCAAATCATGCGTATTGTTGGTTGCCTGTACATATAAGTCTGTATTTTTCTGGACGCTGGAATCCCGCTCTTTCAGCGAAAAAAATATTTATTTAAATATCTGTAAAATTGCACATCATAAATATGTGTTAAAAACCCCCAAATTTTGCAATTTTGTATACCTTCGATTGACAATAAGCATTGATTATAAATACTATAAGATTCATTCACATACCCTTTTTAATTTTACATTAAAAACATACTGTCTGAATAAATACAACTTATGATTGATTTACGATAATTATTTCTTAAATTCATTCTATCAGTTTGTGCCGCTGGGTTAAATAAAATCGTCAAAATTGAATTATAGTTTTCACGTGAATTATTCGAAGTTGGCTATCTTAAAATTAACAGATAGTTAATGTCGAATTTTGTAGTTAATAGTTTCCATTTGCATTGGCGTTTTATCAGACGTTCCAACTTTCTCTTTGTTTCAACGCTTACCCAATTTTTGACATCCACTTGATGTCTTCTTACTCTACATCTTATAAATGAGATGGGGACTTGTTATTTTTCACTTTTTTCGACGAATTAGAGTTTAAATTATTATCGTTAACGATGTTTCTTTAAATCTGTGTTTTTCAGTGAAAGGCGAATACGCACAGAAGCGATGGGCTAAGGTCCAGGGTTATGCAAAAAATAGTTTATATAGATTATTTTTCTGGATAAATGTACTACTATTCGTTTTGATATGTATTTTTTATTTCCGTATAATGTTTGGTACTATTTGGAGGGGAAAGAACTCCATATTGTATATGTAAGTACTAACAATATTAGATTAACCTTTACATTAACTTGCCACCGCAAGGCATTAAGTTATGTGATTTATTCAAATGTTTAGTTTAGTTTGAAAAATGAGCTCAAACTATATCTATTCTAAATTATCGTAGATTTATGTTCGTCTTACTGAATCTTTCTATATGCAAGACTTTAGAAACCGGAAATTAAATATATACTTCAAGGGTACTAATTTTTATTTACAACATTAAACTTAACAATCTGTTATTCTAAAACGTAATAGGTACTATTTGCATGCTCTACATTAGTTTAATTGGAGCTTGATACATTTACGTCATAGGAACGTGTGAAGGAGGTAGTTTTTGAAAAATTTTATCCATCGTAATTTCACTAAGCTCTTGATCAACAGGAGTTCTAGTATCATATAGAGAAGGAGCTTGCATAATAATTCCTGCAGTACCCCCTATGCAAGCAAGAGTGTACAACCATAAGAAGAATCTATCAAGAACCATCGACACAAATTTCCAATCTTCTACTACCTAAAATGAAATGATTGGTTTTACATCTTGTTTAATTGCTATTATATTTAGTACCTCATTGTCTTTGTCAGCATCACGAATGTGTTGAGCTATGAATCTCACTCCTTGTAGAGCTGATAGCACTCCCGCGGATAAAGTTTTCGGAGTCATGTTTGATGTGTCTGTCACTGGATTATAAGCATTACGTTTAATATGTGTTGACATTAGAAATAACGAAAAAATATTTACTTAACGTACTTGATGAATGGGCTTTCATTTTACCATCATCATGATCAGGATTATGTATAAGAAAGCTCGGATCACTCGTGGTTATCTTGAAGTCAGTCGTAAATGGTTCGCCCATATTTAATCTGTAAAGCAATTTCTTTGTTTTCAAGTTCTCAACTATTTTTTTTTACAAACTGCATATCCATATCATTTGTACTAAATCCTCGAGGTGGCATGTTATCATTATATTCTGGAAGAACGTAAGTTGTTCTTCTCATTATCAACAGGCGCGGCATAAATTGTAGGAATAGTTTTCGAACCCATGGTGACATTTTGTGAGTGGAAGGTGACCTGCAACAATAGGTTTTATTTTATATTCTTACTTTTTTAAAATTTAAACACAATTTTGCATTATTCATTAGTTTTAAATTAGGTTAGCTGTTAATACATATAACGTTTATTGACTAAAGAAAGAGCTTTAAAAAGTAGATTTTTAAAGTTATCGACGGATTCCAAACCAAAACATCCCTTTTTTCATTTTTTCAACAAATTAGAGTTAGTCCGTTATAATGAAGTAAAAAAAAATTCTGTCTGTTAGCTCACCGGGCAGCGGCACGTCCATTATGTAAACAAAACATTAAGAAAACTGCAGGTTCGATTTCTATAAAACTTTGCATATGGGTCTTATTTATAATATAGCAGTTCTGATTAGATTTTGGGATAATTTATCAAGCTAAAAGGGGCGTTAACCTACATATATTTTAGAATTGTTCGAAATATTTATAAAAAATAATCACTTTACACATTTTTGCTTAGAAGGAAGGTGCGCGCACGGTACCTCATTTTGTCGTGACGTAGGAATAGTAGTAGGTACCCAGTAGCGTTCGTATAATGGCTTACCAGTAGGATACTCATTTAACAATTTTTGGTCGTTACTGAAAAATATAATTTGATTTCACAAATTGCTTCGGGGTGCACATTTCCTTCTTTCTTAAACGTGAATTTTTTTCCTACAGTATCGGTTTTTTTTTACTATTTCTATCAAAATTATTATTTTTCGAACAAAATGTTTTATATTTAAAATGACGTTAGGATCCATTATTGATGTATTGGTTATTTAATATATATAAAACAATAACTCTTGCATTTACCAATACTTATATAATAATATACTTTATTAATATATGACTATAGTTTCGACGTTATAAATTTTAACGTCATCGTCAGATAATACTTTCAAATGTGACATTAATATGACATTTAATTTTAAATAATCAAATTGACATAAAATATCTTAACTACAATTATTGTGTAAAATTTCTGAATTTGGTTCAACTTTAGTAATAATTATATTTAAAATGTTTTATGTCACCGCCCACTTTCGGTACTCTATTACACGTTAGTTAGTAACATAACAATGTGTAGTTCTACGTGAAGCGCATTTTTTTAGACTCCTCAGTGGTTACAAATTAAAAATAATTGCAATTATACAGTGTGCCCCACTTTCATGAATCACTTGTCAACGTAACATATTTTTTATTCTGAACCTACGTGAAAAACTATGGGGAATTTATGTATACGAGTGTAAATCGAAATATCGATTTTTAAACACTTCCTCAAATATTATTCACACTTAGGGCGGCAACGACTCCAATTGTCCATGTTTTAAAAGATTCTGTATATTTTTCCCAGATCAACGTAGACCTAAATTATCTATAACTTTGGTAGCCGTAAAACTCGTTTTGTATCAATAATACACATCAACCCTCATCGAAAAGTTAAGTAGGCGATAAAATTCGTACATCAAAAGTTTACCGTTGTCAACAACATAGATAAACGGCTTGTTTTGATAACCAAGCCCTGTATTAGCAAACGGAATAAATAAATAATTATTCCTTTTTAGGAACATTCAAAAGTGGAGGTAAAAAGACACTGCTTTTTCATAAAGGTATGGCCGACGTTTTGCCGATGCGACGGCATTTTCAGAGCGAAAACTTGTTTTACGTCGACAACACAGAAATATGGACAAGATTGTTGATGAATTAATTAAAAAAATGTTGAAGTAGACGTGAAAAATTAAAAATGTTTATTTTGCAAAGAGATTAACTGCTTCACATTATGGAAAAAAGCAGTAATAATAAAATAAAAAAAATATTCCTATATATTCCAAACACTTTCAAAAATATCAGGACCCGAATCGCAAATCACTGTGCATTGTAATGTAAATGTGGATCAATGCTCGTCATGATTTTTCTTTATTGCTACAATGCGTTTTGGTCGTATAGCCACAACAAGAATTTCGGCTAATGGACTTTCTGCAATTGCCATAACGCATCGTGAGCGTTTTCATAAGAGCCAAAACACGAATCTCTCGACGTGGATGTTTTACAGCAACCATAACGCGTTGTGAGCTATTTTTTTGCTCAATGATCGTTTTTGTCTTTGAGCGTATCATATATATGTGGACATATTCATCCGGTTCTCTAGCTTATTTACAACTTATCGTACAACGCCATACAACGGTTGCAGAAAAAGGAAAAGTATTAGTCAAATCTACAATCATTATAATTGAATTCGCGATACACTCATATGAGTTTCTCATCTAAACCCGTCATTTATCTATGGTCAACAAAAGCCTAAAAGCGTAGATATCGAAAGTGTGTAGTAATTTAAAATATTTTGCTCAAAAACTAAAATAAACATTTACGAGAATATCAAAAGTGGGTTTCAACTTACACAATTTCGTCAGTAAAAGTAAAGAAAAAAAACGATACGATAAATATACTAGGTAAAATAAAAAAAGCAAAGAATAATAATAGCTATTTTAAAAACTATCGAACAAAGTATTTAATCACGAGTTTAGAAGTTGGGCGACCGAACCGTAGGCGAGGGCACCAACTAGATGAGTGATTAGATGCACTTTTCCTCACGTGTATTGAATTTGATTTTTTCCATAATCATAAAATATAAATTATTCATACCAAGGGTACTATTTTCAAACTTTATTTGTGTTTAGTAAGACATGTACATCAGACACCAGATAGTAGAAGAAGAAAAAAAAAGCGGAGGTTATTTTAAATTAAATAGGTTTTAATTGCCTTAATATTGAAGAAAAAGCTTTGAGTCACTAGTAATTCAATTGCCATCTTTGTCTATTATTTTTGGTAAGGAAAAATATCAAAATTTAATGACAGTGAAAAAAAATATTATACTTAGCTACAAAATGTTAGGATTCTAGATATTGTAACATGCTCTACTGATAAAAAAATGCTCGAGCTTTATTTTTAAATCTTTTTGTAACCCTCTTAATTTCTTGTATGTTGAAGACATGATTTTATCCTCAAGTAATACACTATACTTTTTCCACGACCAGTATGTAGCATCTATGAGTTTTATCAAAATTTAATTTAAGATTTAACTGTCAGTTTGGCAATTAAAAAAATATAGCTGTTTTTATGATTACCAAACATTGTTTTATTCTCAATAATGAACAATAATTATCTAGTTTACTTTTTTATTTGAAGTGAAGACGTCGTTTTGACAGATTTTCAAGTTACATAAATAAATGTCAGTTTCAAATCAAAACGAGCAAACAATCAGCTTTTGCAACTAGTAACGAAATGATTTTCTGCAGATGTTTAGATATGACAAAATTTCTCTAGTGGTTTATGACTACAAAATGTAAAGTTTTTATGGTGGTCGTGGAAATGTCTAACAAGTGAGGAAAGCGATTCTTTTTCCCATTCGAGTTCGAGTTGCCTTAGAAGCATTGTAGTGAGAGTGGAAAAAGGCTTTCCTCATGTGTTAGACACAACATTTTTTTTCCACGACATTCCCCAAAAAACAACCTAATAAAACAAGTAATATTTATTAGGTGGGTCCCAATAGTCTCGCTACAGTATTCTGTAGTATCGGTGTGGTCTCAATCTGTCATAGCGCAGCCGCGTAATTCTAACCAATAAATGTAGGGTAGTAATTTTTAAGAGTCGAAATATAAAATATTAAATTAAACAAACCTGATTGAATACTAAATTAAATTGTTTAACTAAGTACTAGGCGCATATAGTTCGAATGGCACATTTTACATTTTTTTAAAGAGGCATTTTTGTAACACTACATTATTTTCCTCGCTAGTGAAGAAAAGCCAATTTTCCTCACTATTTGTAGAGAAGAAACGTCCAATTTTTAAGTATGTCGTGGAAAAATATATTTTTCTATTATGCAGTTTAAACCATTTTATCAATAAAAACTCCAATTTTCTAGAAAATCTTTCAAACCGATTTCTAGTAATCGAAATTGGTTTAATTGAATTTAGAGGTTGAAATTTCCCAAAAGTTTACGGTACTTATAGCATAATTTATTGCCCGAAGACCTAATATTAAGGACATTGTAGTTTTTGAGAAAATATTTTTTCAATGTTACAACCTTAATTTTAAGAGTAAAAAAAAAAAAGAAAAAAGTGTCTGTGAACAATGTCTCGAAAACCCTACATATAAAATTTTAATCAGATTGTTCTATTTGTTTGGCCTCTAGGTCAGAGTATATATACATTAATACATACATTTTTTTAGAAACCCAATTATAATACTTTCTCTCTAGGTATGCGAGAAAGTAAAAATTATTGATTTTTGGAAAAATAATAAATAAAAATGTTACATTATAAATATAAATAAATATATATTGAGGGGAGATGAGAAGTATGCCTATTTGAAATGGGTACACTGCCAATTACACCGACGACTTCGATTCCGATTGTATATGCGAATTAAAACAGTTTATTTGTTTATTTATTTTTTTATTTTAACATTTTAGGAACCAAATAAAACATTTTTGATTTGGTAATTAAATTTCGATCATTTGTCTGAGAGAATACTATCAAGGATAAAAAAATTATAGGTAATTGAATGTATTCTAATTATTAATCAAATAAATATTGAATTAGTAATAAAAATATCAGTTTAGTATACTATAGTTTACATCTGGTAGCTACGTAAAATGTAAACATCAAATATAAAAATGTAAGTCGTATGGTAATTATCAAGATAATTTAGGCCAATTAATTTCAATATTCTAAGAACTTTTACTAGTCGACACGGAGTTTAATATCCTTCCTGAAACCTCAAATTGGATTACGTCAAAGAGATTTGGGTCTGTCATCAACCAAAGTGCACTCAGTTAAAGTGCTTTTGGACCAAGATTTATATCATTGCATGAGTTTTGGATTATTCTTGTTTCATTAAAAAAATACGAAATTAGATTTTTACAAGCAAGTGTATGCAAATAGATTAAGTCAGCAATGGGTGCAATAGACTTGTAAATGTAGTTAGATAAAAAATTAGGTCTTGTAGAACAAAGGGTAGTTAAACTTAATTTAAAGTGTGCGGTTTAAGACGGGTGTAGTATTGATGAGCTATATTCTAAGCAGATCTGTAGTAGCTTAGTTGTAAATTCGTTACGACGTACCAGCTTAGAACAACTGTTTATGTTGCATAAATCTTAATGACTAGTGAGAAATGGATGTTGTCATTAGTTTTAAACAGTTGTTAATCAAATTTAACCCTTAAACAGTTGTGGATTACTATATATTCTTTATTTTTATTACATATACAGTAGTAGAAGCTTTAATGACTAACGTTGTTAGTAATTGATATATTTTTGAAGTAGATTAATAAACTGATATTATTCACTTACGTAGTTTTGAATTCGTAAATTAATTTTTCCTATTTTCTTATAAGAATGGCGACATCTTGGAAGATTTTCAAAACAGTAACAAGTTCTATATTATTTATACTAATTACCACGACATGGAATTAATAAAGCGTCGCGTTGAAACTTTGAAGACATGTTGTGCAATTGTAAACTATAATTAATATTTAAGTCAACATTCGTTAAGAAGATTAAATCAGATTGCAAATGGATTATTTTAATATCTAATGTAAATAATGTTATAGAATTTCTGTTAAATTTAGACCGGAAGAATTTGAAACACCCGATCATAACTAGGTCAAATTTTATCAAATACTACTCCAAGAATCAAACGGCCAACTAATGTGAGATGAAACAGCCACTATTTTAATGGAAAAGTAGAAAATTAATAATATTTCGAAAAATAAAAATTTTTGGAATAAACAACCTCACACAAATATTTCTTATTTATTAATGATAAATTAGTTCAAGTAATAAAAATAGGGGATTTTTATTTGAAAAACGTAAGTTTTACCAGTTTTTTCATATTAAATTTTGTACATCTCTTTCGAACACCGTATCAATAAATTCACATTTGATTCACAGGCTATTACAGTACACCCTCTTCTACGAGAAAAAATATTCAGGGAAACAATTATGTGTTGTATATGTGAAAAAAGTACCATTATTTTCTGGTCCGAAAACTTAAATTTTGACATAAAAGTTCAAATATCTGAAGAACTGTTGGATTTATGTATGTTATTCACAAAAAGTATTCATAATTTTATACAGAATCTGAAAATAATATACATGGTTTTCCATTTGAAAAAAGGAAGTTGACATCTACTTCCGATATGACCGAAAGTGTCACCATCTTGAAAATATTTTAGCCGAGTGTCCCCTAATCTTGTAAGTACAGTACCAAATTTTCAATTATTTTGTATCACTGGTTCTCGAGATATTTCTAATTGACGGTTTATATGCCGCACCCTGTATATTTATGATGAAAAACGACTACTAAACATTTTTCTTAGTTTACTTCTCTGTCTTATTTTCATTAAATTTAAAATACTAATTAATTTAAACACGACGTGATTGATAGTACATATCAGCCACTCACAAAAAAAATATATTTTTTATTCAAAATGTATAATTAGTTACTATGTCAACGATAACAATAAGCATTTGTGTGGATTTACAATGTTGACATATAGAAGAGATGTGCTCCAATTAGCAGTAGTCTCTTAAGTTAGCTTAACTGGTATTTGTAAAAGCTCTTTAATGGTCATGAGTTAAGTCAAGTGGGTGTTTTCCATTACTGTACTGCATAATTTTTTTACCCACTGTGGGCACTTGCAGATCATTGTCTATGTATAAAATAAAATTGGTCTTTTGGGACCCCTTCAGTGTGGATGTAGGTAAAGGTCCCAAAAACCATTTTTATTTTAAATTGAATTTTTGGAGGAATACTTACCTGAATTTTCGATGTATTTATTTGTTATAAACCACGAGGCGTCGGAATGGACCGCAGCACTTTAGACAGAAATCTATCGACGATGGCCAGATTTGATTTTGATGCTGTCCCACAGAGTTGTAGCCCATAATAATAATTTTATTTGTCCTCGTAGATCATAGCTGATATAGGATATGTCATAGTAATACATATTGAAAAATAAACTAATGAACAAAAATGTTATAATACAGAAGCCACAAGACAATGCCGTTCGAACTGTAAGTCTGAATCATATATGGTGTAATACGTATAAGTGTCATTTAGTGGGAGAAATCATTAAGATTATTTTTGACAAATTTTAGCAATTCAAAAATAAATAAACAAGGTGGAGTTAGAATGTAGTTGTGCACCAGAAGAGTTACCTACCCCATAAGATTATACCATATTTCATATGTCCATTCTGGCTTGAAATTGACATTGTATGCAAGTAGTAAGTAAGAGTGACTTTTGGGTCCATCTATAAATTTCGTTCATGCTGTGTTAGAGTATATTGCTTACCTCAATAATTGGTTGGAAGATCTGAAGTGAATAACTACAATAATGGGCCCAATCAATATACCACCCTACACCACGTGTAGTTTCATATCTTACTTGAACATACTTCTCGCTAAGATATGATTTAAGGAAGATGTAAAATTTTTCTAGAAGTTTTATTCCGAGCTTGAAAAGAAGTCCTTGGTGCTATACTTGATCAAATGCTTGGCTAATGATTATGAATACCACAGCGTAGTACTTCTTGTCTTCAAAGTCTTATTTAACGATGTAGGTACCTGTTCGATTGATGATCAGGTAACAGGTTCCTTTCTCACTGAAGTTGTGACTAAGGTATTTGTTAATTGACGATAAGGTTGAGGGATCATTCATGAAATGGTATTGTTTAGTTTTTAGCGTGACGTTATGGAGCAAATGTTATAGTCCAAAGTCGTTTTTCTTAATTGTATAAAAAATATTTATGAAGATTTCCTTTTAGAAGTTTGGTGTGTATCGATTGATTCATATATTTTGTTTCATTATTTCCAGAATTTTAATTATATGTTAGTCAAATCCGGATTCTGCTATGAAAGTGAATGTAGTGGTTTGTTGATTCAATTCTTCTAGAAGTTTTGAAAAAATATCGACTGTCAAAATAGTTGGCACATTAACCACCACTACTACTTCATTCCT
This sequence comes from Abscondita cerata, assembly GCA_030710515.1. Lineage (NCBI taxonomy): Eukaryota > Metazoa > Arthropoda > Insecta > Coleoptera > Lampyridae > Abscondita > Abscondita cerata. Next base: position 55,543 of record JALBCR010002426.1, on the reverse strand, counting down.
AAAAAAACCCTCAAAAATTCTAAGGAGAAATCTACATGGCATCGCAGAAATCTAAATTTGTTATAATATTTACTACTCGTTGATACCAAATTTAAAGTAGTGAAGCTTTCCTTGTTGAGTTAATAACAACCAAATACATAATATCTCTTAAACATACATGTGTATATTTCAAAACCTTGGATTGGTTATAGCCTCGAATATTAAATTTTGTTTCAAACAACACAAAAATCATTTCGATATAATGAAGTAGAAAGCTTTTTAAATGGCCTCGTAAAACAGGGTAGATGTCCTAACTCCAGAATTTGAAATTGCACCCTTTACTATGTAATACCTCAGTTTAAAAAATCTGTTTAGTCTGCAAAAAAATTGCGATTAAGCATTCTTATTTTTAAATGTTACATGTTTTATTTCCTATTTCTATTCTATTCATGTTTGTAAGAAACGAAAAAGTAAATCGGTTTTGACGGACCGACAAGTAAATAACCTTTCAAAGAAAAATGTGAGGTATTTTTATTTCTGTTTTTGTTTCTTTATGCGGAATAATTGTGCACTAACTGGAATATTTTGGATTTGGTGAAATTTGCATTAGGTTGTTTAAATCTTATCTGGGTAACCGACAACCGATTTCAGAAATTTGTGATAGATAATGCCTTCTCCATTTGGAATTTATAAAATGAGGTGTTTTGGAACTTTCGATATTTTACATTTATATTTCAGGCAATTGAGTAACATTTAATATCCTCCAAATTGTACTTATAGCTGAAACTTTCGTAGTAAGGATTCTTCGAGTTAGAGGAATGAAATTAAAAACCACTACTCTGGTTTCGCTTCGCCCTGTCCTGTGTTAGCTGCATCAAGACTTTTTAAATTAGGAAAAGAAATCATGTCAAATACTTAACAATGTTGGAATTTACTTTATTATTAGATGTGACCGATTTCCTAATTCCATGTCACTCGTCACAATCTAACAATTCTGTATCTTCCTCTTAATACTGAGGTTATATAAAACACCCTTCTATCGTTATCAAGAAAGAGTAAAATGAATGGGTGGAAGTAAAGCATTTTTCCTGAAAAAAAAAATTGTTAATTTCTTATTTTCAAATTTTTATTTTCGTATATTGAGGAAATTTGTACATTGTTAAGAATATTCCAAAAAACTAATGATGCCGAAAATCCAACTGAATTTCGGCTTTAAGTAGATCTAGAGTAAGAATAATGTAAAAACCATTTTGATAAACAAGTTTTTGTTAATGAGTGCGACGTATGTCGAAATTTATTACATTTCACGATAAATTTCTACGCTTTTGTAAACGGATAAGGCGTTAAAGTATAAATTAATATTGTTTTAAGGCGTGTAATTTATCGTACAATCAAAATTAATTATTTTATTTCATTAATCTTCATCATTACGCTAATCTTGGTACAATAAAAACTTGCTATGTACAAATAGGGTAATCATATTTGTTAATTTTTGCAAACTTTAAATAAATCGTTTGATGCACCTCAATTAATAAATTTTGCTTTATATGTTTGCTCTTTTCATAGTTTCTGAATAGGAATTACAAACGGAAATATGTATGTTTACATGAGATTCATCAAACGCCCACCGGAGAAATAAATGTGGTAAGTTTGAGTAGGAAAATTTGAATGATATTCATAAAACAAGCAAAATGTAGGTCATGTTATTTTCTATAGACTAGATGATTTTTTTTGCGAAGAACGACTACATGTATCGTAAAAAAACCCAGAAAAAACAGTGTCCTATAAGAAGTAAAATTTCATATAAATTTTATGTTTGTGGATTCATCATATTTTGATTCATGCCGACTTACAGTACTGAATAAATAATTAATTAGCTACTTATAATATCCAATAATCTTTAATTAATTTTCAATTTGAGGAAACTTGCAAATGAATTGCAGGTACATAAACAAAGTCTATCAATAAAGAAAGATCTTATTAAAATGAAGATTTTTTTAATAAAAATAATTAGTACTTAATAATGTTAATGTTGATGGAAAGTAAATGTTGTAAAACGTGTCATTTTTAGTTTTTTTATTGAAAATTAAAAATTAATTGCCTCTCTTGTGTTATAAATTAATTAATTACTAAAATTAATTTTACAAGTATTTTCACTTTAACAAAACGTAAATCGAATTATGGAATGAAAAGTTGACTCAAGCGGAACACATCCTTATTGTTAAATTTGATGTAATAACTTTTAACTACAACAAAAGCATGAACATAGCAGAATTTTCTTTACATTGCACAACTTCTATTAAAAAAATGTCTGCTTATTAATAATTCGACAATTAATTTACTCTTGAGCAAAATATACAATGTTCATTGACGTCACCTACTTTAAAATTCTTCGCGTGATTTTTTTTAATTTAATGCGTATGCTTTGTACTTGTAACTTAAAAAGTAAATTTTAACCCCGAGGTTGGTCGTTATTTTCATGAACTTGTTTACAGTTGAGACCTCAAATTAATGGAGGGAAAAAAGATCTTTCAAACGAGGTATCACTGGACTCCCTTTCCATTAAGAAAAATTCAAGATTTTTCGTCATAATTATGACATCAAATTTAGAGACACCGTGTACAAGTGATAAAACTACTGTAAAACTTGTAAATGCTTTGTAAGTATAAAACCCGATTTGTCATTACTGGTTCAATCTTCTACAGGGTCATTGATGGTCGATGGTAGGTTAGAAGTTTATGGAAAACGGGGCATAGAGTAATCTAAAAATTTGGCTATTGCTATAAATAGACACGATCTATCATTCTAAAATATTTTCATTTTGGCGGTGTTGCCGCTTCTACTCAAAAGTAGTAACAACTTCTTAATTTTAAATGAAACACCCTGTATATTGTTCAATTTTTAGAATTGCAATTTGTTACTAATAATTTTTTTGAAATAGTTTTCTATACCGGTTTTCGAGATAATAATTATTTTAGGTTGCTTTTTTTAAAATATGATCCCACCAAAATTTAAATTTAGCTGCTATTTGAACCCATATAAGGCTGAAATTTTAGATACAATTTGCAAAAGCCTTGTATTTAACAGCTACCTAAATAAATTTGTTTTATCTTATACGGGGCGGTTTAAAATTAATGATTTTGACGTGACATACAAAAAAGGTCAAAACTTTATTTTTTCGAATGGAACATCTTGTATTTTACTTGAAATTCTGATGGACAATTAAAATTCCTTCAAGTTCATTGGCTGCAAATCAGAATATATTTCATTGAATTTCCTACATGTTCTTGTCACAATTTTCTCACATTGTCCATGAAGAATAAATAGATTCATCAAAACTTCATGCGAGTAATTATTTCGCCTCATTGTAATTTGTTTTTGAATAAGTATTAAGTAGTAAATCACAATCACAATCTCAAAACTTTGACGTCTGTCAAACACAGTGAATAATTGAGCAATTGTCAAATCACATGGCGTTCCATGGCTAACTAATGCAAATTACGCCAAGACAATGTGATTTTTAATCATTATTGCGATTATTTTAAAAAGTTGACAAGTTAGCTATACCACTATGCTATATCAACATGAAGGCATTTTAATTGTCCATCAGAATTTCAACTAATATATAGGGTGTTCCATTTGAAAAAATAAAGTTTTGACTTTTTTTGTATGTCACGTCAAAATCATTAATTTTAAACCGCCCTGTATAAGATAAGATAAGATATTTAGGTAGCTGTTAAATACAAGGCTTTTGCAAACTGCATCTAAAATTTTAGCCTTATATGGGTTCAAATAGCAGCTATATTTAATTTTTGGTGGAATCATATTATGAAAAAAAAAATAACCTAAAATAATTATTATCTCAAAAACCGGTGTAGATAGGTATAGAGAACTATTCATAAAAAATTACCAGTAAAAAATTGTGATTCTAAAAATTAAATAATATATATAGGGTGTTTCGTTTAAAATTAACAAGTTGTTATTACTTTTGAGTAGAAGCGGCAAACCGCCAAAATGAAAATATTTTAGAAAGATAGACCGTGTCTATTTATAGCAGTAGCCAAATTTTTCGATTACTCCTATGCCCTGTTTTCCATAAACGTCTAACCTACCATCGACCATCAATGACCCTGTATACATGGTGGAATTTTATTTTCGAGGAGAACACATTATTAGGTGGTTTTTATTCTTCAACTGTCAGGACGTCTCGTGGTGGGTTGTCAATTAAACAACTTAAATTACACTACGTATAGAAAAGTTATCAGACTTCAAGAGCTTTAAATTCTTGAGGTGGCAATGCATCACATGATTTACATTCACTTACGATTAAACTGACGATGGAAACGACATATTTCGTATATTCTTTTATGTTTTGTTCCTTATGCTTCTAGGACGGTAATAACTTTATAAAAGATTTAGCGAAAAATTAGGACTTATCCTCTACTTTTTTTACGATTGTCTTTGAAAATCATTTTGTTAATTGAGATCAAATAATTGCATTTATATTATTCTGTTATAACCATTACGTACGATTTCACGTATAATTAACCGTCATCCTTGCTAAAAAGGAAACTTACTGAAAACTGAAATCGATTGAAGCAAATGTTAATAGGAATTACCGTTTTCTATCAAAGTTAATTTAGTATACCTTAGTTTATACATTTTACTGAAAAACCCACGTTTACAATTTTTTCCTTTCATAATTTTGAACATTTTAACTTCAACCGTTTGTATTTGTTTTTGACTTGATGTAGTTCTTTGTGAGTGTTTGTGGTTAATTTATAAATTGAAAAGTTTTCTAATTAAACAGAAAAGACGAAAGCAAGCAGAGTTTTATAATATATTAACATCTTAAATACATAAAACGCGTATAACTCAGTTATTTTGTTCTGTACTTAAATTTCCTCTTATTCTTTTTTAATTATGTATTACTAATGTTTGAAAATTTATAGTTTATTCTTAAATGTAGTTTCGATTATGGCAGCATGGATTGATTTAAATTTTTTTCATTATGTAATCGCAATACTCGAACAGAAGATGTACCGGGTGACCCAATAAGACTGTTCCTCGGCCATATCTCGGGAACCGTTCGTCGTATGACTTTGGTGTAAAAAAAATATTAGGTAAATCTAACCAATGAAGAATATGCAGGAAAATATTTTCCAAGTTTTAAAATGACCACCAGAGGGCGTAACGGCCATCTTAAATTTTTTAAATTGCATTTTCTATAAATTTCGCATAATAAACAAAAATTTTTTTCACATTTGTAAAGAGAACCAGTTTATCTATCATTTTCGTAAAAACAAAAGTTCAGTTATTTTAAAAAACAAAGATGGCGGGGGGTGTTCAATTGTTTTTGCAATAACCTGCTTTAACTTCTTAACGGTTTGACCGATTTTAACAAATTATCGTTGAAAAGAGCATTCCTTAAGCAATAAGAATATAGGTAATTTAGTTGAATCCTTTTCCGCCAGGGGGCTAGTTTTGACACCATGAACCAAATTAAAAAAAAATCAAAAAAATCAAATGGAATGATATTACTTTTTCTTTATGATAAAGTAGCCAAATAATATCCAAATAGGCCAGTGAAAACCATTTTTCAAAATCTCGTTCCTAACCTCAAATATTAGGAAAATGAGAATAATGGATGTTTGAAGATCGAGGACCGCGCGATAAATTTTCTAAAACTATTAAAAATTTAGCACAAAATGAATAAAATGTTAAAGAGACAATTGTGAGTCTAAATAAAATTCATTTAGATATTATTTAAAAAATATATATATCATCAGAACATTCATGTTGCTCCAAAGGGACTAAACGCATTTTGAACTTATTGTCACTTTAATATTACTCTCGTAATTCTAACCTTTAATTTAAAAAGTAAACCTAAAAAACCTAAATAGGTATACTATATCCGAATTCGAATATGTTAGACCATATATTTTGGAACCATTTACAAAGATTTTAGTAGGTATAATATAGTGACTTTACGGAATTCTTTTTTATGAAATGGTCTGTGGTTCTAAAAAGAACCGTTTTTTAATAAAACCCATAAAAGGAAAAAAAGGGATCTAATGGCGACCCAGGTGTTCAAAATGGCCCCCGTTATTTTGGATGCACATCTGAAGACGCTGATGTGTTGAAAGAACAGCATTCTCAATTTCAGCTTTTGAGATGTTCAAGATGGCATTCCTGATTCTTGCAATGATATCCTCGCGGGAAGCAAAAGCAGTCGATGATTCAGTATTCTCAGACTTGCGCAAAAGGTCAAGTAGTTTGGAAAGTTTCTTGCTTGATAACTTGTTATTAATTATAAAGAAGAACTTAATATACGTACCACTTGTAAAGTATTCCTATTTTACAAAATTTTGCAATTTTCTGTAGTATCTTTCTTCAAAAAAAAACATGTTTCTCTTCTTCATAACTGCTATTTAGCAATTCCATTTACGAAACTGTTGACACATTAGCCAGCACATCAGTGTAATGTATTCCGTGACTAAATAATCATCATCATAAATCATGGCAGAGCTTAGATTTAATATAAAAAACCAATAAAACAGAAATAGAAAAACAAATATAAAGTTTGGTAAGGGTATTTTTTTTACATTAGTTGTTGCTAACAGTTCAACAAAATTGCTGTGAATCAAAATCAATCAAAATCTTAAGATTAGTTTCCATGCATTTATCATCCGAGTTGAATTACTTTTTGATGACAGTCACATGTCGCCAGTCATCTGACAGTTTTTAGACACAAAAATATTCAGTAACAAATAATTGTTGTCTAGAATCATTTAGATAAAGACGATGGTTGATTGAAATTTTTTTCTAACGTTTTGCTAACGTGAGGTCTGTCCACTTCCGATGTTGAATGTAAGCCCAAACCAATTTGTCTTATTGTTGTCTATTGCACCAAACAACATACACAAACAGTGGAAAAGTGAGGATAATAAAACTTAAAATTGTAATTTAAGTAACTTTCAACAAAAAATATTAAATGTGGTACCCCAGCAAAATCTATCGTATTAACATAAATCTGTAATTCTTTCTTTTGTTGAAATAGTAATTTAATTAAGCTAATACAATTAACAAATCCTTTACGGATTCATGGGAAAACGTATAGATAGAACCTCTAACTTTAATTTGAATTATTTTTTTTTGAGATTGCCCCATTTACTTCCGGATTCTTTCGAGATAATGAAGTGACCTTTATTTAAGAATATTATTTTACAAAAATGATATGTTGCAAACTTTTTATTTTTTAAATTTTCTTTTTTTGAGTTTTAAAAGAGCCTATTTTGAAAACTTAACTACGTCAGCTTTCAAAGAGTTAGGTATATGTAGGGGGAGTTGAGGGACCATTGGTACGTCATTATTACCTGTAGAAATAAATAAACCAAAAAATCCAGTGGTGCTGCAATAGATGACGCTTGTGAAGTAGATTGTACCGGCAGAGATTTTAGAAGCTCCAATGACCGTTACGTGGCGTACAAAATTAAATAACTTTTAAAGCCGTGCAAGCAATTTTTATCACTGGAGGATTTGAATTTACTCCTCCCATATATTTTAGTTTTATTGCTACTTTATTATTCCACTAGGTGAGTTCAAGTATTAATAGTGTAAGCATGCAAGATATTTTGTCAATTTCTTGCCCCTTATTTTTAATGTTAATTTGACCGAAATTATACTCGTTGGGGAGGATGCATCAATGCCTTTTATAAATTGTGAGAATTTTTTTTATTTTTGGGAAAGATGGTAAGGAATTACAAGAAAAAAACAGAACAAATGCAATGGATGAAGAGATTGTTGCGCCCGAAGTCAATGTAATATCATTTTAAAGCACCTACATTACAACATCGTATTGAATCAAAAATTGAATCAAAATCAAAAAAAGCTAAGAAGTGAAACTTATTCTACAAAATACACAACATCGCAGGTTTTCACTAAAGAATAAGAACATAAATTACACGCATATGTAATCAAAAGCAGCAAAATGCACTATGGCTTAACGCCAACCCAAATTTAAAATCTGGTTTTTGAAAACATAAGGAAATTTTCCGCTAAATATCCTGCCTCTTCCCAAAAACGAACTCTAATATAAGTTTGAGAAAATCAGAGAACACCAGCGCGGCACGAATTTTTTCCTTTAATAAAACGGCGTTTAATTTTTTTTGTTAAATTATAAAACCGTGTTGACAAGGTACAATTTCACCCCCGATCCGATTATTAACATGGATGAAACATAGATCACCACTGTCTTAAATACTCCTAAGGTTTTTGCGGACAAAAAGGAGAGACAAGTGCTGGACAGCTTGTTTCCAGTGAGCGCGGGGAGTCACATTTTGTGGCATTGTCACAACTGCGGGAAACACATTGCCCCCTATTTATGTGTTTCCACGTGTTTATTTTAAGGATCGTTATTAAAAGGTGCTCCAAAAGGCAGTCTAGGACTTTCTTCTCAATCAGGTTGGCTGAATGCGAAGTTGTTCATTGAAGTCTTAAAAAACGTCACAAAACAGACTTTATGTTCGAAAAATTTAAATTGCATATGTCCATAGATGCAATTAATTTCTCCAGAAAAAATGATATTGTTTACTTACTGAAAATTACATTTAATGATTGGCATCTGATTAATTCTGGAAAAACAATTTCCATTTATAACATCTTAGAATTACTCTAAAGAACATTACTAAGAGATTTATAGACCTGGTATTTGGTATTTTAATAAAATGACCTTTGGAGACGATGTCTATGCTCCTTTCAAAAATTTTTAGGCATCCTTGAATTGTGAACCAATTACCGAATCTCACAAAAATAGAACCTGAACAAACAGAATTTGTTTTGCAAGACCCTGTACGACCGATTACACATATTACATCCATCTCAATCGTACTAGTAACGTCTGAGTCCATTAGACCGTTTCCAAAAGTTCAACAAAAACTAACAAAAGAAAATGTAGAGAAAAGGGAAAATCAAGGACACCCCGGAGAAAGATAGAATGCAGATGATCTACGCTGAAAAAGAAAAGAAAAGACAAATCTTTGAACTTGAAGTATCATTTTTACGTAAAAAAACCCAGATCGCGTGGATCTTCGTTTTTCCAAACGTGGAAGATCAATCTACTGTCGAACTTGCCAACATAATTTTTAAATTACCAAAACCCTGCATGACCAAAAGAACAAATAGAACTGATTCAATATTTTGTGACAGTATTATTTTACAAACTTATAGACCAATTTCTCCCTGCAGTATAAACAGCCGTGTTTATACTCATGCGTTTGAATATGAGTTTTTGGTGTTGAAAACTCGTCTGGGAATTTTAGTTATTTGAAATTGCCAGTTCTGATGATTTATCTTCATTTGCTCGCAAAAGTTATACCTCATTTCCTATTTGCTGACTGTTGCGAAAAGGTGTACATGGAAAGTGTTGTCTAAAAATTGAACAATCAGACATATGCTTTGTAATATTGATTGAAGTAAAATCATCCCATTCAAATTAGGGAAAAAGTCTTCGACTACTGTTCCTGTGTAAGTACCTTTTTTACTTTCCTTTGTTTTAATAAAATATTTGCTATCACGAGCTTTATTAATTGCAAGCATCTTTTTTTTTCTTTTTTTGTGGGTTTTTTCCTTTGGTTTCTTCTGCTGGTCACTGCAGACGTACTCCAGTTTAGTGAATCAAAGGATCTCTAATTCTGGTTATGCTGGTAGGAATAATAATCCAAAAATTATAAAATATCGAAGTGGGTCTGGTATTATCACGAACGTTGGATTACAACCTACCTTGGAACCTTCTTCTGGTCAAGGACACCACCCAAGATAAGCCTGTTATTTGGTTTTTTATGAGCAGCTCAGTAACTGTTATCAACGGAGTCCATTTTGGTTTTCCTTCTCTTCATTGGATAATAAAATATTAGATTTGGATACGAGAGCGGTCACAACTGCCTTATTAACGGTTGAACACCGAAGACTTCCTATTTATACAAACTAAGTTAATTCTTTTATGCATGTCATTCATAAATTTGGTCGTGTTCTATGTATACGTACTGTGGCCGTGAGTTTAGCAACGTACTTTTTTGGCGCTGTATAAATAATTTTGTGAACTAGAAAGATCTTTCCAAGTACCTGATTAATTTTGTGCGCTTTGAAACTATTTAAATAATCGGCCAAGGTCCGGTACTCTCCGTAATTGCTGTCAAATACATTCCGAACAATATTTACCACGTGAATCGCTTGCATGGAAAAATCGGTGCTACGACTGTCAAGGGTGTATAATACGCTAACCTATTTGGGGCGTTTGTGCTTCGAATTTGAATTCGTGCCTTAACTCGCTCTCGTGAATTATTATTATTTTATAACTATATTTTGCTATTAATTCTAAATTATATTATCTATTGTTGTGTCTATGTGCTTCTATGTGTGTTAATTGAACTCTAGTCGCTATAATAATATACATATTTGCACCCATATACGGTTTGTTTCTGTGTCTACCAGTTCCTAGTGGCTCTAGATATCTCTTATACGTAATCCTAGGTGTGCAGTGTAGAAGCCTTCATTTCGAACGATTCTCAGTAAGCCCACAACCACTTCCGACTAAGAGGAGCTGCCGGCCAGGTCTTCCAGCACTGCTATATATGTTTTTTGAGTTTGTTTACAAATAAACAGTAACAGTTTAGTTTTCCGTTTGATTTCACTTCTTTTAAACTTTTAAAGTAAAATAAGAAGTTATCAATTTTTTTCTTAATTATGTGTTTTTAATTTGTGTTGAGTTTTTTTTGTTTGATTTCCGTTTATAGTTTTGTTTATCGTATTTATATTTCTCATTTTGAGTTACCAATAAATATTCCAAGAAAAAAATGTATACATTTTTTATTTTTAAATTAAATACTTGAACCCACCTCGCTTTGTACCAATGTGCCTCAGAGCATATACATATAAGGTGGGGTTTGATGCAAATTCAGTTTTAAAATAGACTGTGATTTTTAGTTTTTTATTGGATATATGAAAAAACTCTTAGATATTAATAAACTACTTAAAAATTATGCACCATTAGCGCAAAATTTTTTATTTTCAAATGAGTTGGATTAATAAGTAATTACTTTTAAAAAAACAGTGTGCTAATGTGCCCCAACACTTGTTTTACCATTATGATATTGACCGTTAAAAACCCAACCAATATTGTAAAGTAAATCTACAATCTTCATAAACTTAATAAAATGCTGTTATTTTTTCAATAATATTCAGAAAAATTGAGTTACACTCCGAATTGTTGTAGTAATTATTTGCGGGAACCTATTAAAATTAATGGTTTGTAATGTATTGAATAAATTGAATAATAATGTAATATGGAACATTTATATTTTTACACGACGTTTTTATAACGTTGTTAAATCAATATTAGTTTTATCACAACAATATCAAAAATTTCACGCAATCAGTCATTAATACCAATTTGTTTTGTATGTTGTTTGAAAATCATGTCAGCATGGCATAAATTAAGCTACATTATAATAGACTTATAATCCATTAAAGCAGTTATTATAAACACATTTTCCACACATTATTATTGATTGCCAGTTTCCATTCATCACAGATACGTAATGTGTAGGAAACTTGGTATAATTTCCTATTACATTCGTGATTACTTACCTAAAATGAACATTTAACACGCACACTGTAACCCATATGGAGGATGTAACGATAATCATAGTGTAGAGCAAGTATTTGCCAAGAAGAGGAACCGCCAAAGATGTTGGAGGTATAATCTCTGCTAGCAGTAGGAAGAACACGGTCAAAGATATCAATATTGAGACGCACAGCGTAACTTTTCTCTCCAGAATCCGACGGAAGGTAAAAACAAGTACAGTTAAAAATGTTATTCCAACGCAAGGAATAATTAAATTTACTGTATAAAATAGAGTTTTCCTTCTCATTGTTATTTTGAATGTTATATCTGTAAAAACAATTCTATATTTTGCGAAGTATTAAATTACTTATTACCTGAATATGGTTCTGCGCAACAAGGATCATATTCCTCATTTCTTGTGGCTGGAACAGCTAATAAATCCCATTCAACGGAGAGATAAAACTCTGATAAATCTATTCCGACTTTAACAATGTTGGATCCAGGTACTTGATCCATGTGCTTAAGGTCCACCTAAAAGATGTAGGTATTTCAAGAATGTCATAAAATCTCGAATCTATAAATTTCAGTATATTCATTAAATTTTAAGGTTCAAAGCACAGACAGAATAGTTAAAATAAATAATGATCCACTAATTTCATTTTGTTATAACTGTATTTAATTACAATTTATAGAATTTCTGGAATAGCTGAAAATTAACATCGAAGTGACAAAACAACATTAGTATAGTATAAACAACCATTAGGTGACGTAAAGTAAATATTAATGAGAATGATATTATAATTTTACTTTGTAATACTGAAACATGCAATATAGAAGTTTTAAATATTAATTTAACGTATTTTCTATTGTAATTTTACATCAATCGACAAGAAGAATTAATTAAAATAAAGACAAGAGATTTTATCAAGAGATCGTAAATATTGAATAATGTTGGAGGTTTTTGGCTTTGTGACTTTAATACAAAACGACAATACGATTTTTTAATTGAGCAAGAAAATAATTGTTTTCTAATGTCAGTGCTTTTGTTACATTCGTTTGAAAACGGCATACTGAGACACAAAGGAAAACAAAAATAGTTGATTTTTTTACTTTTTCTAGAAAAGACTAAATTTTTGCCCTAAAATTAAGTCTTAATGGTGTCAACTGTGTTTATATTGAATTAAATTAAAAATTAATATTTTTAATGCACATATTTTGAAGAAAATTATATTATTTTTCGGATTTCATTCCAATGAATACAAATTTTTCTTGTACATGTAATAATTAAAATACATAATTTAAAAAATATAATTTAAAATATCAATCATTTATGGGAAAAGTTAAGTTTATTGTAGGTGTATAGATATTGGTACCTTTAATTGCTGTTATGTGTAATACTCCAAGTACACATAGCAAGTCAAATAACAACAACCAAAAAACTATAATGTTGCTTGTAAATTATTCATCCGGAAAGAGGCAACAGTAAAAACTACCATAAATATACCACAATTATTTTTTTTAAATACTGTTTTGAAAGCTATATAAGATTGCGATAAAATGTGTTTAATGCATTTGTGTAAGCTGCTTGAACTTGGTCAGTGACTATATATCCTAGACTTTCAACCGCTTTAATTGGGAACCAATACGGATAGATGTCGTGTGCATGTTTAAGGAATCTTTGTTACACATTTCAATAATTAAACACACCAATAAACGCATTAAAATGATTTTTTAAATAAATTTCAATGTTTATTAAATGTTTTATGGGTACGCCACTGTAAGTGGCGATGCGAGTGCGTTGCGACTCATATTGGTCCCACGACATCTATTGGTATTGGTCCCCAATTAAAGCGGTTGCAAGTCTAGGATATATAGTCACTGACTTGGTAATCTAAAACCCAAATGCAGATCCTACTATTATTAATTTGACCTTTAATGACTGAAATGTACATATAGTGAAAGAGTGTTAGTTAATTTTACATAACATTAAATTTAAAAAATATATTTTTTGCAACATGCGTTAGTGAACGATTATAGCATAATTAAATACAACTTTGAAGTAAAAGTTGTAAAAAATCTAGTTTACAACAACTTTGATTTATATTTTTTGTATTATTATTATAAAATCAAATTAGAAACCATTTACATCTGAACAAAAATTTAAGATGAAACAGTCTTTTTAATTAATTTCCAAATATTCTGTGTTTTCTGCAAAAGTAAAAAGTATGACGGATCAATTGTAACAGTTGTAAACTCATGTGTGATGTAATATTTTAGTTATAAACATTTATCCGTTTAGATCATAAACTTACAAAATATTTTGCAGGCTTGTATAGATAGTAGAAGATTGGAATATTATTAATTGTAATATTTATTTGTAATATTATTGTCTAAACACACTGTTTAAAACTCCAGTTTGAAACAAATTTTCAAAAATCAAAAGTTTTTATCGAAAATAAGGACTTCATTTTATTAAATTCAAATAAAATTTAAAAAATGTTTATTACACTTTAAAATGTTACTGTTTAGTATTTGAAGATATAAAACCTGCATTTTACACAAATTTCATTAAAATCGTATGATTTTTTAGAAATAAAAATAGAACATCAAAAAATACCTTTTTCTTACTAGTTTTGAGATTATGTTAAAAAGTGGGTAAAAGTTTTTTGTACACCGTGTCCCAATGTAATTTAAATAATATATAGGGTGTTTTGTTTAAAATAACGAAGTGATTGTCAACTTCCGGTATAATCAGAAGTTATACAATGCCAATTTATTTGAAAGAGCAAAGTTGTTTATGTAAATCTACAAATTTGCAAAAAATGTAATTGATTTAATCTCCATAAAGGCCTAATGGCCGCCTTACGTGGGACACGGTGTATTTTTATATTTTACATTTATTATTGATAAATTTGGAGTTTAACTTTCTTAATAGGAAGTCTACGTTTGTAAAAAAACACCTGTCACATTAAAAACACTTTTTCCACTCCTACTCTACTTCCTGTAATTTGTTGGAATTCCATTGATTTAACACTTTTATTTTTAGATAATGTCACGAGATATATTGTGCGAATTGAATAAATTCTCACTTTTTTTAATTATTAAAAGTACGTCGTTAAGCAAATCGGTTTCTTATTGGTTAATAGGAAGTGGAAAAGCAGAAGTTTTGTCAATATTTCAACAGTGATTAAAAACATTGGAAAAGTTTGAAATAAAAATTGACTTTCTAGTAAATATCGGTGAAGGAAAGTTTTTGGAAAAATTTCAAAAGTGTCAATCTTATACGAGTTCATTTTTCTTTTCTATCAATATTATTTTTTCATTTATAAAAATATGTTCTCTCTCTTTCTCTCTCTTTCTTTTTCTTGTCTGAGTATTTTACGTTCATATTTTTATTGATGGTTTGTTAACAAAGGCTCTGTGTAAGAAATTATTTATATTAAGTTCATAATACATATGATATTTCAACCTACGACAAAAGTTTTGCATTTGTTTTCATTGCTTCCTATATTACCGTATTTTCTCAAGAAACTTCTTACTTTGAAATTATTGTAAAATTTATGTATTCAGGCATGAATTAAGCTGGAGAAATCTCCACACTACTCCTTCCGTCACAATTAAAATCAGTTATTTTACCTAGAGGATTTTACAAAAACGTCGCAAATATAACTAAAATTTGTTAAATAAATACCTACTTATTTCAGTATACCAACAAAATTTTGCCTCACCCAACTTTAATGCATATAAAAAGTGAATGGACTATACTCATTCCTAGATGAAAATTAGATTACGATCAGAATCTTCGAATAATACCTCATTTTTCGATGTGTACTAATTTCATATCTTTTACAGATTGTGTTTTGTCAGACACGTATTTTAATTATGCGGTAATTTCTTGCTGATGAATACAAGGTACTAATTAAATAATGGATTTAAATTAAGGTAAAGAGAGAATGATGATTCATTAACTTCTACTTTAATAAAAGCAGAAAACAATTAGTTATTAAGTTATGAGTTTCGTATTTTATTATTTATAAAATAAACAAAGATCATACAATAATTTACATACTATTTGTTGTAGAAAGCTTTAGTTCAATGTTTTGTGATTCCATTAAAATATCTATTTTTGTATAAGATTTTTTTTACCAGCATTACAAAGCAAAGAACGATTTTTGTTGTAGGTAAATAAAGTAAAAAAAATAATTACTCTTATTCCGTTTGATGTCATTTTATAAATGGAAATATTCAAGGATAATCCTCATTATGATGAAATAATGTATGATGCTCTTTCTGTGTATATCATCACGTTCTTTTTAACTTTTCTTCCGAGTAACTTCAGAGCTAATTTTATACATAAAAAAAATTAATCAAGAATTGACTTTTGTCGTTGCGTATTATTATTTAGAATATTTTTTATTATATACAGGGTGAATCACCACCAACGGGAGGGTGATTTATAGCGAAACTGTAAAAGTTTTAAAAGTTTTGTCATTTTAGTAGCTTGCAGGTTAATAAATTTTACATTTTAAAATTATTTTGAAATACATATACAGTATGTCGAAAAAAAGTATACTGCATCAAAGCTATATTTTTTTCTACAGAACACTATGTATCTTATTGTGTCTCTTTACAGGATGTTCAAAATTTACACGTATAATTGGATTATTCAATATGTAATATGAGCCTTATTTTAAATAAAACACCCTGTATTTTATTAATTCATAACGTTAACAAATGGTATAACGATGTTCTATACCTAAGTGTTACAGGTGTTGCGCTATTTACAATTTCCTTAAAACTAATGGTATCGAGAGATCTTAAAACAAAAAATGCCTATGTAATTGAATTAGTTAATAACATACAATCTAATAATCACATGAGTTACAAAATATCATTTCTTAACATATTGTATTTAAAAAAAGGTTAAAAAGGAATTAAATTTAAAATCGAATTGGGTGTGACCGATGTTACCATGGTTCCGATTTTCAAAACAAATGTCAAAACTAACTCACAAGTGACAAAAGTTTAATTTTGTAACAAGTTAAAATAGGTAGTCTATTTTGACACTTACTTAGATTATGAAAAGTGTCACATCTGTCACGGAAAACCCTAATGCGAGTACAAAATGTTCTTGGATAGTTTAGGGATCACTCAAACGACTGTGGGAACAATGCTTAAGAAAAACTGCTATCATTTGTATCACATTCGACTACATTTGACAGAAAACAATTATGATAACACTTAGGCATATAACACCCTTATTCCATTCGAGAGAGGACTTTTTTGTTAAAATTATGAATTAATAAAATACAGGGTGTTTTATTTAAAATAAGACTCATATTACATATTGAATGATTTAATAATTAACCTGCACACCCTGTAAAGAGATGTTTAATATTTAATCATGAAATACATTCATCTAATATCCAAATATTTAGACGTAAAAGTAAATTTGTTATGATTTGTTAGATTAGATGATATAGAATTTTTTTAACATTCCATATTTAAAAAAAAGTCGACGTAACTCAGAACACTCTGAATTTAGGTATAGGGAACCTTTATGAAAGTGTATCCTATTTTTTACAAGCAATCAAAAATGCAATAACATACAGGGTGTTTCATAAAAAATATATTACTAAATAATAAAATAAATAATAAAAAAATAATAAAATGTCAAAACTTATAAAACTTTTACTGTTTCGCTATAAAGATCCGTCCCGTTGGTGGTGATTCACCCTGTACAAATTTACTGTTTTTAATAAAAACATACATGCCTAGGTGTTGCACAATGATACATATCTCTAAAAAAAAAAGTATATAAAAATCGTAAGCATTTTTAAAAATTGAAAAATTATTTACTCTGCATTAAAACGACTATATCGTTAGATGTGTGAGCAGTCGATTCTTTGATTATTATAGCCAACTAAGTTGGCAAAAAATAACAATCTCAAATCGCCTGCTGTAAATAGCAAGAGATTGAACAATAGTAAACAATCAGAATCACTCGTCAATTGTTTCATCCTTTTGGGACCCTTCAGGAATAAGAGAACTCGAGTGTAAGTTCACTATTGTGCAGATGCGCGGCTGTCGACTATATTACCCACAGGAGGGCACATCATATGCGACAAATAAGTGTTGTCGGGCCGGTTAAGATAGCACAAAACGACACTAGATGTCGCAAAACTTATTTAAAATTATTTGCGTTTGTACAATAGGTTTTCATACATTTAAGCCACTATCCCAACTCAATATTTTCATAATACTATCTTTAAAAAATATTATGACAATGGTATAGCATATCAACAGTGTAGAGAACTATACTCCATAATAAAATTAAAAAAAAAAAAATTTTCCTTGCCAAATTGTTGCAAATCTTAGTACTGCTACGCATGATTTATGACTCCGTGATTACTTACAAAAATTATTGAGGAGTTTATTCAGTTTATGAATTATATAAATTTTAGAATCACCAAGTAGGTGATGTGTTAGGCTCTGACTAAAGAGATGCTGTTTGTTCTAACCGTTTACACAAACATACTTAAAGAGGAAGGACTATTGTGACAAACGTTTATTGGTTTGTGTGACGCTTCTCTCTCATTAAATATAAAAAATGGTACAAGATTTATCGTAATGTGATACGGCCTTAACCTAAGATACTTTGAAAATAATAATACTGAAACAACCAGAAGGTTTCTATCAATTACCAGTCAGAAAATCGTTCTTCTCAACGTAAATACAGACGTTTCTATTTTACACGATTACTTCAAAAGGTTTAACAATTAAATGAACAAAATTAACGATAAACGACGAACAACACACATTTACAGACAGGGATAACATAATAATTACAACGGAATGATGAAATAACGACACTATCAATTTAAGCTCTGTATTTAAGTAGTAGCTCAATCAATATTTGTGGTAACTAATAGTATATTTTACAAGATGAAATCGCAAACCAAGGTAGGATTAAATAACTAACATGTAGCCTGAACAGAAGAATAAGCAGAAGATAATTTGAAGAAAAACCAATCAATAATGAGCAGGAAAGAATAATATAAATCAGCCAATTAAACAAACTAAACGTTTTCAATAGTTTTTAACGAACCAGAATACAGTTACTATTAAACCAATATGATCGTAACGTATCCTACTTTGGAATACTGCTTCAACATCAAACCTAAAAATTCAATCCAAAGTGTTCCACAATATGGTTCATGCACCGTCGTATGTAACAAACGCATCAATTAGGCGGCACCATTTTGAAATCTTAATGGTTGAAGTAGAAATTAATAATTTTAGCACAAAATACAAATCTCGACTCAGTGTGGACCCAAGCGATTTAGCAACAAATCTTATGAATTATCTACTAAATCACCAAAGGCTACTAAACAAATTTTAATTGAATTTGAACAAGTTAGATTTAGGACGAGTTTCACTAAGCTTGATTGTAATTAAATACAGTCGTATCCAATGAGAAACATAGCAAAAATCGTCATTAATCAATGATTAAATTTAATCAATTTTGGTGGAACTGGCCCTCAGTTTTACAGGTAAGTTTAGCTTTTAAGTAATTTCCCATTAATCACAACCACTAGTATTAGTTTTATTTACCGAGTTATTCAAAGTATGGTAACATTTTTTTGACAAACAGAACTCAAAAACTTGAAATTGTATAAAACAAGTATAAGAACACAGTATTATTAAATTTTATTTATTTATCGAACTGCGTTTCCAAAAATATTTTTAAAATTTGATCGAGTGACTAGGTTCCCATCAAGAAAAACGTATATAATTTGTAATCTTCCGTCGTTGAATTACGATTTATACTGATTAAATACGTTCATTGTCGTCAGAATTTTGCTTTAGCAACTTTAATGCATGTGATAGCACGAGAAAAAGAAAGCGACTGTAAAAACATGGAATAGAAAGAAGACGAACGTAAAAGACAACATGGAAAAGAAGAGAAAAATCAAAAACCCGTTTAAAATAAGGGATGAAGCAGATCTATAGAAATTCAACTAAATACAGTTCAGTAATCGGTATTGATTCACATACAGAAGATCGATGTAAACCTTATAGTGTAGTGACGAAACTACGTGCAATTGTGGATTGGTTTGTCTTGGCAAAGCATTTGCTTCAAGGTTTAGGAAAACCACCAAAAACTAAACATGCCAACCCTGACCCATTTATATGTAATAATATTGATTAAGTGTGTAAATATTATAGAAGGTAAATAACAAGTTTGTCGATGCGAATACATTTACGTATGTGATCGTTGCACAAACCGACACTAGGTATCGTAAAAACTTATTATAAATAAAAACATAAAATATAACAGCACAGCCATTGCATGACGACATATAATGAACCGGTCCAAGCGCCAGTCACGACAATGACGAAAAAAATAGTAGGTTAAAGAAGTAACAAACAAAATAATAGAAAAACAGATATCATGACAGAGAATACAAGATATTACCTAAATTCAGATGTCCTTCAGATTAGTAAGCCATTTATTTATTTATTTATTCGTATGGTACATTATACAAATATTGTATTGTGATGTAAGTGTTATGTATGGTGCCCCAGAAGATCAGTATAAATTTGTATAGTGTGGTGACAAAACCGTGTGCAATAGTAGATTGGTTCGTCTTGGCAAAGCATTTACTTCAAGGTTTAGGAAAAACACTAAAACCTAAACATTCCAACCCTTACCCACCCTAGTATTCACATGTAATAACATTAATTAAGTGTGTAAACATCATAGAAGGTAAATAAGAACATAAAATATAACAGCACAGCCATTGCATGACGACATATAATGAACCAGTCCAAGCGCCAGTCACGACAATGACGAAAAAAATAGTAGGTTAAAGAAATAGGAAAACAAAATAATGGAAAAACAGATAATCAAGACAAGAATACAAAACATTTCTGAACTTCAGATATCCTTCAGATTCGTAAGCCATAATATTGCTTCATCCGTTAAATTATGAATATTTGAAAACCCTCCTTTAAACTTTGCTAATTGACAATCCTCTACAATATGTGTAACGGTCTCTGGTTCGTTTCTACAGTCACAATTTGGATTAGAAATCGCACCCCATTTGAACAACATAGAATTGCATTTTGAATGGCCTGTTCTTATGCGATTTACTTTTGACCAAATTTTTCTTTTTTGATCAAAGCCCGGGATTTCTATTGTTGGATCGTCAATGAGATATTTATTGAAAACATCAACTCCAGACCATAATTTTTTCCACTCTTCAACTTCAAAAAAAGCTGTACTTAAGTAGTCTTGCAACCATATAGGACTTCGAGATTTAAGTCTTTCAGTAGGAGGGTTGTCAATGTCATTCCAAATTTCTAACTTTTTGTTAAGTTGGCATTTATCCCATTCTCGTTTTAACGCTGCTTTTCGTCGAATGTTCGATGGAGTAATATTACAAAGAACAGGAAGCCAATCAAGAGGGAGTAGATTTAATGGTTCCACTAATTAAACGCATAGTGCAATTCAACTGGTCATCTATTTTTTTTTATATGATAACTATTCAACTAGACAGGAGCTCAATATTCTGCTGTAGAATAAACTAATGCCAATGCAGCTGTACGAAGTGTCTTTGCATCTGCTCCCCAAGTTGTTCCAGCTAATTTTTGAATGACATTATACAGTTTTATTTGTTAAATTATGAATGTTTACAAACCCTCCTTTAAACTTTGTTAATTGAGAATCCTCGACAATATGTGCAACGGTGTCAAGTTTGTTTCCAGTCACAATTTGGATTAAAATTGCATCCCATTTGAACAACATAAGAGTTGCATTTTGAATTGCCTGTTCTTATTCTATTTACTTTTGACCAAATTTTTCTTTTTTGATCAAAGCCCGGAACTTCTATTGTTAGATCATCAATAAGATGTTTATTGAAAAGGTAAACTCAATACCATAATTTTTTCTACTCTTCAACTTCAGAAAAAGCCGTACTTAAGTAGTCTTGCAACCATACACGACTTCGAGATTTAAGTCTTTTTAGTTGAAGGTTCTCAATATCAGACCAAATTGGTTTTTTTAGTTAAGTTGGCATTTATCCCAATCTTGTTTTAAAAGCCTCTGTACACCAGGACAATACTGACGTCCAGTACCAACGGCCACTAGTGACCGCCAGACAATTTCAATCGATTGTCATCGTCTATAGGGGTACCGAACGCTTCAACGTCCAGTAACTATTGGCGTTGTTAGTGGACGTTGAGCGGCCAGTAAAAAGTCGCGTGACCTAGTAGCGGCTACTAGTGGACGTGTCATTTAAGGTACTGGCCGTCAATAACTCACCGGACTCCGTAGGGGAAGATTGTTATCAAGTTTTGTTATTACTTTTCTTTGTCAGATTTTATGTCTATAGTGTTGCATATTTATCATTTCATGAGCGTTCAGTAGTTTGTGACGGTTATTTGTAGTCAAGACTTGAAAATAGTTTAGGTTTTAAATGTTGTGCCAATTTGTTTTATTTTGAAGACATTTCAATTTTGTATATCCTCAGGTTCAATTAAAGATAACAGCTCATTAAACTGATTCACACTCATTCTTAAATGTTTTTTGAAGTCAAGAGGATCCTCCTAGGAGAGCTCACGAAGTATTGTGGCTGAAGCTCTAAGTGTGTCTCTTCGGGGTACCCAATCTTTCACCCAGCATGTTCGACCTTCATTTAATATTCCATTTAGTTCTTCACTTAAACACACAGCCTAACAGCCTCATTAACGGTTTCCTCGTACTCTCCATCACCACCCATTCAAAGTTATAATGTTTTTTGCCCTCAATTTAACTAACAATACATTTATCCACAGCCGTCACTCTTCTAACGTCGGACACCGCAGATCTACTGTCGTCCGCTAGGACACTGTTAGTGGAAGCCACTAATGGCCCCGTGTATTGCTGTTCTGATCGTCAAATTTACTAGTGGCCACTACTGGTCGTTGCAACTGGACGTTACTATTATAAAGAACGGGAAGCCAATCGAGAGGAGTAGATTTAATGGTTCCACTAATTATACGCAGGGTGCAATTCAACTGTGTATTTATTTTTTTGGTATGATAACTATACAACCAGACCGGAACACAATACTCTGTTGTAGAATAAATTAATTTCAATGCAGCTGTACGAAGTTTTTTTTTTACTTTTTCTAAATGATCTTTGTAATTTAAAAACGTATCTTAAATTACTCCCAGGTAAAGTGGGTTAAAATTATAGTTTAATTTTGTATTATTAAAGATAACATTAAGTTGTCTACTTTTTTCTCTATTACTTAAATGTTTTTTTAAGATTGGAGCATAATCGCCATTTTTGAAATAATTTTGCATAATACGAAAATCATCAGATAGCTTTCTTTCACTTTCGAAAAAATCCGAATGTTAAAAATGAAATTGCCGTATCATCGACGTATCTTCTGATACATCCTGTATAATCTAAAGTGATGTTACATGTGGTGTTCTAAAAAAAATTAGTTAGGTAGAGGTAATTTTTAAATGTAAAGCTTATATTGAACTTTTCCACACTAATTTGCCACTTCGTATAACAATTTGTACAAGTTGCTAACAATTTTTGTACACATTTCTGCGTTTAATTGCTTCTGTAATAGATTGTACGATTTTCAAGATGATAGTTGAATAGATGTAACTTGTTCGAAAACTACATTTTATAACTGTAAGTGATTTTTTTCTAAATATACGTACAAGTTCATATAGGTGAAGTTACACGTATCTTAAACACGTTCGAGGTCTAATAAATTAATAAACTCAAGAAAACGTGACTAAAATGATATAAAAACTTTTACGAACTACGAACAATCTAGGATCGAATTTTAAGCGTTGGAATGTGAATAGACAATTTTGTTTGGGACAAGAGTCGATTTCGAGCAAAAGTGCCAGACTTTCTTTAATTTCTACGCTTCATATCGGTTTTCCCTGACTTCATTATCTAGTAATTTGTCTATTTGTGAAATGGCAATGTAACTATAATTATTTTAGCAGAGTTCGAAGTTTTTTTCAGTTCATATGATTAAGAAGCTCAGTTGAATTGTCCGCTCTGTTCTGTTCTCTTTTAATTTATAACAACAATTATAAAATATCTACTCGTAGGAACTGAAACTTTAAATACTGCATATTCTCTTTTTCTTGACCCTCAGTATATTTGGTGCTTGCAGAATGGTTGTTCGATTTTTATTTATTGACCGACATTTTGTTATTAAGGCTAACATAATTATGTAATAGTGGGGTCTTTTATTTGTATTTTATTTATAAAAAGATAAAACATAAATTCATAAAATAAGGAAACACATTGCAATTACGCGTTTGTAGCCTCGTCGCTGAATCCATTCCAATAAAACGGCTAGAAAAATGTGCCTGGGTCTCTTTCTATAGCGGTCACATCAGTCGTCATGATTGATTCATACTTAAAAATGTCTCTACAAGAAGATATTTAAGTCTCTGTTTTACTTTTATTCTTAATATCGTGGAAACTATGTGATATGAAAAGTTGATTGAAAAGGGGAAAAATTACGCAATGCTTACTAACAGCCTTCTGACAACGTGGATTATCGTTTTTCATCTCAAAGTTACTATTATTCTCTCATCGTAAGTAAGCTCTTCTTAAATTCAATATTCGTTAGAGTTTTTTAGTGTGTGTTTTTAGGCGTTTTAATACTAATATAAATTATGGAAGGTGATTATTACTTTACAGTTATTCTCGAGAATCACCACTTTGTTTCCCGGCCAATAAAGAAAAAATGAATAACACAATTTCACAAAACACAATTACACATTAATATAAAGCACACAACCAATATTCTACAAATTAAAGCTGAGGGGTTGAGTAAGGACAAATCAGATTTTTTGCCTAATCTTTGTGGTTCGAATTAATAGTGGACTGTAGATTTAATTTAATTGGCAAATAATAACTTTATTAAAGGTCTATTTATCACTCACAATTCACTTTTTTGCACAGTGTTATTTAATATAAGCAATACAATTTGCCTCTTGGCAACATAAAATACATACAGTAATTTTAAAGTTCGAGTGCTCTGAATTAACGCCTAGTAGCTTCTGTTTCTTTTCGAAGGGGCATTTTTGGGTGAGACGTTAAATCCCTTCCATACTCCCCCGCGATAGAGAACTCGTTCTCAATAGGTAAAGGGCAAATATTTTTACTCCTCGTGTAGTAGTTACATTTTTTGTCTTTAGGGAAACCACTCTCATTATACCATCAGCAGCCGGATGACACTGTATCACTCTTCCCATTGGCCAAAGCTGAGGGTGTTGTGTTTTCTTTTAGAAGGACTAGAGTGCCAATCTTAATTGCATAATTGTTACTCTTGTGCCATTTGTTTCGTGTTTGCCGTTGTCCAATATACTCCTTTGACCAACTTGACCAGAAGTGTTGAACCAACTGCTCCAGGAGTTGGAATTGATTAACTTTTCTTGTGTAGCATTCTTCCCACTGGTCTTGTGGCAGTGCATTCATAGTCTTGCCTATTAAGAAATGCCCAGGTGTAAGTACCGCTAGGTCTAAAGGATCAGTAGAAATAGGACACAAAGGACGTAAATTTAAAATGCATTCTACTTGGCATATTAAAGTGTTAAAATTTTCATATGTTAATTTTACATTAAGCATCACCTTATTAAATAATTTTTTACAGCCTTAACAGCCGATTCGTGTAATCCACCAAAATGTGGAGTTCGAACTGGCATAAATTGCCACTCAATTTTGTTTTCAATATAAAACGCCTTAACTATGTCTGATTTTAAATTATGAATTATTGCTTCTCTTATTTCTCTCAATCGACGGTCTACTGCCGCAAAATTTGTTGCGTTGTCGCTGTACATGCATTAAGAAAAGCATTTAAATTTTATGCAAAATGCGATTACTCTTACAAGCCGCTTCAAAGACGAAAATCTATTAAATATGTCAAATTTAGATTCAATGTTAGTGTGAGTTAGTTTTAAATTTCTTTGTTCCGGAATTTGACCTACCTTTAAATGATCACTATTACATTTAGTAGGCCATAATGCGGAATTCTTTGATAGCCAATTTGGACCGCGAAACCAAATTGATTTTGTTAATTCATTTACCGTCATGGCTCTGCTAACAATATCGGCAGGGTTTTGCTTGCTAGGTACGTGCCTCCAACTAAAATATTTAGTACCTAAGCTGTTGTATGTTAGAGACTCGATTACCCACAAAAGTTTTTCAATTAGATGGATACTGATACCAGCTTAAAATAATATTCGAGTCTGTCCAACAAATCACTGAGTCAAATGTTTCGTGAAGTGTTTCGGTGACTCGTTTTATTAATTTTGCAAGTAGCACACAATTCCAATTTTGGCAAACTAATTTGTTTTGTAGGTGCTACTCTAGACTTTGCTGTTAAAATATTAACGATAGTGTCATTTTCAGTTACAAGTCGCATCCATAAGCTCGTTCGCTAGAATCTGAGAATCCGTGCAATTGTGCGTTTTGAAATGATTTACATAATACATGTCTAGGTATTTCTAAATTGTTTAAATCAGAGAATTGTGCCTTTATGTTATTCCACTGCTGCTTTAATTCAGGTGGAATGTCTTGATATCTTTGCAAAAATAATTACTGGAGAAATGAGACCAAGAGGGTCGAATATTTGTGCTATCAAAGATAACACATTGCGCTTTGTAACTCGTGCATTTTTTCGAATTTTAAATTTATAACAAACTTCAAGACACCTTTATTTGAGTCCCAGACTAATCCAAGAGTTTTAATCTCTTTGTAGTCCTTTATTAAATGTTTATCAGAATTAGTAAAATTTTTACAATTTTCTAAAAAATCTAAAGAGTTACAGCGCCATTTTCTTAGTTTAAAACCCGCAGATAATAATATTTGATCTACCTTGTCCTTCAATTCAATAGCTGCCTCTATCGTATCTGCGCACCTGACGTGAAATCGTCAACGTACATGTCTTTAATAATTGTCCGTGAAGCGTCGGGATAGATTTCTTGATGTTTTAAAGCTATTTCTTTAATACATCGTGTAGCTAGAAAAGTGACTGGTTTTAACCCATACGTGACAGTATTTAATCTATATAATCAAATTGGATCATTAGGATTGTCTCGTCATAGAATTCTTTGTAAGTCGCCATGCGATTCATGAATTAAAACCTGTCGAAACATTTTTTCAAAATCTGCCGAAAGTACAATGTTGTGCTTCCGAAATTTTAATAGTATTGTGTACAAGTCATTTTGTACCACTGGGCCATTAAGTAAGACATCGTTTAATGATAAATTGTTATGCGTTTTACTAGATGCATCAAACACGACTCTTAGGGAGGATGACGAAATGTTTGTTTTATGAACAGCATGATGAGGAATAATATAAGAATTATTTGTATGTAAAATATTCTACAAAAGTAAATTAAATGATTACTTTTCTTGCAATATGCGCAACCAATTACTGTATTTTGTTTAACTTGTGAAACGTTACTAAAAACTCTTTTGTTGGATTTCTCAATTTCTGATTTACTCTGATTTTCACTTTCCAACAATTGACATCTCTTTTTTAAAAATTGGATCTAATTTACTAACTAAAATGCAAATCAAAATTGTGCTCCAGTATTCAACTGGTTGATCTAACACCTTTAAAGCGCGAATATAGTTTAAGTACGAATCTAATAATTTTCTTGGCGCGGTACCATTTTCCTTACTTAAAGAAGGTGCATTTAATATTGAATTAATATGTGCAAATATGGTTAATCTTTTATTTTCAAACCTTTCATGCAAAAGGTCAAAGGCTATTTTATAATTTTTATTAGAAACGGGTAGAGATTGAATAGTTTTCAAAGCATTTCCTATTAAACATGAATTCAAGTACACAAATTTTTGGATAGTAGGTATGCTATCATTATTATGTATTAAAGATTGAAATGATTCTATAAATTTTGTCCAAGATTCATATTTTCCCTCAAATTCAGGAAGATTTATAGTAGGCAGTTTGACGTTAGAAAAACTGTTTGCGCTTATAGAAATGTCAGTATGAGGTGAATTAATTGGCAAATTTACGTTGGAGGCTATTTGCGAAGAAAATTAAATCTTCCAAAATACGTCTCGCGTTTCTGATTGCGTTATAATAACTTTCTTCAAAGTCTGATATTTCTTTATCGTGATCATTTTTATCATCTCTTAATTGAATTTGGTTTTAATATTTTTCAAATGTAACCTTTAATTTGTCCGCGTCATGCAGTCTAATTTGTAATTGGACAGTATTAACATTACCTTCATTAATTACACGATTTAAATAACTTGAAAACCTAGTTAAAGAAGCCTTTGTTAGACCACGCATTTTTATTAGGTCGCTTAATTCCATTTTGAGGATAATACAAAAACGAATTTCTTAAACAATGTATTTTTTACAAGAAAAACACAACAAATATTGTCAAATACTTTTGTTTTTAATGAAACAATTCCTTTTGTTAGGTATGGTTTAAGTTTAAACAATTCGTCTACTTTAAAGACGTTATTTAATTTTCTACAATATTTTTATTTTAATTTTAATTAGTCGACTTTTAAAAACCTTAATTATTTTTGTAATATTTTTATTTTGATTTTAAATTGTCTGCGCAATAACGTTAAACAAATCGTCTACTTTTAAAGACGTTAATTGAGTTTTTGAAATTTATGAATGTACTAGTAACCAAACCCATTTGAAAATGGGCCTAATCTAGACAAACCTAAAATTAAAGACGTGAGGTCACTACTCCAGGTCAGAGGTCAAAGGTCAGGTCAACTTGGGTCTTATCTTAAAACATTCCCCTTGACATCCTGAACACTTTGATATACTGGGTGAGTCGGGAGGAGCGCACCAAACTCTAGGAGTGTATTATACACGTGAAAATAATGTAAAAAAACTCATATGTTCTTATGCGATTCTCATTTGTTTTCAAGTTATGGCGTAATTAAAAATGTTCATCTAGCTTTCCACTTATTATCTGAATTTTAACATTATCAAAGTATGCCATGTTCGAGGCTCAAAGATATTTGATAATTCTGACGTTTTGATGAACTGTCAGTATACAGTGAACAGAAACTAAATATTTAATTTCGAATTTATGTGATTGTTAGTGTTGCAAAATGCCAGATACTTATTCAAATTTAGAATATGCAAATATGGTGTTTGTTTATGGTTTCTCTAATGGAAATGCTACAGCTGCTGCTGAAGAATATCGTCAACGTTTTCTACACCAAAGACATCTTGATAAAAACGTATTTATTAGAGTTTTCAACAAATTGTGCAAGACTGGTAAGCTTCCCAGTGAAACATTTACCCGTGATGGCATTAATAATACTCGTAACTATCATGTATGGTCAGACGAAAATCCCCACGCAACAATCGAAAGCAATTTTCAACATCTGTTTTCTGTGAACGTGTGGTGTGGTATGGTTGACAGTTATTTAATTGACCCTTTTATTTTGGAGGATCGTCTCACAAAAGACAACTACCTCATTTTTTTACAAAATGAATTACAAGGCCTGCTAGAGGATGTTCCTGTAAATATTAGAATGCAGATGTACTATCAGAACGATGGAGCTCTTGCACATGTCACTCGTCAGGTCAAGCAACATTTGAACGAACATTTTCCAGGGCGTTGGATTGGTCGTGGAGGTCCTATTAATTGGCCTGCAAGATCTCCAGACCTAACACCACTAGATTATTCTTTATGGGGCTGGATGAAAAATGAAGTCTACAAAATAGAAGTGGACACACGGGATGCACTAATTAGACGAATTGAGAATACTGCAGCCCATATTAAAGAAAATAGAAATGAATCAATTGGGAGAGCAACAAACGCTCTTCGTAGACGAAGCAGAAAATGTTTAGAAGTCAACGGCGGTATTTTTGAACATTTATTGAAAGAACGCTATGATTAAGAACATTTTTATGTGTATAATTTGTTTATTTGTTAATATGCTATAACAAATGAAAATCGGATAAGAACATATGAGTTTTTTTACATTATTTTCACTTGTATAATACACTCCTAGAGTTTGGTGCGCTCCTCCCGACTCACCCAGTATAACATGCCTATGTCACCGCTCCAGGGCAAAGGTCAGGTCAACTTGTGACCCCGCCTAAGATCAGCTCCTGGACCTCCTGAACAATTTGACGTATCGATCTCCGAAATCCGTTCAACCGTTTCGGAGGAGAAGACGAACATACAGACAGACAGACAGACAAACACACAGACAGACACATACACCGACAAACCGGGCCACGATTTTATGTGTATAGATATTGTCTACTTTTAAAGACAAAAATTGTTTGTTAACGAAATTTTACGTTAAGCAAAGTGTCTACTTTTAAATTCTATTTTTATTTATTCATACATTTTTTAATTTAAATGTAATCTACTTTGAAATTCATTTTAACGTTTTTTTTGCAGTAATACGTATAACATATATGCAACTTAATTTGGCGTTAGCAGTCGTGACTAAAGCAAATGTGAGAAGCAATTAATAAATTGAAATATTAATTATGTTGACCATATGCAGGTTTAGGATACTCAACAGGAAAGAAAGAGAAAAATGGGCTTACCCAGCAGTACGTTTGTGTTTTGTTGCATAAGTTATTTTTTGCACAAGTGGTAAAGCGTTCTTCTTTCATCCGGGTGTGTATCGTTCCTTTAGGATCCTTTGTAGAATCCCGCTTGTGAGGGCCAAAAATATGGTTCGAATTAATAGTGAACTGTATATTTAATTTAATTGGCCAATAATAACTTTATTAAAGGTCTATTTGTATCACTCACAATTCACTTTTTTGCACAGTGTTATTTAATATAAGCAATACAATTTGCCTTGTGGCAACATAAAATACATACAGTAATTTTAAAGTTCGACTGCTCTGAATTAACATTCAGTAGCTTCTGTTTTTTTTTCGAAGGGGCATTTTTGGGTGAGACGTTGAATCTCTTCCACTTTGTTTTAGAAATAGAGTCGATATTTTACTTTTACAGGAAACACACTGCGGAGATGAGGCAAGTATACTCCATAAAGGTATAGTAAAACGTTTTCAATTAGTAGACTTTATTGAAATTCATGGAATAGCTAGGTTTCTGATAATTATTTTAGATTTGTAGGAGCTGTATGTGTAGTAAAGAAATCAATTCTACGTAGTTTTTGAAAGGAATATGTTGCATGTTGGTCGACTACAACAAACAGATTGTACAAATCATATCTAAAAAATCCAAATAAAGAAACTGGGGATGCTGGACTGTCATCTCTAAATAATGGAAGAAAAGAGAAATGGAATTAATTAATGGAAAATACGAATTTTGTACTTTCAAGTTGTAAGGTATACAA
Organism: Abscondita cerata; assembly: GCA_030710515.1. Lineage (NCBI taxonomy): Eukaryota > Metazoa > Arthropoda > Insecta > Coleoptera > Lampyridae > Abscondita > Abscondita cerata. The sequence continues at coordinate 24,573 of JALBCR010002426.1, read as the reverse complement.
ATCAATCTGCTAAAACAAATACAAACATTTCTCCAAATTCTATTGCTTCTCAAAAAAAGTGAAGAAATCGTTTACCACAAAGATGAAAAAGTGCCAACAAAAGAAAATCTACACTTATCTCAGAAGAGATATCTAGACCTTATACTGTAGGAGAGCATGTTGCATTAAAAAAGACAGAATTGAAGAAAACTGCCGGTTTCGATCGAATACATCCAGAATTTCTGATAATTTGAGTAATTATTCTTTAAACTAATTTAAAAAAATGTAAAATTGTGGCAATTTTAAAGAAAAATAAACCTCCTCCAGACCCTACTTCTTATCGTCCCATAAGTTTGTTAAGTGTAATTTCTAAGGTTTTAGAAAGATTGATTTTTCAAAGAATGAATCCATTAATCAAAGAGAAATTACCAATTGAAAGAAAGCTATCTGATGATTTGGAAAATTATTTCAAACAATGGCTATTATGCCTCAATCGAAAAAAAAACAGAGGTTGTTTTCTATTAAGTAATAGAGAAAAGTGGAAAACTTAATGTTATCTTTAATAATACAAACCATAATTTTAAATCAGTAACTTTAAATACGTTTTTAATTTACAAAGATCATTTAGAAAAAGTTAAAAATGAAAACTTGGGAAGCAGATGCGAAGACGAGTTTCGTAGAAATTGTAATAAATCATCAACACAATAAATTAAATAATTGAAATACAAACGCAAACACTTACAAAATGCAAACAATTCAGTATAAAGCGCCTCTCGTTTTACAGTACGTCTTGTACATTTAATAATAATCTTTGTTTTATAATAATATAGTTTACAGACGTTTATAAATATTCCCCCATTATTGTTTATTATTTTCTTTCCGTGCATATCTACCACTAAGTCCCTTTTTCTTTTACCAACTCGTCCGTTTAAGTCACCTACTAGTATGATTTCCTGGTTATTACTACGTACATGTTCAAGTATTTCTTTGAAAAAGAGAGAGATAGCTAAATTACGTTTTACGTAAACGAAAAACTAACCCACTGCACCACTCCCAACCTGTAGAACCAGGATAGTTTCTCTTTGGTGACTAGCTTCCCTTTAAGTTTGGGATTTCTAATTTGTGACGGACCATTTGTATAGTGACTTTTTTCCGCAGAACTCCTCATCGCGATGATCCTATTAAACGGATAAGAATAAATAGAAAGTTTGGCACTTTTTTTAGAAAAAGTGAGAAAACCCGATACGTTACAGAAAAAACATTCAAATAACTGTTTTCTAAAATGTTATTAATTGGCGACTTTTATGTATGGATTGCTATACATACTCCATTTTTAGAATAAGTACTGAATACAAAATCCTTAATCAAATTTGTAATCAAAACACCATTAAGCCCTGCAGTTATTATCATAACATTACTGCGATTATGTGAAACAATGCCACAGATTAATGATGTGGTGGGGTTAAGACAGATGCGAAACTCTGTGTCGGTCTGTTTGATGTTTCGGGGTCGTTATTTCATGACCTCCAAACAAGACGCCATATTTTTGTTGGTGTTATTTTGCGGGAATTTTAAAATTGCCTATACACTGAATGTATGAACAAGTAAACTTTATGCTTGTTGATATCGGATTTTTTATTGCTTTAACACTAACAATAAATAATTGGAAAATTGAAGTTGAATAAAACCGTTTTGTGAAAACAAAAAAACCTATATTTTTAATTTTAATAAAAACATTTCTATTCCAAACTAATTTACGTCTACCAGTAAAATTTAAGAAAGCTCATAAAATACACAACTTTTAATTTACCTTTCAGGTTCTTTGGGCAGACCAAAAACACAAACAACTTTTGTTTAGTGTTTGATTTGCAAGGGGAACCATACACCAAGTTCCACCACGACCCTTACCAGACATTTTTACACCACAATCACAAAACACGTAGGAACGTTTTCAAACAGCAACTACTAATAAATACTACTAAACACTAATAAGTCATAAATACGAGACGAAATAGATAATAATTAATAAATTGAGGTACACCAACACAAATAAGGTTTAAAAAGTAAACATGGGTGTAGTACCGCACTGCACTAATAAACACTTCTAAATACTCATTATGTCCTAAACACGATAAAATTAGACAATAATAAATAAATATTGAAGCGTATAAATCGTTTGTTGTTTACAACACCAACAATAAAATGGAGAATTAACGCATGCGCAAAGAATCTCTACAACTCGAGTTTCGCATCTGTCTTAACCCCACCACATCATTAATCTGTGACAATGCTATCGAAAGCTTAGTAGGAATTCATTTTAATTTAATGTGTAATTAGTTATATAATATACGAGGTATTAACTTATGTTATTATATGTAAAATTGAATAAAAAATATGGATTTGCGACAAACAGTATTTATGCCAGCAAACTTATCATTACACGCGCGTAATTGAAACGTGGGTAACAGAATATTTATTTCAGATTATTGAGTGAATAATAAAAGCTTTTCAGCAAAATGTCAACAATGCATAATATATAAGTTATTAAATATATTCCATTTAAATTGGAAAAGTTAATAAACAAAGTAGTTTACATTTTCATCTTGTATACAGTGTTGGTGAGAATATAAAATGTAAATAAAACCAGAGTTTTATAGGCTTGTAAAATAAAGACATATAGCTTATATCATGCTGAACACGATGTGTCATTTACCTTTAACTTTTATTTTGCTTTTGATTTGCATTGATTTGATAAGTTTTTATTTTCCTATAAGGTTCTTAGTTTTAGGCACATTCAAATTTCACGCCAAACGTACCGCTGTCTGTTTATTTTATTGGCTTATATATTATTTCGTTTAGTACTAATTGGATTTGTTAATAATCTTTGATGTAAATTGTATAATAAAAGCAATTTGCAAGAAACAACTATTTGCCAAGTTTTTGTGCTCACACTGTAAGTTTAGTCAAACAACAATGAACGTTTGAATAATATTTTTAATTAGATGTTTGAATATAATCCCAACAACTACTGGCTACTATTGATAATACTAGCAGTTGCTTACATTTTTCTATTTAATTTATCATCTATTAACACCACGACGTAGTACAACTACTTACATTTTCCTAATTACACAACTTAGTTGATATGCTAAAAATAGCAGACAAGTCTGCGGCCGTGTGCCATTCAGTACTTTTAATCATATCATTAAACCATTAAAATCAATATCAGGTTAGAAAAATTGATTGTGCTATCGGTAGAAACATATAGGGAAAAACTAAAATGTTACAAACAGCTACTGAAACTGAAAAAGAAATTTCATTATGACAATGTACCGAGTTCAACAGAAAATAAAACCAAACTTGTGTGGAATCTCATCAACACTGAGGTTGTTAACAATAAAGTAACATGTAAATATAGCATTGCACTCGATGATGAGTTAGTCACTGAACCGAAAATCTTAACTATCGCGTTTAATAATTACTTTATAAATAGCGTAGATCGAGTCGCAAAAGCTATACCGCATGTTGAGCATAACGATACGAAAACACATAGTTTCAATTCATTCTTCTTGACTCCAGTGACCGAATACGAGCTTTGGAACATTATAACTGCTGTTTCAAACAAAAAATTTTGTGGTTCTGATGAGGTCCCACCCAAATTAATAAAAAATAATTTTGACATCTTATATAAACCACTGTTTAAATTAATTAATCATTCATTTGTAACTGGTGTACTTCCAGAAAAGCTTAAAGTATCTAAGGTGATACCAGTGCATAAAAAAGGTAGTCTTACTAATATAGAAAACTTTAGACCTATTTCTGTACTATCTATTTTATCTAAAATATTTGAGAAATGTTATCACAACAGACTAAAATTATATCTTGAGAAATACAACCAGCTGTTATCTCAAAAACACGGATTTCGTGATGGAAGAAATACAACAACCGCTATTTTTGATTGTACAAATAACATTTTACAGTCTCTTGATAATAAAAAATGTTCTCTAGGTATATATTTTGATGCTACGAAAGCATTTGATTTAATAAACCACAACATTCTATACAATAAAATGGAATCTCTAGGTATACAAGGACCTCCACTAAATTGGATAAAATCTTTTCTAACTAGCAGGTAACAGTTTGTTCAAATTCATGAATTTAAATCAGAACTCCAAAGTATTAACAGAAGAGCACCACAAGGTTCCACTCTTGCTGCGCTTCTTTTCATTATCTATTGTAATGATATGAGCGAGGCTTTATTAAACTTTAAGCATTGATTATTATTAACTTTATAATCATTGCTTTCAGTCTTTCTCTTTTTATCAATTTGCTCACGGTACGTCCTTTTAATATGATAAGTTTACAGCCATAGAGCACGCAAACGCTGCAATAAAAAATATGTCAAACGGGTGCGTTAAAATAAGTTGTTAATTAATACTAAAAAAACCAAACTATATGAAATTTCGTAATGCACGATCACAAAACGATACCTCAAACAAATTGTATAAAATTTTAGTAAGTATGCACGAAAATTTCACTTATGAGTCATACATAGATCATGTAGCTTGCAAACTGAAATCAGCAGTCTACGTAATTAATAATCTAAAAAATTTTTTTAGTATAGCATTTAAACAATTTCATCTATCATAAGGTATAATATTTTGGGGTAACTCGTCGAAATCTTTAAGACTGTTTATCTTACAAAAACGAATAATCAGATCGATGAGTAATGCTAAATTTGATGACCATTGCAGACCATTATTCTTAAACTTAAGGATCCTGACCTTATCATCACTCTATATACTTAATATTTGTGCATTTGTACATTCCAATATACATACATTTGTCAAGAACTTTCAATTAAACACGGGTATGCAGACACGCCATAAAAACAATTTTGCTATTCCTTCTCATTCTAGTACATTGTTCGAGAAAGGTTCTCATTATATGGGCATAAAACTATACAATCATTTACCTCATGCACTAAAATCCGTAAATGACAGTAAGGTCTTTAAATGTAAATTGCGGCAATACCTTGTAGACAAAACGTACTACTCAGTTAATCATTATCTTAATGATAAAACTAGTCACAAATTGTGATCGTATTTACAAATATATTTACTGTGTTTTCTTATGATCAGTTTTTGTATTAAATTATAGATTTTTATTTTACATCTTATTATGATTAATGTATAATATTATTTTATAACGAGTGTATTCATTCAAATGACAAAGCATAATAATAAATAATAAATAATATCATATCCATGAGAGATAGAGTACTGATAAACCCTAAATATCAGTACGGTATGACGAGAACTAATTAAACTATATCCGTTTATAAACTTAATATGTATTTATGCAATTTCTCAATATACACAAACTGCCAAAAAATAGATCTTGGCTTTATCGACACACGTGTGTTTTAAGCATTAAAGCTATCACTTAGATAGCGCTTTGTACTTTAATACACACAATTCGTTACAGTTGGCATTTTTTTAGTTTATACTATTCACACGTGTCCCTGTTATACACGAGATATCGTAAGACACACATTTTACTTAGAAACTTTTTGATATACATTTCTTACAATCTCTCACAATTGTAATTTAGAAAAACTTAAAAACCTCTAATTTTTCTATTGAAAAAGGAAGGAGATTTGTCAATAAAGAAAACTAGTATTGAAATATATTTTACTTCAACCTGTCCAGTAAATCAACTTACCGTGTACTCATTTGCGGCCGGCAAATGGAATATTACGGTATCAGATGCCGTAATGTGTTTTCTTAATTTGAAAATCTCATTCACAACCTCCATAATTTCCGACAATGACACTATTAGGATTTTATCTATTTGACAATGATACTCAAGCAATATGGAAACCAAGATAATATGAGCTGGTGTTACAGTACTCGTTTATATTTCAGGCTCGGCTCCTACGTCGCCTTGTCCGTAAAAAAACTCGTACTGCAATAAGTCACCTACCGGACTTGTAACGTAAAATACTATGGCTGCAGCCATTTTAACAGTGTGTTTGTTTCCTTACCACATAAAAAAAATTCCATTGTTAGAAGATAGGTTTGCTTACTATTGCAATAAAGTTTATTAGGTATTTGTTTCAGTAACCATGTTCAGTCAAGGTACAAAGACTGTATTGTTTTTGACGTGGAAAAGAAGACAGATTAATGTCAATTCTTCCACATTATTATGGATTTACTTTAACAGTACAAGACAGTTTAGTTTAAAAATTTTTTTTATAATTTCCACCATAACGGAGATTTTTTCGAAAACGGAGTTTTTCCGAATAACTTCAGAACTGCTAATTTTTTTTTATTTTTCTTTGCAAAATCTAAGCCAGTATAATAAACTGTACATCATTGCTTATTTAACCAAAATTGTATCTTTATTAACAACAAAGTTGCCATACAATCTTACTCGATTTGGGACACACTATATTTGAATTTATATTTCTAAACTACCTACACTTATTTAAGTTTGATGAACAAATTAACAATCTTTCGTTTGTTTGTTTAAATTTTGTTTTAATTTTGGCTTTGGTCTTTCAATTTTTTTTAATTCAATTTATTCCTTAATGTTTAAATAAAATATAAATACATACAATAAATTGATAGACGCGACTAAGCTCTGACTAACGAATAACTAGATTAGTCAGTTTGAAAGCGTATTCATAAGTTGAACTAAACTTATTCATCGACTTGATAGGCACTGTAATTTAGTCACAGTTAAACGTAAGTTTTGAAAAAGTGATTTAGTCTTAATAACTTCAATTTTTGTGTATTTACGTATTTCACGAAATTTGTGCATGTGGTAATGGTAAGTAAATAAGAAAATAAGTAAGAGTATAATTTAATAAAACGAATAATTAAATTAATTCACTTAATAAGAGGTAGTAGATAATAACCATATTTAAAAGTTTATCGAGAACGAATAGATCGATTTATAAAATATTTGTGGTCTTCCAGATGGCATCCTCAGTGGCGTGGTTGTAGAACTTGTTGACTGCTCATATGACGGTTCGGTCTTAGTATTTTTAAGCGCTGGATGCCAAATGCTGTTAATACGCTCCTTTTCTGTTGAAATTTGACCGGTTTTTGTAATCTTGTATGACTTCCACATTTAACCGATCATAGATGATAGTACTCTCGTTTGTCAAATTGTATAGTGGTTCCCTGGAAGAAGACTATTGATGCAGACGACAGTTTCTGTTGTGGTCTTTTAAACGCGTGTTAATACTTTTATTAGTTGTCTACTGAACACACAAACATTCTGTATAGAACTCCGATTTCTCTTATTGTCAATTTTTTTGCAAATTAAAAGTTCATGTGTAATAAATCTATTACTATTACGTTTGGTTACTTTTACAGATTATATAAGTTAGTAAATACAATTTAAGTTTTATTATAAATAACTAAATTATTTATAGTTCGATAGTACTTTATACCAGCATCGGTTATAATCTTCATAATTTTCAAATCAAAATATTCCGAAAACGGTACACAGTATCGAGTTTTACCAGGAGCATCTTTTTGGTGTAAAATTGAATGATATTTAAGTTCACTTGAAATTTTGATTAATAAATCTAACCTTAAAAAAGTTATGTTCAGTACTACTTGATACGAACTAAGTACAGTGACTTTATTTGGAGCAGTGGCGTCTCGTGGTCAATCATACTGGGAGGTCAAAAATTAATTTAAAAAATAGGCATACTTAAAAAAATATAAATAACTCAAATGCACCGCAAAATTTTATACAATCTACAATTTTGTTCAAAATATAACGATTTTTCGACACATTCTCATTAAAATCTCTAAGGGATTTTCTATAAGCATTGTCTAGCTGTGTACGAATATCAACATTTCCTACGGTTGCAAAATTTACCGAGCATTTCATGTGTTCTGCAGACGAAACATGTTTTTTATTTCCTCTTTTAAATGTTTTAAATCTCTGACACCGGATTTGGACTATAGCGAGTCTGACGAGTCTTTAGAAAATAATAAACAAACAAAACAGTAAAATACATTTGATACTTCACAACCACATATCCAGTTAGCTAAATCGTACATTACCTTGCGAAAGTTTCGATGAACATCTTTATTTTTGTCTTTGCTAGTCTGTCGTAAACTTAGTTCTGGCAAAGGACGACCATTTGCCTTGAACTCAACTAATTTTGTAAAATTAAGTTTGTTAGCACTTTTTAGTTGTTTAATTTTCTGCACTACCGACATTTTCTATTATAGCGCATGCACACGCGAATCAAAAATAGTATTTTTTACAAAACAACACAACAACAGTAAAACATATCAATATAAATTCTTAAATTGATTTAAAACACGCGAAAATCGAATCAAAAATCGAGCGTAGTTGTACACCGTATACAAAGTCAACGTAAACTGCGGGATCCGGCTCATGACCCAAAGTTTATTATTATTGTTTCGGACGTTTGCGTTTATTCGGGCGCTGCACTTTTTTTTTCCTTTATGTTTGTATCTATCCTTGTAACATTATCGTAAGTAATCATACATTTTGTACATATTTTTTTTTGTTTTGAGTGCTTGCAAACAATTTTGTTGACAGCTTGTGACTTAAGAATATAATTGATTTTTTTGTTAGTTGGTTTGATTTGCTTTGGTACGTAACAAGTGGCGACACGAGGCCTTTAATTCGCCATGATGTATCGAGATTTGAATATCTTACTCATTACAAAAATCATGGAGCACACTATTGTAACTCTATAATACTTAAAATTATTCACAAAACAGTCAAAATATATAAAAACAACTCGAAAGCTTTGAAAAATTGACTAAAACACGAGTAAATAAATGCAAAATCGACACTTAATGGCAGACTGAACACCGCTGTGTCGCCACTGTCTAATAAAGTTACTGTAGTACGAACCGTGTAACTAGCGCCCTCTATTAGAGTCAAATATAAAAATAAATTCATGGGATGTATCAGCTTCCAAAGCATATTCGTATAAAATTTTATTACAATGTAGCCAGTAGTTTCGACAAAATCGTAAAAAATTTGTTTCTTCAATGCCCTTTATCTATCTAACAAACCCTAATTATTTTTTAGTTTTCTAATTATCCTAGAGACGGGGCCGCCTTTTTTTGAAACACCCTGTATATATGTATATATGTATATATATATATAAGCCTTTTCAGTTTGTGGTTCAAATTTCTTGAACGTTGTTTTCATCTAAGATGTGAGTCAATTATTAATCATACATATCTCGTAGATGTACTAGATGTAAATATCTATAGTGTTTGTTCTTTTATTATTTCATGTAGAGTAATTTTGTTGTTCTTCAGGGAACATTGTTGGTTCTAATAAAAAATATGTTATTTTAAGTCAGTGGAGGTATTTTTTGTTAATTTACTAATTTTATTTATATAACTTAGATTTAATATTATTTTTTAATGTAGATGTTCTGGATTTTTTGATAATAACTACTGTTATCAAACTACCATTATCTTTACATGATCCGATAAAGACCGGACTCATCCGGTCGAAACGTCGGCAAATAAAAAAAAGCATAGTGTAGATCATCCAAGCCAAACTCCTAAAGATGGCCCAAGAATAAATTAATTGGGAATCCGTTACTGATAATTACAATTTACTAGGAGTCTACCGTTAAGGATCATTGTTGTCTTTTTTATATTGAAAAAGGTCTTCATAAAATATTTTCAAAATTTGATTATAAAACAGTAACTTCTAGTAGTAACAACTTGCAAAAATCTTTTAGGCAATCCGAAAGACCCAATAGAAATGTGTGATAAATCAGGAATATATAAAATTAATTGTAAAGACTGTAACCAAGTATATATAGGGCAAACCAAGAGACCTATTAAAAACTCGTTTTAAAGAGCACGTAGCTCATGTCAAATATCATCGCACAGATAGGTCCAGTGTTGCCATACATATGCTTGAAAATGGCCATAGAGTAGGCGACATTGAATTAATTAAGAGGTAGATAATAACAACGAACTTGGATTCTTATGAAAGTTTAGAAATTTTTAAAAACAGAAAGTTGCTTATGAATTATGATGATAACGGTCCATTAGGATTTTCGAAATTATTTAAGCTTATCTAAGCAGATCGTATCCTTCGAAATAGCAGGAACGCAGCGGGTGCGACCGTCAACCGGTGGAGTACAATCGGCCGTTGCAGCTCCGAGGTAGGCGACACCGTGGTAGTCGGCACGTTTTGTATAGCGAAGGATTCCCAATTGCTTGCTCCAACGCCCCCAGAAATTATTTAGACAGTAATATATGAGTAGAGTATGAGGTCAAGACACGTGCTAAAGCATACGTTGTAATTAGCAATTACCACAATCACGAGACAACAACAAAAATCGCAAAAGAAAACACTTACGGCGAAATTGGTCGGATTTATATTTCTACATTAATTTAATTTGAAATTATTGAAGCCACATTGATATTTTATGTGCAATTCGTAAAGCGCCGACAACCGCCCAATAGAAAAAAGAAAGTCACAAGATGTCCGTCCGTCGTTTCAATTAATATTGAGAATAAATCGATCCACCAATGAGAAAAATCGTAGCATGCGCGGTACATTTGATTTTCGTTGCAACGTGCAACTCTCGCGATCTACGTTCGGGTTCGAGTATTTTGAACCGTAACATGTTCTTCGGAAATTTTACGTTTTTTTTTTAATTGTTTCAGACATCTTTATCAAAGTCTCAATCACAAAGTTATATTAATAAATATCTCAATCCACAATTCAAAAATCACGTTTACTGGAATGCAGACGTTTTCACTTTAAAAGCAGCAAACAAACTAACTCATTACTCAAGTGTGCAAAAGACTCATTGGCAAAGTCGCAAAAGCAACAAACATTACCATAAAAGGCAATGTTTTCAATCACTTCTAACCCCGCCGTTTATGACTTATGTGTTAGACAATAATATCTCGTTTTAATGTCGCTTGAAGAAAATATTTTTAATCGTAAAACCGAGCTATGGGTACTCATATGGGTACGAAAATAATTATACCTGTCAGATTTTTATTAAATTAGGAACATACATATTACTAATATCTTTATGAATACCTACAACAATTTTTAATTTTTGAAAGTAATATTGAAAGTGCGATTTGAACTTGAAATAGTGAATTAATGATTTGCTGTTAGCATTCAAATTTTCTGCCATTCATGACAACATTGGTCACACCGTCTGCATCTGTATCAATATCATTGGGTAGTTCTTCTAAAGCTTTGTGAGTTCTACTAGTACTCGGCTCATCCAGACTCAAAATTTACCTTGGTACATCTTCCTTGTGCCTGATATATCCTTCTGCTACACTAATACACTGTTCATCTAGTCTCAAAATTTTTCTTGCTACACCTTCCATGTGTCTGACGTCCATCCCCCATCGCCGCTTCAAGCAGGTTATGTCTCCTCCAGAATCAACAAGAAGTGTAACAAATGTTTGGCGTTTTTTTTTCAATTTTAAAAATTTGGTTATTTCTTGTGGAACATTGCTAATTTTGTGAATGCCCCTACCTGTCTCCATCACATTCCGTCTCGATATCGAATAAAAAGTCGACTTTCATTGAAATTCTTCGGTATAAGAGCCAGGTATTTTTTGTATGGATTCAAATATTTTTCACCCATAATCGTAAAATGATCTTGGTTTTTTGTTTTGGTATATGGAATCTTCACGAGTAAACCTGATGTAATTTCTTGAATGTCGTCAATTTTTAAATCCACCAATTCGAACATGCTCCACTCACACCAAAGATTGCGACAACCTAAATGACAATTTATGAAATATAAATCTTCCATTAACGTTAAAAGGACTTACTTTCATAATTAAATGTGTGGTCTGGAGCTTCTTTTAAAAAAGATTCCAGTTGATCACTTGTTATAGTACTCTTGATTTCTTGGGGTATAATCTTCATTTTTCCTTTCAAAAAATGCTCTTAATTTAGAAAATTTTTCCGCCTCTATACCATGTTTGACATTCAACGTCGCTTTAACCATTGAATAATGGGACCACAATGTGGATGATTTCAAACTTTTCGCTAACGCCAAGTCAGCAAAATACGCCAATAAGACAGTTTCAGAATATGTTTTTACCTTCTTCTCATCGCATCACTTTGTGAAACGTTTGTAAGCCCATTCATAGATTTCTCGAGATTTTGGTGGATGTACGTTCAAGACAACTTCTTGCGCCATTTCTCTCTTCAGGAATTTTTGAAATTCATTATCACGCAAATGCACTCACTCGTTGAACTGTTGACAATTTTTTTTCACAAAACAATTATATTCATAAACAAAGACATGACTACGTGGGTACCAGATATTGCGATACATTCTCGCAATTTGACCGGTGGCTATTTTTTAAAATTTCTAAATTTATTTCTGTCATATTGTTGTTGGTGAGAAAAAAAATAGTATATTTCATTCTGTTTAAAAGTGTATTTTTTTCTCGTTTTTGTGTTTGGTTTGGCAAAAGTGTCAAACAACCCTAAACATTATAATGCCACTTACTTTTGACAGACTCTTTCACAGATGACGTAATTCCATAGATACAAATATCTAGAAGAAATGATTAAATTTTCTGTTGCGTTTGTAAAATATTTTATTATCTATACAGTGGAAAATTAAAATTTTTAAAGAGGCCTTATTAATCCATAAATAAATCACTTTAGTAATTAAATATTTAAGTTGTTTTTATATTTTTACTTATCGGCGAAGTTGAATGTATGGAAAAACAAAACCCGGTTTTACAAAGATCAGAAAAAATACTGATGGCCCAAAACTAAACACACGTGTTTCTTAAATTAACCAGAAACTTTTTAAAGATCAAACATTTCATATTTTTTATTTATTCAGAAGGAAATTTAATTATAAATTATAACGTTCTTTAAAATAAACGTACGTTATAATAAATGCTTTTAAAAGTAAGGTGAAGAGCAAAGATTTTAATAAAACTGAAATATTTAATGTTTAATAAACTTTTATGTACATTCTGTTATGTTACAGTTTAAAAAAATTCATGTTTATAATTACAAAAAGAATAATGTTTTCCATAAATACCGTTTCAAATTTCATTAAGTTGCTTATTGAAATTTTTTATTTATTTAACACTTTGAAAATATATTATAAACTAAAAATTATTTTTATCTACTTCTCTCATATAAAGAGCAAGTTAATTAATAAATACTGGTGTGTAAAGGTCTATTTAAATAAATAGTGCGCAAAAGAATGAAATCGTCTGTAAAAATGCAATGTATATTAAACGTGATTGATTATTAAACAATTATTGTTTCCCACAATGCCGGCCAACTAGCATGCAAAACTTGAAATAAAACAAAAATAAAATTGCAACATTAGTCCCTTGTAGCGTTTGCAACTTTTAATTTATGCAACAACTGTGCAGTATGCAAAACATGTTCTATTGTTTTATTTATGTTCGTACTGAATACTGATCGTAACGATAAACACTGTAAAACTGTTTCTTCCGTATTTTTTGTGTTTGCTAAAACCCGAAAATCGTAACGGACACATTCAAAACCATACCAAAGGTTAAATGAGAATTTGTAAACATTCGTAACTTAACGGAGGAAGCCATATTATGGCTTACTAATTTAAAGGGCATCTGAAGTTTTGTATTCTTTATCTTGATTATCTATTTTTCCATTATTTTGTTTTGTTATTTATTCATCCTGCTATTTTTTTCGTCATTATCATGACTGGCGCTTGGACCGGTCTATTACACGTCGTCATTCAATAGCTGTGCTGTTATAGTGTATGTTCTTATTTATGTTCTATAATGTTTACACACTTAATCATTCTTGTTATACATATTAATATGAATACTAAGGTGGGTAAAGGTTGGCATGATTAGGTTTTAGTGATTTTCTTAAATCTTGAAACAAATGCTTTACCAAGACAAACCAATTTACAATTGCACACGGTTTCGTCACCATACTATACAGGTTTATACTGATCTTATGAGGCACCATACATAATACTTACATCACAATACAATAATAAAAATGTACCATACGGATAAAGAAATAAATAACCAGATCAAAAACTGTTTTGATAGGCAACCCAAAATACATTTTTTACCTTTTTTTCCGCAAGGCTCTGTAAACAATATCGTATGACACGCAGTTCGTGCATAAAAATCTTACTTCACACCCTTTCTAACTTATGTTGATATAACTGATAACAAACAAATTTTTATTGTGTTCCAGTTTCAGTTTAAAAGCAATATTGCATTCATTAACTACAATAAAACAAGTGTAGCTGTAATTTGATTATTTTGGATTAAAGTGTAAAAATGTTTGATTCCAATCCGTATCTGTCTAGTTAATATAAAAGTCTTTAGTCTAGCATGGATTTAAAGTATCCAATTAATATACTTTTCGTAATTAGATCTGCGACTGACAAGACAAATAAAAATGGATTTAATCATTATTTTATTGTTAATAGTGATCTTTTTTTGTGTCAATAGAAATAGTGCTAACCCTAAAAATTATGTACAATAATATGTAACTTTAAACAGCTCATGTTTTGTTTCTAAGTTTAGAACACACAAGGTTGGGGAATTAAACTGAAGTTTGTTTTTTAAATACTTAACATGAAGAATTTTGACCTAAACGCCATTTGCTTAGGATATATATTTCTGTTAGGGTTAAAGTAAACACTGAATATGGTAACTCAAAAGAGCACACAAGAGCAGCTATAACGAATTTAGGTTTATCCACTGAGGATTTCCTGCTGTATAAAATATTAATTATTAAAACTAGCACTTTCTATTGTAGTAATGAAGAAAAATTTTCCTACTTTGCACACAGTGCTTACTACAAACGATTTAAGTGTTTGAGTTATCAAAATTAAATCAAACTACTGTAATTATAGGTATTCAAATTGAAAACAATCAATATCTTCAAATTTATTCATAAATTAAAATTAAAAAATTGGATATTCACTTATTTTGGGTCGACTAATAGCGTTGCATTTACAAATTACTTTTGCAGCAGAAACGTCCAATAAATTCGAAATGGACACAATTTAGTTGACATTCTAAATTTAAATTCATTTATAGAAAAAAATGTGCGAAATAGAATAAACTGGTTTGAAAATACCCGAACCAACTACTTTGTTTTTGAAGAAATGTCGTCGTCATACTTGTCTTTCAATATGCGACAATAACAAAAGAAACCACCTTCTTTGTGTTGTTAATTCCTTGTAGTATACTCATCACACACATTTAACCACATAACTATGTTGTATGTTATAAAAATGTTACCTGATAACCATTATACGTCCAAGATCCAAATTTCATAAGACAGCTCTGTTCATCGAACGGAAAATATTGAACGTTAATTTCGCAAGACGATTTATAAATTGATGGCGGTTTCCAGGCCACTTCCCCTGTATACGACAAAACGGCCTTTGTCATAAGAGTCACTTCGTAATTGCCATCTGCACTAAAACACATTAATCATTAAAATTAAGAATATCGAATGCACTTAAAGAATGAGTTTTTATTACGTATAACAATGAGTTTGTACGTTGTATTTAAACTTCCAGATGCTTTTGTTTATATTTTTCAATAAAACGTATCCTTTTATGTAATATATTTTTGCAGCTTTTAAGTAATTACTAAAAATGTTTTTAATTACCAAAATTATTTATCTTAAAGTAGGAGTAATTTTTCTCTCGTTTTTCGTTGTTTTATAATCATTAAGACCTTGGTTCTTTGCGTGTATTCTTAATTAGCCGTTCTACTTTTAAGTCTTATTCGTATACTAGACAATGAATGTTATTAAACCAACCGTTTATTTTAAGCATGACATTAAAATTTGGCAGTAAACTTTATTTAAAATTATAAGGGGCTATGAGTAAAGTAAGTTTAAAATAATGTGTAAAACTATGTGTTATTAATTGTACTCAGGAAATTGTCAGACAAAAAAATGAATGTTTCGGGGGCGAACGCTACGATCTCATTATAGATATCGACGATCCAACTCAAATTCACTTTCTTTTCTATAATTTGGTGTCATCAAATATTTACTTTCAAAAACTCACCGGTAATGCTTTTGCTTGGTGGACAACTTTACATACCAAAAATTTAGACGTAATCAATGATGTATACAAGAAACCATGTAGTATTTAGCTTTCCACCCAAATTCACATAGGTACCGCTTCTAAACTTTATCCTTCATATTACTATGAAGATGAAGTAAGAAACTACCTAATTGAAACGTTTTTTCTTTGTTGCAAAGGCGTAGTATTCATTTGATTTCTTTAGGTTTATCATATTAATAATCGGACGCTACAATTATCACAGTAACAATTCTAATGGTAGCTATTTGCTGCGGTCGGTCGTTGACTAAACGGCCGGCGGTGCATTAAAGCTCTATTCACACTAGCGGTCTCGGTTCGGTCTGGTCACGGTCAAGTCACCGTTAGGTCAACATCAGTAGTACGTAATCCAACGGCATCGTACACACTATCGATCACGGTCAGGTTAGCTCCGGTCCAGACCGGTCGGTGCACGATCCAGACCGTGACAGTCACGAGCTTTCTGGTCGAAGCCGCCTAGTGTGAATAGAAATGCAGTCCAGCCATATGCAGACGGATAGTTTTCCTGTGGGAGAAATAGCTTTCCGAAATTGTGTCTCCATTTTTCTCAAATCTATTTAAATTTTTGACAGTATATTCATGTATTCTCCATGGAACATACGAAAATATCTATAAAATTTGACGTCATCATTCACTAACTGGCAATAGAGTGTTGTATATTCTTCTTCCTCCTGGCGAGTCTAGACCAATGGGTGAATCCAAATTCGTCTACTTCGTTTACTTTGTCTCATTTCTTCTTCTTCATCGAGAATTAATGCAATTTTCATCAGATACGCTTTAAAAATGCCATCACAACAAAATTAAATGAAAATGTGACAGCGAGCAGACTGGCTTTTTAATTGCCTGTGACCGGCAGTGAGAACTCTACATCATAATCCTTGACCGTGACTTAACCGTGACCGTACCGAGACCGCTAGTGTAAATTAGGCTTAATTTCCAGACAGTCAGGCAAAATCAACCATAAATAACCGAGAAAATTCCTGGACCTTATTCTGCACTTGTTAGAACATTACATCAATTAACTTCCATATTCATGTTGCTTAATTTAGAACATGCTTAAGACATTCGTGAGTTTATGAGTGTGTCCAGAAGGTCTGTTCTGACACAGATTATTTGAAATTTTTGAATTGAACAAAATGAAGAAATTAATTCTATTAGTCAAAAACATGATTATCTACTTCGAAGATATCATTCCAAAAAATTACTGCCTAATCAAAATACCAACAAGAAACATAACAGTAGTTTTCTCCGGAACCCCAAAGATATTATACCTATCACCAAAGTTGCTTAAACCAAGAAAAGGGTAGGATTATAGAAGAAAGGCATTGAAATATCAACTCCTTGTTAGGAATTGGAACAATGTCATATATGCTAGTACTGCAAAATGTGTGTATTCTGCCTTTCAACCTCCTTTGAAAGCTGGTTTAATTGTTCCAGTTGCAGTAAATTGCAGGTATAATTGACGTCGATCATGCACTACTTATTTGTAAAGTTTGACGATAAGATGTAGAGTTTCCAACGGGAAAAACCAAGCAAAATCCATTGTAATTTTTCCTTAATTTCTTTGAAATACGATTGAGTACATTTTTAATGATCAAACTTTTTTTATTAGATACTGTTCTCAGACAGTAATTCCCAAAAAGAGGGTCTACTATTCTATTGGCCACGTTTCGTGACTTAAAATGGTTTTTCACGGCAGTTAAAACGTGAAAAGCCTGAGATGAATAGTTTTTGTTTGCGCGACTAATCGCCTTGTAAATATTAGTAAATTTTGAAAGATTACCAATATTCATGAGGCTTGTACTACCTCCCTTTCTTAGTGATGTTTGTTCATCATAGTATGTGAATGTGATCTTATAAATCAGAGATGGACATTTTTAATACTCCCAGCAGGGTTTGATCATAAATAGTGCTTTTTTGTTATATAGTTGTCAGGTTTGCTAAAACCTCGAATGCGTGTATCTAAGTCTTCCTATTCACCTTACCATCTATTTACATTGGTTAAGTCCAAAGTCCATGTGCACTTCTCCCAATGAGTCAATTGTAATAGGTATTTGTTGTTGATTAGCAGCATAAAGCTTTAAGTTCTCCATGTATAAAAGATGTGATATATTACAGATGGTGCTTGTATTGGCATTGATTGTATATTTAAATCATGTAACATTTTGGGAGTGGATTAATTGACTTAAGAAATCATTCTGAAATATTCCTTAATGGATAGGGATCTTTCCAGTGAAAAGATAATGTGGAACGCTATTAAATGCTTTCTTATAGTGTACAAATGTATTCTATTCATGTATTCATTCATTAAATGTCAAAATTGTAGATATACAGATTTATGGATATATTACATTTTGGTAGTCTGTTATTTCTCTATCCTTTCAGGATTATGGAGTGAGTCGATGCTAAGTCTTTTGTATCTTTTTGTTCCTCAGCCAAATTTGTTCTGGTCAATATGTTTGTAAATCCGATTAGTAATACATTGTGTTACAATATCTTATACAATACAAGTAGGAACTTCATTGCATTCTTCTTCTTCATAGTTTTCGTAAACTGAATAGCTATATGTTCAATTAACGATTTTAATTTCTCATACTAGAAGTTCTGAATGCTATTAAGTCTTTGAGGTTTCCAATTATTTAGGTAACTAATAACATCTGCCACCTCTTCGGTCGCTATGTAGTTAATTGTCATCTGTGTTATATTATTCTATAATCCATAGCCCGAACAACTGGAGAGTTCTTGTTGATTTGATATATTTGGGTCTTTCTTTGTGGTATTTTCTTTCTTTCTAACAAAATTGTTATCGATTTCTCTGTTGCTTTCGCCTTGAATATTTATTATATTTTGATATCTACCTCAATTTCGCTTGCAGCTTATGTTTAAGTAAATTAATGTATTTAAATACTTCTGTTGGTACTGTGGAGTCAGAAGTACTTATTTTTGAAATATCTATATTGTCTTATTTTTTAGGTTTTTGAAAGAGTTTGAGCGTTAAATCTTCCGAGTTTCTGACTAATGGTTTTGATAGAATTTTTGTGTTTTTGTTACTATTGGAATGTTTTCTCAATGTGACTATCAAAGTTCTTTGTTGGAAGTTGCATTTGTAGGTTGTGACTGAGAACTACAGTTACTGCAACAGCGTAGATGAGAGGATGAAGTTTCTCAGGTGAAGTAACTGATTTCATTAATTATTTTTATTAGGCACTAGTAACCAAACCCATTTGAAAATGGGTCTAATCTAGACGAACCTGAAATTAAAGACGTGAGGTCAATGCTCCAGGTCGGAGGTCAAAGGTCAGGTCAATTTGGGACCTATCTTAAAACATTCCCCTTGACATCCTGAACACTTTGATATATAACATGCCTTTGTTCCCCGGATTTACCGCTCCAGGTCAAAGGTCAAAGGTCAGGTCAACTTGTGACGCCTAAGATCAGCGCCTGGACCTCCTGAACAATTTGACGTATTGATCTCCCAAATCGGTTCAGCCGTTTCAGAGGAGAAGACGAACATACATATACACACACACACACACACACAGACAAACCGGGCCACAATTTTATGTGTGTAGATTTTGTTTTGTTCGACACGATGATAGTCTTCGTCTTTTAATTAGGTTAGTTCCACAAAATTCAGAAAATACTGTATGAAAATAAAACATAAATATATGGTTTCAGCCAAACGGTTCCACTAGAAAACTGGGAATAGTTTCGTATCGACTGACATACACATTGAAAACTATTTTCGTTAGTCATGTTTTTGTTCTTACTTTACAAAACATGCATAAATCTTAATTATAACAATGTTTCTGCCACTTCTGGTTGAGGAAATTACCAAAACACGTTTTTTAAAACCACAATTTAGTTGTAATAAGGGTATTCAAAATTCGGTACGTACTCGAATTATCGTGCTCACATCAGAGGCAAACATAATTAAAAATTTGTAGGTTAAAAAACGTGACCATCAATGAAAATTACATTTTGAATTTTTAGACAATTACATAAGTACTTTCTTTATACTACGTATTTGAGAAATAAAAGTAGGGTGTTAATTTTTTTACCTGCCTCGTGGAAAGTGATGTTTTATTTAAGTGTGCAGCCGATCAAGATGTTGATTCTTCCCGAATCGTTCAAATAATATTACAAAAACACTAGTATTTTCAAACATTTAAATAATAGAAAGATTTTACGCCACTTAATTTAGTAACGCTAAACGTTATCCCTTATACTGCGCATAACGGAAAACATTAATCGTGTCACAATCGTATTCCTCTATTAAGGTGACAAAAACGTCATCGCTTATTAGCTTACCGTTAATGTCACCGTATTAAGGGAATACGTTATCGGTTATTAATATTTCCGTTAAATTTATGTATTACCATTGTAATGCAAATGTAATTTGGAGTTGTTAAAAACCATTTTTTTATTAATAATAACAAAAAGTAAAATTGGAAAACCTATACAAAGTTAATAAAAATCCATAGTGTCATTTATCCATTATGTTGACTACTGCAACAGAAAACGTCCATTCATAGCACTAAACTTTTTATCACGAAAAATACATCACAATTTGACATCAATGCAAAATAGATTCTTCTGTTTATTATTAGAAATATTTGTTTCATACAAAAAATATTGTACAAACTCAACCTCTTGCGGGAAGATTATTCTAGAATTCGCGCTAATAGATACGCTCGTGTAAAAAACTTCTTTCCGAACTTGGTCCGTAAGTTTTTGAAATTTTATAGGCTTAATATTTAATGATTTATTAAAAGTAGAGGTAACGACCAAACAAAATCAAATATCTTTATAGATCTCTTTAAATATCTTAGCAATTTCAGTATGTAGTTATGCCTCTTATACTCTTATACAAAATTAGTACGCTCATCGAGTATTTGTTAATAACTTAATTTTTATCTACATATACTGGGTGTCCAGAAACTCTCCTGACAAACGAAGACCGGAGATTCCTCAGATAATTTTAAGACAATTTAACCCAATTCACCTAGTCCGAAAATGCTTCCTAAAGGGCTAGACTATTTGAGATGACGCCTGGTAAAGTAAAAATTAAAAAATAAACTTCGCGAACTGACAACAATTTGACAATGAAAAACGTAGGTTTTACTTTTGTTGACAGTTCAGAGCCAACTAGTGCAAAAAATATAAATTTAACTTTAATGACAAAAAAAAAAATTTCAAATCCATTTTTCTAGAAAACGGTGTATCCTAATGACTCAAAGTAAGAGTATCTTTTTGTACTAGAATACCTGAAAATTTAATAATCTAGTGTCGCAAATGCTTAAAAGTTAAAGACAAAAAAGTTATGCGTTAAAATAACCGTTGACCTACCCAAAACGGACGCCTATGACCGGTACTAGAAATTCGCAATTGCTGGAATCGATTCATCTCTGAAGGCTAAACAAGCATACCAGTTTTTACTTTTCTAAGTAGAAGCGTTCTGGAGGTATTTAAAAAACACTATTTACAAGGCGCCATCTTCAAAGAGCTCTAGCTCTCTTAGGAAGCATTTTCGAACTAGGTAAATGTCTTAAAATTATCTGAGGCATCTCCGGTCTTTGTTTGTCAGGAGAGTTTCTGGACACCCTGTATAAATAGGAGAATATACATCTACCAAGGTGCCTATAAAAATGTGGCCGCTAGTATTTTTAATTAAATTATTATTAATTGATTTTTGAAAAAAAATTTCATACACTTGTTTTTATAAAAAAATATTATCCACTTTATAGAAATCTATTGAAAAATCAGTTGCCGTTGCGCACTTATTCGCACCTCATCGTATAGCCTGGTGTAAACAGGTATGACTTTGTTACATTTATACGTTCATTATGTACACTCATGAAATTTAAAACTTGGACACCACAATTTCTGTAAACAAAAGTTTGCACATTGTGAAGCGGGCTTAAGGGTATCATTTACAATTCTAACAGCAGGTAGTCTCAACAGGGGTTATCTTATAGAAGGACTGTAGAATGAATCATTACAGTTTGAAAGAAGTTCTTACTTAATTTTTAAAAAAATATTTTTGCACGGTATCGCTAATTAAACACCATAGCTCGATTAATTATCGAATCAAAATTTTGTTTAGGAAATGTTTACAAAATAAAATTAGAAATAATTTTGATTTAAAAAACGTCTACAAGCAATAACTTTTAAATTAAATCAAAAACTAAACATGGTTATTTGGGTTGACTGATTATTACTTATTTTTAAATAAATCTAACCTACTAATTATTGTAAGTTATTAAAAAAATCATTAAACTCTCTATTCATAATATTTAGTCCTTACAAAATGTATATTTTATGACGTTTAATTTTTTCTGTAGTTAATATAAAAGTGAAAATAAAAACTAAGGCAATTCTTATTGTCAACGTATATATTTAGTTTTTTTGACAAGAATTTATTACATAATTATAATTAAGATACCAAGTTATAGTTTAAAATTAAATGAAAACTTTTTTTTTTTTAAATAAAGGTATTACTATATAAATATATATAAGAAATCAATAATGGGTGTGACCTCCATTATTATTGATACATTCTTGGAGGCGTCTGCTCATTGACGCTATCAAGGTATCAATATAATTAATATTAATCGTTTCCCATGTGGTATCAATGGCTGCAATTAGTACATTACGGTTTACTGGTATAAAATTTGGCCCTTGTTGTCTTCGGATAACAGCAAGTATTCGAGCCCAAACATTTTCGATAATGTTAAAATCTGGGCTTTTTGCTGGCCAGGGTAACAGCTCCAAGTTATTTGCTTGTATCCAGTTGCGCACAACCTGCGAAGTATAGGGTCATCATATCCCGATAGTTAATTATCGAATATTCCAAGAAAATATGTGTAAATAGTAAATGGAATCTACTAACGTAACGTTAAGTCGTTAATTATAGTTACATAACTCTCCTTTCATAAGATATAGTTCATATTAAAATGCTTATTGTAAAGCTTCGTACACACCTGAACAACAAAACCGAGGAACAAACAGAACAACGAACCGAACAGCAATCGGAATTTTTAGAACAGATTCGCAAGTCCTGATTGTTCCACGAACGGTTTGCGGCGTTCCCGCAATCTTGTCGGTTTTTTCTTCGACATCAAAGAAAATGCGCGCGAATGCGTTTGCGGACCAATCTAAACAAAACGGCGAACAAACTTATGCGGGAGAATTAAATTATTTATTTTTTGTCCTCCCTTTTGTGGGTTTGTTGTGTTTTAAGTAATATTATGGAGTTGACAGTAGAAAAATGTTTTAAATTAATCAGTGTTTAAGAATGCAAGAAAAAAATGATGTCCCTATTAGCATCATTTGGGCGGGAAATTTCCAAAATAAAAAAAGCGAAGTAAATTATAATTTTTTACTCTTCTTTGTGCGTAAAAATTTGGTTGGCACTATCTTCTTGTTTTCCGCAATTTTCTCTTCTCAATAATAAATATATATGAACTAAAAACTACTGAAAATAATTATGGGAACAGCACAAACGTTCCGTTTGTTGTTCAGATTGTGGAAATCATAAAAGATCGTTTGTCGTTCTGTTTGACTTTCGGTTCGTTGTTATGTTTGTTGCTCGGTTTGTTGTTCAGGTGTGTACGAACCTTTACAACTTAAGCAACAATTTTTTGCGAATAAAGATTAGTTTGTGATGTAATATTAGAAACACAAATTTATATTATATCAAATTTATGACAACTTAAAACCAAGAACGTGTATGTTATTGCTAAGAAATTATTAAGGAAAAAGCGCAATTGCAGTATAAATATTTATAATTAGATATTTTCGAAAGTTTATAAGTCCTCTATTGTAATCTTAATACTTAAAAGAAAATCCTGTCCATTAGCATTATGAGGAAATGGCTTTTACTTTATGAATAAGTTTCAATAACAATAGAATATGCTTGCTTGTTTAATTTACTTCCTTTGAGTCATATTTCTCTAAGGGTGCTTACATTGGTCATTAGAAGTATGTAATAAATATACAATTACCTACTGTTTGAAAAGGGGTAGTGTGAACCAATAAATAAAGTAAGAAATGTAAATTCCATTTTAGTTTAAAATTTCAAGTGTTGTGAAAATGCCACCTCATCTCGGTGCTGATTTGAAAGCGCGGATTGTTTCGGAATTAGCGGCGGGCCGTAGCGTGCGTGAAATTTCACGTATGTTAGATATACCAAAAAGCACCGTAGGGCATTACCGAGTAAAATGGAATCTTGAACACGCTTTGGAAAGAGCCATCGGAAGTGGTAAACCTAAAGTATCTACACGTGCTCAAGATCTCGAGTTGTTTCATTACGTAACAGAACAACCATTTGCTACATACTCCAGGGCTATAGCAGATACACATTTTCCCGGATGCCGTATAACTGCACAAAAAGATTAAAGGAGATGGGAATAAAGAAGTATAATGCTGCTGCGAAAGAGTTCTCA